>JAQQSW010000038.1:135197-163495 GCA_028646575.1 Pseudocheirus occidentalis | reverse complement strand
ATAGAACAAGGGGGGTGGGTTAGGAAGGAGGGAAATATAATCAGTCTCTCACAATATGTCTATCATGGAGATGTTCTGCATAATTACACATGTATAGCCTGTATTGAATTCAATTGACTTTCCAGTGGGGGTGGGTGACAAGGGAGGAAGGGAAAGAATCTAGAATTTAAAGTTCTATAATCAAATGTTAAAAATATATATTTATTATTATTATTATTATTAACTACATGCAAGTGTAATTAAGATATGTTAGCACTGAGGTAGGGAGACCCATCCTGCCCTACCAGAAAGTCAGAGGGGGTGATGGGGGAGGACATAGGAGAGAGCAGATTGGGGGAGGGGCTATACAATGGAATTGCTGTTTTGGGGTGGTGAGTAGGGGAAAGATGGGGAGAAAATTGTAACTCAAAATCTTATGGAAATGAGTGATGTGAACAAGAAAATAAATTAGCTTAAATTAAAAAAAAAAGAAATTTACCATCGACTGTTAACATTTTTTTAAAATTCAGGCAAAAGGTTAGCAAGTCTGCTTCCAGAAAGGTATGATGACATATTAAGGTTATTCCATTATTTGGAACATGGGAAGACATTCTGTATTTAGTTCCAGTTGTCTAGGTAATGTAAAGAAAGACTGATGATTGAATGCATGGGTAGGATTGAGATAGCCCTCTTATTGTTTTTTTTCTGTTGTGTTTCCTTTTCTTGCTTTTTGGTGAAGGAAATTAGAGGAAAATATGACCCAGTGAGCTGTTTTGTGGCCAACCCAGACTATAATGTTAGAGTTAGTTCCATGTGATCCTGTTTGACTCAGATCGGTTCATCTTCAGAAGGTCAAATTGGTGAGATGGATGTTGAAAATGTTAATTCTGAGAACACACTCCTCCAGGACTGAGATGGTATAGCAAAAAGCGTGCCATCCCCCCAGGTATTAGAAGGAAATGTTTGTACTTTTTTTTCTTCCTATATCTTTGAAGTCATCATCCCTTCATAAAAATATAAATAAATAAATAATCAGGGGCATCTAGATGGCTCAGTGAATAGAGTACCAGGATCTGAGTTAGAAGGATCTGAGTACAAATCCGGCCTCAGACATTTGACATTTAACTATGTGACCTTAGACAATTCACTTAACCCCAATTGCTTTGCCTTCCCCCCTCCAAAAAAAATTAATTGATGTTTATTGGTTAAGTGGAATTTAAGTGCTATTAACTGACAGTTAACAATAGGGATAATACACTAGAATGCAGAGCAAAAGGCATTGGAGAAAAACATGTCCAACCCCTCAGAGGCACCCCTAGAATCTTATGCATTTCTGGCCCATAGCTTATTTAATGAGTTACAATTTGACAATTGGGACCCACCTCCGAAGATGCCACTAATGCCGCTAAAGCCTATTTGGTCCTTGTCTTGTCATGATAAAATTGAGCTTCCAAAATCCCAGGAGCCTATTTCCTTGAACAAGGCACTTCACTGCTCTGTGCTTCAGTTTCTTCTTATGTAAAATTAGCAAAGGGAAAGAGAGAGAAAAATGAACAATATATCTTCCAAAATTCCCAGACAGATGAAAGTTTCTTTGAGATCATTTAACCTAATCTCTCACAGGAAGCAGAAAACTTCTGTACAGCATTTCTGTTCAAAGATGCAGTCTCTGTTTTGGGGGGAATTGACCAGGCAACCTCATTCTTTATTTAACAGCGTAATTGTTAGGAAGTGTTTTCTTATTCTGAGTTGAAATCTGCATCCCTGAAATTATATGGTTTGGCTGTTAACACAAGCCCTGCCTTATTTCTCCCAATAGTTCAATCAAGGCTTCAACTCTCATATCAGTCAAGTCAAGATACTTGAATCTAGGTGATCTAGCAGCTAGTCAATTTAGGCAAAAGGATAAACCAATCTCCAGGTGATTTTGCACACAAAATCTGAGTAGAGTCCAAAAAGTCCTTTTCCAGTGAGGTATTCCCCACTCTGATATCAGCCATCTTGACCGATTTGTTTCCTCTCTGCAGACTTCAGTTACCTCATCCACAAAGTGATTAAATTGGACTAGATGTCAAGTGATAGAGCTCTAAGGTCAGCTGGTCTAACCCTCTCTATTTAGAAATAAGAAGACATTAAGTGAGTGAGTCTGAAATACAGGTCTCCTGGCAACAAGTTGAACATGTTTTATATGATGCTGTGTAGAATCACAAAGAGGGTCACTAAGGGCTCTTTCCAGCCTGAAAATTTCTACAAACTCTAGAAATAAGAGTACTTAACTGAATTTTTAAAAATAACAACATATGGGTCAGTTCATTTAAATAAATGTTTACTCTCAATGGCTTAAACAAAAAGGGTGGATTAAAACTTAATTTTGTGTATGAACTGATAGATATTTCAAATTTCCCAGTCAGTCACTCCAAATAGTAGACTTAATAAAACTGGTTGCTTTAGTAAATCTGACCACAATGCTTTGACTAGTCCCTTAGCTGATTTGCTTCATCATCAGATGGCATCCTTAAACAGAAGTGTAAGGGCTGATTGGAATTTGCAAGGCTTGAAAACAGTGTGGACAAGGACTGTTTCATTAGTATTTTTGTATGGCTAGATCCTGGCACAATACCTGACATGCATTAAGCAATTAATAAACTGAGTAATAGATTGGTTGCCAAGGAAATGGGCAGTAGGAATATGGCCAGGAAAAGATTTTTACATGTTTTAATGTGGGAAAAATTATTTATCATACAGTTCAGGGAAAAAATAGTATACTGTTTAAATTCTACCTTATGTGATTAAGTTGGTAAGTAAGTTGCCCACACAAGTTGTCACTTGCTCCTAGTAACCCTCTAGAAGTGCCAGAGATGGCTACAAGGTATTTCTGATTCCTTCAGGTGCTGGATCCACCAAAACATTCTTGCCTTGGGTTATCATAGCCAGGGCTCCTGAGGCATTTTATCCCAAGATTGTGTTTTAGGTTACTCATATCTATCTCAATCTACCTGTTTTCTAAAGGCTGCACTCTTGGCAAACTTTATTAATTGTGTAAGTGGGATTCCTGTGTGGGAAACATTTGTGAAAATCATATATAATGTAAATCTTCCAGAATCTGGAGAGAGAGAGAGTGACAGAGAGAGAGAGACTTCCTTTCTGCCTTGTTCTCCTTTACCAAATAATCTAATAAACATCTTTCTAAAACTATTTCACATTTTGGGGATCTGTTCTCATGAACAAGATTAATCAAAATTTTCAAAAATATTTCTAGTAAATTTTAAAATTATGTGCCTTAATTAAGAAAAGTTACTAAATCATTCATAGAAACTGTTATTCAAAAAACCTTTCCATGGGTGGTTGTTCAGTTGTTTTTCAGTTATGTCTGACTTTTTATGATCCCATTTGGGGTTTTCTTGGCAAAGATACTGGAGTGGTTCGCCATTTCCTTCTTCAGTTTATTTTACAGTTGAGGAAACTGAGGCAAACAGTTTTAAGTGACTTGCCCAAGGTCATTCAACTAGTTAAGTATCTGAGGTCAGATCTGAACTCAGGTTTTCCTGACCCTAGGTCCCGAACTTTATCCACTGCACCACTATATTGCAAAGAAGCTCATGTCAGGGGGAAAAAAGACTTATAAAGAATTACACGTTTTATATATCTAGATATCCATATGTGTGCATGTATATATGTGCATATATGTATATCTATACGTGTGCATGTATACACACATACACATATACACATATGCATATACACAGACATACGCACATGCATGTGCACACATACACACATGCATGTGCACGCATACACACATGCATGCACGTGCATATACATATATGTGCATATATATGTATGCATACACATGCACATGTACATGTAAATATACTGTTTCATTTGAAGCTCACAAAAATCCTACAAGGAAGATACTCATCCCCATTTTTCAGTTAAGGAAACAAAGACCAAGAAAAATTAAATTTCTTGCCCATGATCACATAACTAGTAAATGTCTGAGGCAGAATTTGAACTCACATCTTCTTGATGTCAGGTCCAGCCTGCAGCCACTGCTCCATGTACCAGCCTCACATCTCAGACAGAATCCTAGAAAACTGAATATCCTTGAAGCCTTTGCTTATAAACCTCCAATGAGCTCTCTACCACCTGAAGCAGCCCAGTTTATTTCTAGTTTACTCCTTGATTAGAATCTAAGCTTCTTGAGGCAAGCCTTCTTTTTGCCATTTTTATCCCCAAGATTTAGCACAATGCCTGGTATAAAAGAAGCTCTTAGTAAAGGTTTGTTAATTGGGTAATTGTCTTCCAAGATTTTCCTTTTATCAATCAGTCACTCAATTACTATTTCTTAAGTACTTTGTATGTGTAGACATTATGTGCATTTACAAAGAAAGGTAAGCCTGACTTCTCTACCACTTATGCCAATTGTTCCCAGTTTTATGGGGCCAGACAGAAGTCCATTTGCTCTTCCACATGACAGCCCTTTAAATACTGGATGACAGCCATCATATTAATTCTGAGTTTGCTTTTCTTCCAGCTAAACATCCCAAATACTTCAACATATCCACACATACCTTTGTCTTGATGCTCTTAGTATTAAAGACCTCTAGGTGGTACAGTGGGTAGAGCACTGGGTCTACAGTCAGAAAGACCCAAACTTAAATCCTGACTCAAAAGTTCACTAGTTGTGTGACCCAAGCAATGTCTCCATTAGTCTCCTTAACTGTGAAATGGATTTAATAATAGCCCCTACCTCCTGAGGATGTTGGGAGGATCAAGTAAAAGTGGTATTTGTAAAGCACTAAGTACAGTTCCTGGCATAAAGTATGTGCTTAATAAATGTTTGTTTCCTTCTTTTCCTCCACATTATGTCGGTGTTTCTCTGGATGCATCCAACTTATCAATATGTTTTCCATCATCCTTCCCAAAACTTCCAGGCTGACTTCTGCACCACTCTCAAGGACACACCATACTTTCCAACCTCTGTGTCTTTGTCCGTATCATTTCCTCCATAGCAAATACCTTTGGCACCATCTTAACCTACCAAAAATCAACTCAGCCTTTCAGCTGAAATTCTGCATCTTCCAGAAGGCTTTTCCCACAAAACATTTAAAGTTTTAAGGAAGCTCAGAGGTTAGTTATCTCCTCCAACCCCCTAGTTTCATAAAAATGGAAACTGAGGCCTAAGGATATTAACAAAAGAGGTTTGCCCAAGATCACACCACTAGAATGCAAAGGTAGGATTGAATTCAGGTCCTTCAGCTCCAGATCAACGTACATACTGCTTCTCATTGCAGCTGAACATGACCTTTGTCCCATTAGCACTCCTGCACTTCTGTATCATCCACATGGGCTTTATTTTTTTTACCTTGTATGTGTGTTTCACCCAAATTTGCATTGCCTTTCATTTATATACATTTTATATTTGGTTATTTGGTTTATATATGAACATGGGGTCTTCCTCAATAGAATTCCAGCTTCCTTGAGGGAAAGAATGTTTCACATCTGTCTTTGTTTCCCCAGATCCTACCATGATCCCTGATACATAGTAAGAGCTTAATAATTGCTTATTGATTCACTACTTAATTGATTGCAATGTACTTGTGTGTAGAAATCAATTATCTCTTCCTAATTGCATCACAGGTTTCTCAGGGCTCATACTTTCGAAATATTTCGCACCTTGCGCAATATACTTCTACTTCCACCACTACTACTACTACTACTACTGCTACTACTACTACTACTACTACTATGACTACTATGACTACTACTACTGCTACTATGACTACTACTACTACTACTACTACTACTACTACTACTATGACTACTATGACTACTACTACTACTACTACTGCTATGACTACTACTACTACTACTACTACTACTACTACTACTACTACTACTACTACTACTCACTACTATTATCACTTCTACGGCTACTTCTACTATCTGCCTACCTACCTAACATTTATATAGTACTCACTATGTGTCAGTACCAGGCACTCTGCTAAGCATTTTAAAATTCTCTCATTTGATGATCACAATAACCTGGAGATATTTGTGCTATTATTAACTCCATTTTACAGATGAGGAAACTTAGGCAAACAGAGATAAAAGGCCTTGTCCAAGGTCATGCAACTAGTAAATACTCAAGATCAAATCTGAACTCAGTTCAAATCTGAACTCCAGTCCTACAGCTCTATCCACTATCCCACCTAGCTGTCCCAACATTTCATTATAGTGGTAAAACAAATAAAAAATGAACGAATGGGAGTGAAGTGCTTATTAGTACATAACTTTTCATTCTATCTCCTGCTTTCATGCCTTTGTATAAATTGTCTCCCATTCCTGGAAAGCTTGATATGTGTTTCTTCTTCATCTCCCTCTCTTGGAACCCTTGTATTTTTTTTCCCAAATAAACTGGGATGTCACCTTGAATCCCTGCTACACCTGTAAGGGGGAATCAAGTAACCAAGATTAGAGATCTCTGTCTCACACCTGTTTTCTCTTTGAATTGGTTAATCATGTGTTGATTCTCACACTGCAAAAAATAAAATTACAAGCCAAGACACAGCTCCCAGAAACAAATGCAGTTTATTGGAGGATATAGCCCAGCCACCTGGGTCCCAAATGAGGGGGAAAGTACTAGACAATAATAACCACTGACATTCCATTACTCTAGGATCTGTGATGCATCTTTATGTCGCAGTACTGTCAGTGAGCTCCCACATCTAGTGAAGGCATACAGTGGGAGTATATTTCGGCCACTCAGCTTTTACATAGGAAAAATGCTGAAGAGTGTCAACATCTTACACCCTTGTATTGGCAAAAATTGGCAAAAAAAGAGAAAGGGTCAATGTTGGAGAGACTGTAAAGACAGGTACACTGGTATGTGGTTTACAGGTAGAAATCTAAATTAGTCCATTTTAAGCATAATTTCTAATTACACAGGAAAAGAGAGTAAATTCTCTGCATCCTTTTACTCACATATTTCACTTACAACCCAAGGGTGTCAACAATTGAAATAAAGATCCACTATATATGAAAATATTTGGAGCAGAACTTTTTTTTGGGGGGGGGTGTAGCAAGTAACTAGAAACAAAGTGAGCATCCATTGACTGAGGAATGACTGTGGTATAGGGATGTAATGGAATATTTTTGTGGTTTGAGGAATTATAGATATGAGTAATTCAGGGGGAAATGAAGGGATTCACATGACCAGATTTAGAGTTAAATAAGGCAGGTAGGTGGTATAGTGGATAGGATGGCTCTTCTTCATTAGTTCAAAACTGACTTCAGACACTTAATAGATGTGTGGTCCTAGGCAAGTCATTTAATCTTGTTTGCCTCAGTTTCTTCATCTGTAAAATGAGAAGGAGAAGGAAATGGCAAACCATTCCAGTCTGTTTGACAAGAAATCTCCAACTGGGGTTGCAAAGTGTTGGACATGACTGAAACAACACAACAAGAATGAAATAAGCAAGATTAGGAGAACAATGAAAAGATCGCTAAAGGAAAGCCAAACTCAGTCACTGGTAAGATAGTGATTCCATTCAATAAAATATACTTTCTTTAATCTTGTCCAAAAAAAGTCTGAGTGCACAAGGATAGAATGCTTCTCCAGTGAACGGCTTGGGCATTGTAGAGGTCTTTTTTGCTTCACTGTTTTACTTTTTGGTTGTTGTTACTTTTATTTCATCATTATTTCAATGAGGGAGGGTTCAATTACAGAGAAAACATCATGGAGGACAGGATGTATCCAGAACCAAGAAAAGGCATGGAAACTGAACTTCAATTGATTTGTAAACTCTGAATTGCTACACACATATAAGACACTATGAACAGAATGAGTACACCCCTTTAAATTCCTAATTCCTTCCAGGGGTTTTTTAGGCAAAGGGGACAATAGGGGAGAATGGGAATGCAAGCCCCATGTTCATTTTACTTTGGGATTACATTTTTCTCATGAGAAGATCTCAGGAATTTCCCAGTAGATAGTATTTCTATGATATCCTTCTGTAATAGGCCAGCAGTGATGATCTTTACCTTCCCATCTGTCTTTTGAAGAAAAAAAAAATCCAATTTACTCCAGTGTGCTGAATCATAAAATTCATTTCTAGTGTATTTTTGTCATATGCCCAAATTATTCATTTGATACATTTCAGCCCCTGTCACCCTTGAGCTGTCCCATTCATCTCATCTCTCTCTTGTTTGGATACATCTGTACAGAGTATGAATCTGCATTCTGGTCTTGTCACATATCCATCATATAATTTTCAAATCCCTTCCCTAAGACTGTTAATACTCCCCTGAACCAGTTAATACTTTACTCGACCAATGTCTTTCATTTCTCCAGTATTTACATCTCAGCCACTTCTATGTTAATTTAAAACATTTGAATTCAAAATATTTATTATGGATTTGGATCAAGGAGACATTCTTCCTGTTCTCTAATTTAAATCGTGTCTTCATAGTAAGACAGTTTCACTCACATAATAATTTCTCACCTTAGCTTTGCAAACTTCCAGAGAGCCATCAATTTCTCGAAGTAGATTAGCCAATTTTATATGACATAATAAATTAATTTTAATTTAACTTGTATTCACTTTCTTTTTTGAAATATACATGTCAAAGGAACATAATTTTGGCCCAGCTTTAAACAGCAATTGATCTAACCAGAGATCTCTCATCAGAAGCAAAGCTAGCCAAGAGGTCCTTTGATTTTTGTATGTCTGCATTGCTTGCAAGAAGGGAAACTGTTTTCCTGTGTGCTTAACTGGGCAGTTAGGTGATATGGTAGATAAAACATTAAATTTGGAGACAAGAAGACCTGAGTTCAAATCTTAACTCAGTAACTAGCTGTGTGAACATAGTCACTTACCCTGTCTTTATTTGTACTAGCTAACATTTATGTAGCACTCATTATGTGCTAGGCACTGTGTTAACTATTTCACAAATATCCTCTTTGGTCCTCACAACAATTCCAGGAAGTAGGGACTTTTATTCATTCCTGTTTTACAGATGAGAAAACTGAGGCAAACACAGATTAAATTACTTGCTCAAGGTCACACAGATAATAAGTCTCTGGGGCTAGATCTCTCTAGCTCTGATGCTTTCTATCCATTGCACCACCTAGCTATGCCTCCTTTTCTTCATCTGTAAAATGAGTACAATGATAGCATCTACCTTCCAGGATCATTGTGAAAAACAGGGCACTTTGAGAAACTTTAAAATCAATATATAAATGTTCACTGCCATTATTATTAACTGTCTCCCTTCAATCTTCTCTTATTCTTGACTCAAAGAGGACACAAAATCAAAGATTGGTGGATTTGGATGGGATTTCAATCTTCTGTTACAAATGTTGAAACTAAAACTCATACTAATTACTGAACTGATTTCTCTGAGGTTTTGACTTAGCAAGTGAGTGGTAAAAAAGAGCTTATTCCACACACCCCTTACATAGTTTGTAAAGGGAACATATTTTGATTACAGGATAAAGTATTAACTTCAAAAATCAAGAAGATGGGGTTCAAGTCTTGACTTTGGCATATATTGGACAGATAAATGGATACAGATATAGATAGACAGATAGACAGACCGACAGATGATAGAGAGAGAAAGAGAAAGAGATAGATGATAGATAGATATAGATAGATAGATAAATAGATAGATGATAGAGAAAGAGAGAGATAGATGATAAATAAATAGATGATAGATAGATTGATAGATAGGTAGATAGATAGATAGATAGATAGATAGATAGATAGATAGATAGATAGATAGATATGGACAAATCACTTAAATTCTCAAAATCTCAGTTTACTCTTATATAAAATTAGTATTTGTATTGGATGACCTCTAAAGTCCATTCTGTACCTAAAACAAGGTATATGTGAACCTCTCAGGGCTCTAGGCAATTCTCTAAGACTATAAGTTGCTTAGATAGAGCCAACCTGCTTTGGAGAATCAGTTTCCTTATCTGGGATTTCCTTGTATCAGTGAAATCATAGGTGCATTAGCTATTCATAATATACTACATAGTGCCCTGGTAGCCCGAAATTATGAATATTCCACATAGATGGTGAGCCTACCAGAAAATAGTAGTTTGCCCCAATGCATTACATAACTGTAAATATATTGGGATACATTGGCAGGAGTATCATATTTGTTCCTTAACCACCTGGGTTTATATATTCATTATGAACACCAATTCTATATACACTTGGTGTTCCACTCTGCCCAAATATAGCACCAACTTTCAACTTTTTGAAAATGTATTAATGCTTCTCCTGTTCTTCATTACTGTGGCTTCACATACATACACACATGCACACACATACACACATGCACACACATACACACATGCAGCCAATAGAATCCTCTCTTATAAAGAGAGTCAAAGCATGAAAGAAAGAAAAGAGTGTTGGCCCTTAGGCCAGAGAGCTTGGGTTCAATTTCTATCTCTGATAATTAGCATTTATGTGACATTGGGCAGTTAACCTTTCTGATCCTATTCCCACCTTTGTAAAGCAGGGAAGGGAGTAAACATCCCCTGACACTCCTTCCAGCTCCAAATCTAAATCATGATTGTAAGTGCAGTTAAGCAAGCCAAATTAACATATTAGTCAGGTCTGACAATGTTTCATTCCTCACTTAGAGACTAGCATCTCTCTACAAAGAGGAAACAAGCATGCTTCTCAACAGTTTTCTAAAATCCCAAAGGGCTACCATACTGAACAGAAATCTGATGTCTTAGAAAGACAGGTGGCATAGTAGATGGAGAGTGCTAGTTCTGAGTCAAAAGGACAGAGTTCAAACCTGATCTCAGACACTTACTAGTATGACCCTGGTCAAGTCACTTAGCCCTGTTTGCCTCAGTTTACTTATCTGTAAAATGAGCTGAAGAAGGAAATGGCAAACCACTCCAGTTTCTTTGCTAAGAAAACCACAAATGGGATCATAGAGTCAGACACAACTGAAATTATTCAACAAGGTCATTGTGAAAATTATTTTCCTGGTTCTGCTTTCTTCCCTCTGTATTAGCTCACACATACCTTCCCACATTTCCCTGAGTCCTTGATGCTTTACTTATGATTCCGTCATTCTCCATTTAGTTAGTAGCACTGAATGGAAAGGAAATTCCCAAGAGATCCTATAATTGGCAAAGTATTTCCCGTAGGCATTAGGCAACATGATCTCATCTTTGGTGATCTTATCGACTCACACATCTTCAATTGTCACCACCATGTAAAAGATAATAAAATCATGGAATCACCATGTTGGGGAGCAAATCTCATCTCTATTAGTCTAACTTGTACCTATTGATGTCAGCTCCTTTCAAACACCTACAGTGGTAAAGTAATCGCTACCTCCCAAAGCAGATGTTCAGCTACTGGAATGCTCTAAACATTAAGAAGATTGGATTCTATTGCCCCTTGGCTAACTTGTAACCTAGGTTTGTAGCCTGGGGGCCAGGAAGAATGAGTCTATTTCCTTTATTCCATGATATTTCTCAAAACACTGGAAGGCGATCTTCATGTTTCCTAGTAATTCTGGTCTTTTCCAAGCTTCATAGGTCAAGATTACTCAACTGATCCTCACACAGCACCATCTTGAAACCCTTCACTAGCCTTGTCACCCTTCTCTGAGCAATCAGCACAGACAGTGGCCAGAGTTCTGGGCTTACAGTCAGAAAAACCCATCTTCATATACTGCCTACGAGACCTGTTAGCTGTGATAGCCCTTGACAAGTCATTTAATACCTTTATCCCCTCATATGTAAAGTAGAGATAATAATGTCTGTAGCACCTTACAAATAGGTAATAATATCTCACAGTGATGCCCAGAATTGTAGAAAAACATTAGGAAATGGTGTCTAATCAGAAGTTAGTGTATAGTTCAGTTATCACCTACCTCATTCTGGACACTAATGACTTTTGTTGTTCGGTCATGCCTGATTCTTCATGAGCCCATTTGGGGTTTTCTTGGCAAAGAGACTGGAGTGGTTTGATATTTCATTCTCTGGCTCATTTTACAGATGAGGAAACTGAGGCAAACAAGTTTTAGTGCCTTTCAAACAAGGTTGACTAATCATTTGTCAGGCACTTTATAATGAAAATTCCTTTCAGGTACAGATTGGAAGAGCTGACTGCTGATGGCCCTCCTAACTCTCAAAAATTCTGATTCTTTTATAACAATTCCACTCATAGTGCATTAGTGTCCCAGTTTTTCCCATGTCCCCTCCAACATTTATCATTTTGGGGGGTCATGTCAGCCAGTCTGATTTGCATTTCTCTAATCAGTAGTGATTTAGAGCATTTTTCATATAATTATAGATAGCTTTGATTTCTTTGTCTGAAAACTGCCTGCTTAAACCTACATTTTAATGAAAGTACCCAGGTCAATAAAGTTCTCTTTTCCATTACTTTCCAGATTCCATTCCTGACTCTCTAGAGATGTGCCTCTATGATTCTGCAGCCATCTCAGTCTATAACTCATTCCACTTGGGGTCTTTTCATCCTGAAAGAAGCCTCTGCCCCTGAGACCCCTTCCTCTTATTGGTCATTTCCTCTGTTTTAAGGAAAAGTCTCCAGGCAGCCAAGTTCACTCCTTTATTCCTCTCTGGGCCTGCTCCTTCCTCTCCAGACATTTTTCTCCCTCTTACCCCTGGGTGGGTGTCTTCTCCCACTCCAGCTTTTGATCTTCCTTTTATTTGCCATCTTCCTTCAAGGACAATTTTTACATTTTCTTCTATTTGCATCCCCAACTCCCAGGACAAAGCCTGGTGCATGGTAAGACTTTAACAACTGGTTCTTTACTTATTGACTTCCCTGGATTAACAATTCTGAAGCTATTCTGTGATGGAGAAAACAGGAATGGATGGAATAACCATCATATAATTACTCACATTCTCTCTACACACTTGTGAGTATCGTGTAGCCAAAAGAGTGGTCATTTGGATTCAAAGGACCTGGATTCAAGTCTTGTCTCTGCTACTAACTAGCTAGATGACTTTGAAAAAGTAACTCCAGCTTGTTGGCCTACTTTTTACTCTTCTATAAGATAAGGTTTGGACAAAAGAATTTTTTAAGTTTTTTTTTTCAACAATAAGAAAATAAAATTGAATTGAGGCAAAAACATGGCAGAAGAGGAAACAAAGTTAGTGATTTTTCCTTTCATGGTAGCCAAAAACTGGAAATTAAGGCTGTGGCCTTCTAACCTAATAGTGCCATATAGCTGTACTGGAATATTATGCCATAGGAAATGATGAAATGGAGAAATTCAGAGGAAGCTGGGAAGACTCTAAGAACCAGTGCCAAGCAAAGTAGGCAGGATTACAACAATTTCAATGATTACAGCAATATAAAGAAAAACAAGTTTGAAAGATTTTAGCATGTTGACAAATGCAGTGATAAACCATAAATCCAAATAAATGAAGATATAACTTACCATTCATCTCCTGACAGAGAGTTAATGAACTTCAAATGCAGAAAAACACACATACTGTTCTGGACTTGGACAGAGTAGACTTTGTTTTGCCAAAGTATGCAAATATGTACTGAGGATTTTGTTTCTTGGTCTTTTGGTTTTGTTTTTTATTTTGTTTTCTTTAATTCATGGGAGTGAGCTAAAGGGAGGAACACATTCACTAGAAATGTTTGTTGATTGAAAAGGCAGAGGATGTTAAAAAATAAATAAGAACGAAATCCAGGCTATTCAGTAAATTGAAGTACAATGAAGAATAACAGGATATTGATGATCACTTAGAAATGGAAAGGGCCTAAGAAGCAGCAGCAGCAGCAGCAGCAACAGCGTCATGCCAAGGTAAAAATCTAGGCTCTGATAATGCACACTGATTACTTCATGTAGCGGACAAAGCGTTCAAGTTTCCACACTGGGGTGATTGGTTTGTTTTTTTTTTTTATTCTAGTAGGTTGTGTTGTTTTTTTGAATTGTTTTTTAACTCAAGGAACTGCACCCCTACTGCTAGTGGTAGCACATTTGGGATCAGTCAGTATTTGAACCCAATGTCTATATCTCCAAACCCAAGGCTCTTTCCATTATACCATATTGCCTCCCTTAATTTTGTATGATTCAAGTACAATTGATAATGACAATAGTTATATCCACGTGCTATGTTTATAAAGTATTTTGCTGATTGTGCCTACTTAGAATATTTCAGATCCATCATGGCCAGCTGACCACAACCCTGATGAGTGTCCTCTTCATCTCCAGCCAAGACAAATCTACTAGTCTTCTGGCAGATGTTCCTTCTTGTATTTGCTCCCCTCCCCAATCTATCCTCCTTCCATATGGCTGCCAAAATAATGGTCTCAGAGAATAGCCCGCCCACTTTCCCATTCAAAACCCTTCAATGGGTCCCTATTATCTCTAGTCTCAACACCCCCTTGGCATTTAAAGTCCTCTATATCTGGCCCTGCCCATCTTTACAGGCTTATTTCATATGACCTCCCTTCAAAAAATCTGCTGTTCAAAGTAGACATCTACACCTTCCCTTAACCTTGAATGTCATAATCTGTCCTTGGGCATTTTCATAAGCTATTCATCATACCTAGAGTAGGTCTTAACCTCTTAAGATCTTTATCACCCAAAGACCCCTGCTTCCTGGACAATAGCACACCATTTGACAAAAATTGCTGGAAAAACTTGGAAGTAGCATGGCAGAAACTGGGCATAGATCAACACCTTATACTGTATATAAAACAAAATCCAAATGAGTACATGATTTAGATATAGAGGCTGATACTACAAGCAAATTAGGAGAGCAAGGAATGGTTTCCCTGTCAATGTATGGAGAACAGGAATTTATGATCAAACAAGAGTTAGAAAACATTATGAAATACAAAATGGATCATTTTGATTACATCAAATTGAAAAGTTTTTGCAGAAAGACAATGCAACCAAGATTAGGAGGGAAGCAGAAAATTGAGAAAGAATTCTTACAACTAGTATATCTGATAAAGGCCTCATTTCTAAAATATGTAGAGAACAGAGTCAAATTTACAAGAATACAAGTTATTCCTCAATTGAAGGATATGAACAAGCAGTTTTCATAGAAAGTTATCTATAGTCATGTTTTAAAATGCTCTAAATCAGTATTGATTAAAGAAATTTAAATCAAAACAACTCTGAGGTATCACACCTCACTGGTCAGATTGGTTAAGATGACAAAACAGGAAAATGATAAATGCTGGAGAGGATGTGGGAAAAGTATTACACTCGTGCATTGTTGGTGGAGTTGTGAACTAATCCAACCATTCTGGAGAACAATTTGTAACTATGTTGAAAGGGGTATAAAAAATTTGCATACCCTTTAACTCAGCAATACCACTTCTAGAGCTGTATCCCAAAGGACTCACATGTACAAAAATATTTACAGCAGCTCTTTTTGTGGTGGCCAAGAACTGGAAATTGAGGGAATGCCCATCAATTGGGGAATGGCTGAACAAGTTGTGGTATATTAATGGAATGGAATACTCTTCGGCTATTAGAAACTATGAGCAGGCCAATTTCAGAAAAAACTGGACTCATGTGAACTGATGCTGAGTGAGGGGAGGAGAACCTGGAGAACATTGTACACAGTAACAGTCGCATTGTGAGATGACTGACTTTGATAGGCTTGGCTCTTCTCAGCAATTCAGGGACCTGAAATAACTCCAAGACTCATGATGAAAAATGCCATCCACATCCAGAGGAAGAAATATGGAGTTTGAATGCAGATCAAAGCTTACTATTTGTTCTTTTTTTGTTTTGCTTTTTTTTTCTTTCTCATGAACCATGACCATTGATTCATTCTAATTCTTCTATACATGACTAATATGAAAATATGTTGAATAAGAATGTACATAGAGAGCCTATATCAGATCGTACACTGTCTTGGGGAAAAGAAGGAGAAGGAGGTGGAAAAAATTTAAAACTTATGGAAGTGAATGTTGAAAACGAAAAATAAAGATATATATTTGTAAAGATCCTTGTCTTTGCTCAAGACACAGGCCAGAAATCACCTCTCACATGAACCCTTCCAAGACACCCCGCTTCCCTGCAGAATGTAAATTCCTTGAGGTCAGGGACTCTGTGTGTGTGTGTGTGTGTGTGTGTGTGTGTGTGTGTGTGAGTGTATCCTCAGTACCTAATGCAGTGTTTTGTATATGGAGAGCTTAATAATTGTGTTGATTTGAATGTTTGAATCTGTATGTATTATCAGGGACAATCTGAGATCATGTAAAGATCTCCTTGCTTGGAGTAAGGAGAACCATGATCTAGTCTCATTCATTTCCCTAAGCAGTGATGCGGCCCAGCAGAGCTCATTTAAATTTTCCAGGCCTTAGTATATCTTTATATAAAACAAAAGGCTCTGATTGTAGCTAATCATACAAGAAGCAGGAAGAAGTGAATTCAAATCTCATTTCTAAACTGCACTTCCTGTGTGACCATGAATACTGTCAAAGCTCTGCACTTTTACGAACCTGTTTTCCCATCTGCAAAATGGAGACCATAATACCTATGCTAACTACCTTCCAAGGTTTTGTGAGGCTCAAGTGAGAAAATGAATGTGAAACGTTGTCTGAGCTATAAAACGTTTTATGAATATCAATTATTATTATTATCTGGCTTTTTGGAAGGGGCAAGGGCAGGGCAACTGGGGTTAAGTGACAGTTGCCTAAGGTCACACAGCTAGTAAGTGTTAAATGTCTGAGATCAGATTGAACTCAGGTCCTCCTGACTCCAGGGCCTATGCTCTATTCCCTGTACCACTTAGCCACCCCTATCAATTATTACTGAAGAACAGAGTTAAGAATTGAACAAGACTTTCTCCTTCCAATTGCAATTTTCTTTCTATTGTACTCTGCCTTAAGAGAGGCAACATGCTACAGTGAAAGAGCAATGGATTCAGAGTGAAGGGACTACAATCAAGTCTGAATTCTAATGATTATTTACCCATGTGAGTTTAGGCAAATGACTTATCCTCCCACGGGTCTCAGTTTCCTCACCTGTTAAATAACGATATTGGATTGGAGGGCTTATGAATCTCTTCTAGTCCTAAATCTTCAAATCCATGAAATAAATGTCTTTATTTCTGAGCTGTTTGTTTTATTCCCTGACAGGTATGACTTTTTTTAATTTTACTCAATTATGGAATCTTCCATCATCACAATAAATCTATCTCATGTCAGTTACTAAGTGCAGCTAACATATAGTAGTTAAATCTTTCAAACAGATAAATTGGAAAGATAATACTTTATTCCTTTTGAAAAAAGTAGAAAGATAAGTGTGTATGTCTAAACTAATCCCAATTTTACTACACAATGAAGCCAATCTGAGAATACAGGGACTGAAGATTGTATTGGCCATTTCTAGTGAGTTACTCCACTCAATTGCCATGTGCCGTGGCTTTGGGGCAATCAATAAGGCATCTGGACAATCTGCCTTATTTGATTTGGTGAGATGGACACACTGATCAGAATAAATTGTAGTGGGGCCACTATTTCAGTCATTTAAACTGAATAATAAGACAACTTGGTTTTTATCAATCAATAGACTATGGAGTAATGTGAAGTTTTTATTTTGGGGGAAAATTAATCAAATTACATAGGAGCATTGGTTAGTAGAAAATTCTGGGCTAGGCATTTGAGTTCTTGAATTGGCTCTGAAAGAAGCTACATGACCTAAGAGAAGTCATTCCCCTTTTTGAGCCACATTTGTAAAAGAAAGAACTTGGACCAGATAACCATCAAAAAGCTTTTCATCCATTCAATTCATGAACAAATGTTTAAGTGCCTACTTGTGCCAGGCTCTGCAGTGGAAACAAACAGAGAGACAGGGACAAAGTGACAGAGAAACATAAACACATAGAGACAGACAGAAAGAAAGAGATAGAGATATACAAAGGAAGAAAGGAAGAAAGAGACAGAGATATAGAAAGAGATTAAGACGAAGAGAAAGAGAGAGAGAGAATGCATGAAAAGCAGAGAAACAGATACAAAGACAAACTAACGGAGACAAAGAAAGAGACAGAAACAGGGAGATAGTGACAGAGACAGACAGAAACACAAAGAAACACACAGAGAGACACAAAGAGGAAGAAAGAAAGATACTGAGAGAGCCCAGAAAGGAAAAGTGACACAGAGAAAGGTGGAGAAAGAGACAGAGAGAAAGACAAATGCAAAGGGAGATAGCAAGAAATACACAAAAAGAGAGAGAGCACAAAAAAAGACAGTGAGAAATAGAGAGGTCGTTATAATATTCTATGACAATAACGAGCACTTAAATAGCATTTTAAGATTTACAAGGAATTTTCCATACTTCATTTGATCTTCACCACAAAATATGTACATTGTTATTTTCATTTTGCAAATTAGGAAACTGATGTGCCCCTGTATGGCTCATTTAAATTTTCTAGGCCTTATATAAAATGAAAGGCTTTGATTGCACCTAATTGTACAAGAAACAGGAAGAAGTGAATTCAAATCTCATTTCTAAACTCCACTGCCTGTGTGACCATGAATACTGTCAAATCTTTGCACTCTTATGCACTTTTATGTTTTCCCATCTGCAAAATGGTGATCATAATACCTGTGCTAACTGAGCATTTGCTGACTTATCATTGTCATGTGCATGATATTGGAGGTGAGATTCCAACCAAGGCCAATCCGT
The DNA here is from genome assembly GCA_028646575.1 of Pseudocheirus occidentalis. Taxonomy (NCBI): domain Eukaryota; kingdom Metazoa; phylum Chordata; class Mammalia; order Diprotodontia; family Pseudocheiridae; genus Pseudocheirus; species Pseudocheirus occidentalis. Next base: position 144,841 of record JAQQSW010000038.1, on the reverse strand, counting down.
CTTGCATACTTCGTATTAATAAGTTATCTATATGTTGTTTCCCCAGTAGACTATAAGCAGCTTGAAGGTAGGGATTTCATGTCATCTTTGTGCCCCTACTATACTGTTGTATGCCTAGAAAATAACATATAATCAATGCTGGTTGATTAATGAATTGGATACTGACTCTTAGCACAGTCCCGCAGAGTCAGGTGCGGCCTCGGTTAAAATTTCTCCCCTGACTCTCATTCGCTGCATGACTACTGGTCAATCACTCAATCTCTCTGAAATTCAGTTTCTTTATTTGTAAAAATGACACTAACAGGGGCCACTAGGAGGTGCAGTGAATAGAGTACTGGCCCTGGAGTCAGGAGGACCTGAGTTCAAATCCAGCCTCAGACACCAGACGTGTGACAGCTAGTTAAGCAAGTTAACTTAACAATTAAGCAAGTCACTTAACCCCAGCTGCCCTCCAAAAAGCAAAAAAAAAAAAAAATGAAACTGATCATCGTTTTAGCATCCACCTCACAGGATTGTTGTAAAGAAAATGTTTGCTAACAATGAAGCCCTAGATAAAGGTGATATTATTATGAAAGAAATACAGTGAATAGAGAACTGGATTTGGGGTCAGGAAGATCTGACTTCAAATCTGGCATCAGACAATTACTATTAGCCCCCTCTGTACCTCAGCTTCCTCATCTATAAAATCGGGATAAAAGGGCTTTTACTTCCCATAGTGGCTGTGAGGATCAAAGGAGTTAGTTAACATATGCCAAGTTTTCAAGCCTGAAAATCCTACACAAATGCTAGTTATTCACATTTTTATTCTTATTACACGACTTATTAGAAGTTATATAATTAGAGTAGCTGTGCAATTCAGACTTCTTGGATTGAATTAAATTGATTTGAGGGGAAATAATTCCACTCTTCCTCATTCTTTCTCCCCTTTGGCCTGAAAATGAAAGAGAAACAAAGTTAAATAGTAATAAAGGCCAACTGCAGAAAAGAAAAATGATAGCTTTATTCAGAGCTCAGAGATCTCCAGAGCCGAGAAGAATTGCCGTAAGGGCAAAGAGACAGATCGAATACTCAAAACCATTCCCCCTTTCTCTTACTGCCACAATGGATCTTGCTGAAGGGCAGTTAGTTCACTTAGTTCAGGGAGTCATTCAATAATACTCTGTCCTCAGAGGACCACCTTTTAGTGGACAATGCTCCTTAATTAATAGAGATTGAGAAAATGATGAGCCATGATCAGAGATCCAATTTCATACAATGGTGGCCTCCCAAGATAGAGAAACTGGGAGGAAATATGGTTCTACTTCTCTCAAGTCATTAAATTACATTGTCACAGAAAGCTTGGTGCCCAGGGCTCTCCCCAAGCATATGGCATAGGCTACCTTATAGAGAATTTCAATTCCAGCATCAATCCACAGCTCTGAAAGTCACAGCTGCCACCTTGGCCCAGCTCCAAGGAGCCCACCATAGTGCCTTTATGGGACTAAATGGAATGAGAAGTCCTCAGGTTACTCATTCCATTTTCATCTTGGCACAGAGACTCTAGAACGTGAGCCCTAAGCCAGTGAGTGGGTTTCCTGGGCATTGGTAGGCATCAGTTCTGGAGAAATATCACAATGACAGAAGGGCACCCAGGGCATGGCTTCTTCCAGAGGTGCCAGGGGATTGCCACCTGGGAAGCCAGATGTCTCATTCTCATTCCTGTTTATAACAAGACAGCTTAGAGTCAGAATTAGTTCACATCCAAGAGGATTGTATTTAGCCTCTGATTTAAAAGCAATAAAGGATGAATATTGGGGAGTGGTGCTTGAGATAGCCTAAAGAAGAAGAACATGTGACCTTCAAGACAGGCAGGCAGTGTACGTGAGAGGGAATGATACCAGAACTGGAGATAGAAAACACAGGTTTATGTAATTACTGCTGGACGGCCTTGGGCATAGCATGCCCACAATATGTCCAAACTGGACATGCTTTCATTAATGTAGAGCATTCATAGTAGGGGACTTCCCTCCATCATGTTGTTTATTGTTGTGGTTGTGGTTGCGGTTGTGGCTGTTGAGTCATTTCGGTCATGTCTGACTCTCTGTACCTCCATTTGGGATTGCTTGGCAAAGATACTGGAGTTTGCCATTTCCTTTTCCAACTCATTTTACAAACAAGGAACTAAGGTTAGATCGGGTTAAATGACTTGCCCAGGGTCATTCAGCTAGTAAGTATGAGATCATATTTGAACTCATGTCCTCCTGACTCCAGGTACTCTTTCTACTACACTACCTGACTGCCCTTCTACCAATGTACCTCGTCAGCAAATGTTCTACAACTTCTAGACTCAGAGTTGCCTGGGACAGCAAGAAGATATGTGACTTGCCCAGGTTCACAGCCAGTAAGCACCAGAACTAAAAGTTAGTGTGGAACCAGGTAATCATATACTCAAAGCTAGAAGGGTGCCCCCTCACTTAAAATAAAGACACTTACTGAGGGTAAGTGGCTCCAGATATAGATTGGCAGAGCCTGGATTCAAACTCAGATCTTTACCCCAGTTATCCAAAGATAGTGCTCTTCCTATTGTGTCAAACTGGGCTCCCTGACCCTGTGGCTGTCTCTCAGCCCACCACATTACATTGCCTTGCAATGCATTGACTTGCAAGGAGTCATCCAACTGGTAAAGTATTAGAAGTACAATTGGAAGCCAGATCTACCTGACTCTTATTGGCAGTCTTTCTAGGCATCAGTTTCCCCAGAGCCATGCAAAAGGAGGATTGGCTGTTTCTGGGCCTCTGCAATTAAAGGTTCATTACTACCTTATGGATATGTTGCAAAGGGGCGTTTCTTTTTGCAATATGGTTTCAACTAGATCACTGCTGAGATCTCTCCCAACCGTGAAATCCTGTGTTCATGCAGTATCTTTTAAATGGCATATTATTTGGCCATCACAATCCAAACCACAGAACCAAGAGACATTAATGTCACCATTTTGAAAAAATTCTAGAATTCAAATGTAAATGGTCATAAGACCAAAGGTTTGGAGCTGCAAGAGCAAGCCCTTGGGTATCATCTACATGCTACCTCTTTCTTTTTCTATGAGAATACGGAAATGTAGAGAGGCAAAGAATCGAACTAGGCAAGGTTGAGGCTTACTGGTCTATGCATGGGATGGGGTGGGGATGGAGGAAGTGGAGGGAGGGAGTGATAGAGATCAGGCTCTTTCTGGTAAAATACAACTGTTTAAACCATGAGTTATTCCTTCCTCTAACTGAGTTCAGCTACATGATGCCCATAAAAAATGCTTCAGATCTAACCTTCCAAATATAGTCAAATCCATTTAATGCTAAATTAATAATAAAATAATGCTTGGGGCAGCTAGACAATGCAGTAGATAGAGCATCGGGCTTAGAATCAGGAAGATTCATCTAAGAGAGTTCAGATCTGGCCTCAGATACTTACTAGCTGTGTGAGCCTGGGTAAGTCACTTAACCCTGTTTCCCTCAGTTTCCTCACCCATAAAATAAGCTGGAGAAGGAAATGGCCAACCACTTCGGCATCTTTGCCAAGAAAACACCAAATGGGATCACCAAGAGTCAGACATGACTGAATTGACTGACCAACAAAAAATGATGCCAATTCAAGAATTCTTTGTCATAGTTAATGGAGGGTACATATTTCCTTTCAGGTATTCTCGCAATATTTGTTTCTTGGTTATATTCTACTTCTGTACTCTTCTCACAAAATGACATTTTAGACAATAGAAGAATGCAGTGTTTAGCTCCTGTTCATTCTTCCTGTTTGTCCTTGTTGCTTGTCACCATGGAGGATTATCACTCTCAAGGGATTAGACTCAAAATCCTGGCCTTAATGCAAGGCCTTTCACAGTAAGAGACTTTCAGGATTAGTTGTTTGTTTGTTTTTGAGGGAGGAGAGTGTAGCTGATGAATTATTTAATCCTCATCTTCTCCTGTTTTGGAATACATGTTCAGTAGTTTAAAGTTTGAATAATAATATGAATGAATAATTAGGAATATTTCTTCCACAGTCTAGGCCAAAATTGATAAATATAGAGACATCTCCCTGTAATCGTTGCCACTAGTGGCATTCACTTATTCATTTGTTGAATGAGAATTTTTTTTAAAAAATCTATTACATACAAAGCAATTCTCTAAGACTATAAATGCAGAAAAGATGCCAATGTTCTTTGGTAGAAGGAGTTTCCTTATTGGAAATTCTCTATATCAATAAAATGACAAGTCTGAGAAAAGAACAATATAATAGAAATTATCCTATTTTTACTTTATGTGTATGTATGCTTGTTACACTGACTTAGCACAGTGCCTAGCACACTCTTTTAGACACTGGAGATGAAGCAGTTAAAACCTAATCATCTCTTCTCTAAAAGAGTTTACATTTTCCTGAGGATTTAAAATATATACACTGATTGGTAAATGTACAAAGCAAATAATCATTGATTTTGATGGGGAAAGGCATTGGAGACTGCATCAGGAAGACTCTCATGTAGAAGATAGCATTATTGATGAGCCTAGGCATTGTAAGGAGATTGGGGGAGAGGAATGAATTCCAGGCTAAGGTCGCAGCTAATGCAAAGGCTCAGAAACAGGAAATGTCATGTATAAGGAACAACAAACAAGCAAGTTTGGTTTTAAGATAGAACATTTGTGGCATGCTTGAGAAAAGTGACTAATGCTTCTCCAAGTGACAAAGTTATTTTGATATTGAAATATTTTTTTCAGTCCAAAATTGCATAGATTATGTTTCGTGCTGGAAGAAACATTGTAAGTGTAAAGCGAATTATGGCAGCTCTCTAGAGGACTGCTTTGAGGGCCTAATCACATAGTATAGTGAACTCCCCATTTATTCAGCAATAAATTAAAGCATAACATTCGAGAAACTAAACCATAACATTCACAACAACATAATTTAAGGGATATAATTTTCAGGTTCCATCTAGCTTCTAATTGCTGATTTCATTAATTGGGGAAGAAGAACATCAAACTTTATGTCCAAAACTTGACTTCCTTCCCATCAGTTCCACAATAAGCACCTACAGGGTAGCAAATAAACCCATTTATCCAATCTCACAGAAATCAGAGAAAGTATACATAGGAGAATATACCCCAGACAATACAGAATAAAGGAGCTCTCCCAATGGGAGAAAGGTCATTCGATCCAAACAAAAAAGGTAGTTCTAGATCTCATCCAAAGGGAAGGTTCCCAAAGTCTCTAGTGTAGTAAACTGGGAATAGGAAAGTGATGAAGACTGCCAGCTCCTTTCATGTTGGCTTTTTCCCAGAGTCTTTTCCTTCAGCAACCTGTGGGATTGGAATTATCTATCTTCTCTCTCAAAAACTGGAAACGAGGAGTGCCTGCAGCCTAAAAGAACTAAAGAGACTTGAAGGGACTCCCAAGTGCAAAAAGAGTTGCCTTTCCTTTCTCCTGCTTTTGCCAATTCTGTATCGCCCATCATGCAAACATGGACCATGTGCCTTCACCATTGAGTGACTTAACCAAGGGAATTCAAGAAGTAAATAGTAGAGTCAAGCATCAAACAGGGCCGCAGCAAAAATCAAAGCTTATTCCCCTATATCATGTTATTTTTCTCTTTTCCATCAAACCTCCTGTTTTGCCCAAGGAAATAGATTGAATCAATCTTCATATCTTTAGGCCTCAATATTCCCATCTATACAACAAGGAGGTGGGATTAAGTGATATCTACCATCCCTTCTGTCTCTGACATTTGCTGTTACATGTCTTAGTACTCTCACCTGCCATCCCTCAAAACCCAAACATCATCTTTCTCCAAAATTCAGTCTTTTCCTTAATTCTGTCAAATAATTTGCTCTAAGCATCTCCTCTTACAGGTCTTCCCTGATTGATCCCATTAAAAAAAATGTCCTATATTTACTTTATGTGCATGTATGTTTGTTCTACTGACTTTTCTGTGTATATGTCCCAACCTCCCACCCGCACCCATATAAGTCTCTTGGAAACAGGGACTACTTTGTTTGTCTTCAGATGCCCAGTGCTTAGCACAGTGCCTAGCACACATTTAAAAAAATGCTTTTTGAATCAATTAATGAAAGCCAAAACAATTACCAGAAAACAGTTTAGATTACATTCATAAAAACAGTTAATTAAATTGGATTTTGTCTTGTTTCAGTGAAACCAGTTTGCTGCAGACTCAAAGATGCACAGTGAAGAAAAAGTGAGCTTCTAAAAGCAACTGGCTCTTATTTGAACTTTTAGCTGGTGAGAAATCTTCAAACCACCAATCTGTATGTGATTTTGACCTCTACAAATCACAGGCATTATGGAAAGACAAATAAAAAATGACATTTCTATAATCCTTTTTGCCAGAAAAATCAAAATTAAGACCTGGCATCCTTTAGACCTTGGGTTTTGTCTTTCAATATCCTGCATGGTGGAGCTTTTCCTTTCTGATTTATGAAATGAAGGCTTAGTTCTCCTTCCAAAGTCCTCCATTATTACAAATCATCACTAGAGACCGCTTGTCTGTTATGTTTCTCTTAAGACAACTGGCCTTTTTGCTCACTTAAACTCATTGTTTTTTGGCAGATGTCTACCCAGAGATGAATTATGACCTTGGAAAAGGCTATTTCTAAGACTTAAAACCATCTTAAAATCATTAGTTTTTTTTAATAAAAGAGAAAATGTAGAAACAATAATACAACATAATCAAAAGTTTGAAAATACAATCCAAAAGAAGAAGCATATATATAGATTCTACATCATCTACAAGAAATGAATTTATTCCCTAAAGTACTTTGTGAGGGTTGTTGCATTTGATTTGTTTGCTTTTTTATCGCAATAGGTATTTGTGACAATATGAGGTCTGGGAAAAGAAATGAAGAAAAAAACACTTTGTCTCTGTGGTTGTGATGAGTGAGTAGCATCAGGAGTGTCCCCTAAAGGACCTAATAAAATTCACCTCTACTGGCTTCATGATCATGGACACAAGATGATCAATTTAGATGTTCAGGCCAGATTGATGCAAATACAAATGAAATCCAAAAATTGTATATGCAATTGTATAATGTATGTACATACAAAATACAATGTATGTACTTAGAGTGACCATACAAATTTTCTTCAGTTTACTACAGTTTTTCCACAGGATTCAGGTGGTTTTAGATGGATATAAATGGTACAGTCCTACATTGAGAGTTGGAAAAGGATGTCTGATAGCCAAGTAGTTCAACTCCCTCATTTTATGAAAGAAAACAATCCATAGGGAATTAAGTGACTTTCCCAAAGTAACACACTATCAGCACAGCTGGGATTCAAGCCTGGTTTCTCTAAATACAAATCCTGTCCCTTCTGCTGAACCAAAACCTTCCTCCTCCTCCTTTTCAAGCCCTTCTTCTTTATCTCTGCTTCAACTCATCCTCCATCTTCTTCTTCTTTAACCTTTCTCCTTTCCACCTTCTGCTTAGGTCCTCTTCACCTAAATTCCCCTTCCATTGCTCAATCTCTGCTTTACTTTGTTGATCCCATGGTCCTCCAAATCACTTTCACAATGACTTCTTTTTTTTTCAGCTGAAATCCTTGTATTTTTCCTTCTCCCAACTGACCTTCCTCAATGGAAGCAGGAAAAAATATTTGGAATTTCCTTCAGAGGAAGGTTGCAGTCCTATCTCAACCTGTATTGTTGACATGTTAAAGAAACAAATGAAAATGTTTCAGTGTGAGCCTATTATCCCAATAATCTCTATGTGCATGTATCCACACATTTTCCCTCCATAATGTTAAACAGTTCCTTGTCAGACTTCTTCAGGTTCCTATGTGCTCATATGCTCATAACCATATAAACTCATAGTTTCATTAGTTACCTAAAGAATTCACAGACACATAAGGTCCTAAACAGAAAGTTTTATTTACATATTAATTGATGGAGATAAAATTCTCATTGAGTTCCTAATAAAATTATGGTATGTCCAAACAGAGAGAGAGAGAGGGAGAGACAGAGACAGAGAGAATAAGAGAAAGAGAGAGAGAGAGAGAGAGAGAGAGAGAGAGAGAGAGAGAGAGAGAGAGAGAGAGAGAGAAGCCTTGCTTTAAACAATCTCACCGACACTTCTCTCTCAAATCTTTCTGTCTATGTTGCATCTTTTGCTTCTGGTGACGTTTACCTCTCAAGACTTTTTAAAAGCTACTGGAAACAAAAGATGCTGCACAGACAGCTGCCAAGTTTTGGCTTTCAAAAGAGCATCCCTCCCCCCCTGCTAGGTGTTGCTCAGCCCTCTACCACACTTTTCTGGAGTAGCTTGGCTTAGTTACCCCAATTATCAGTAGATGCTCTTGGATAGGGAAAAAATATTTGTGATGAATAGAGGGGATCAGAGGAGATAAAATGGATATTTTTTGTTACATTAAATTAAAAAGTTTTGCACAAATAAATGCAATAAAGCTAAGATTTAAAAGTAAGCAATTAACTGGAGAATGGAAATCTTTACATGTTTTTTTCCTAAGGTCTTATTTCCAAGATATATAAAGGACTGACTCAAATTTATAAGAATAAGAGCCATTCTCCATTTGATAAATGATGGAAGGATATGAACAGGTAATTGCCAAGGGAAGAAAACTAGATTACTTATAACCATATAGAAATTCTCCATATCATTTCTAATTAGAGCAATTCTGGATGGCACAATCTTACAACCAAGAGATTAGCAAAGAAAATACAAAATGATAAATGATAAATATCATCCTCAGCTCCCACACAACCACCCTAAACATCCATAAATATGACTCTGGACAAATTCTAGGGCTCTCAAACTCACAAAAATACAGAAAACACATCTCTTGGGGAAGGCAGCTAGGCAGCAGGGGATCATCACAGCAGGACGGGAGCTTAGGCCAGCCCAGCCTGAAACCAAAACGCGGCCAGGCCCCAGGGCAAACAGGAGGAGCCCAGCTGCAGCCAGTCTACAAGAGAGAAGACCTACAGTCTCCAGAAACTCCACATCTACCAAGGCATGAAAAATAGGGATTAGAGAAAGGCAGCTCCGCAGGAGGGGCTCATCACGCAGGCCTGCAGGCCTGGAGCCAAGACCAGCCCAGCCTAAAACGTCAACATGGCCAAGCTCCAGGGTGGTCGAGAGGAGCTGAGCCTCAGAAGCCTCAGCTTGAATCTACTACAGAGAAGATCTACTGCACCTGAGGGGATCCTCACATCTATGCAGCCAGGATTATAGGTCAGGGAAAGTGAGTGAAGCTTTCAAGCTAAATTTGGGGGAGGAAAAGCATTTTGGCCAATCTAACCCCAGGGCAAGTAAGCAGTTGGGGAAAGGCAGGAACTGCTGTAACCGGCAACTGCCCCCACTGGAATGCTTCTGAGCCCCTGGCCTGCAGACCCCACAGGGGAGCTGAGTCAATTGATCAGGGCCAAGTGCTCTTGCGTTGAGTGGCTTGGATCTTGATTGTAGTCTTGGGTGGTGGTCCTGGGAAGTGCTTTCAGCAAGCCAAAGCTGGGGGGGGGGGGGAGGCTGCAACACCCCCCTAATAGCTTCATCAGCTGGAGAAACCCCAGCGATTTGGAACAGAGCTTTCCCTCCTGGAAGCAAAATTTCACAAAGCTAAAAAAAACCAACCAATTAATTGACTGGCCATCATGAGGA
>JAQQSW010000038.1:116374-134697 GCA_028646575.1 Pseudocheirus occidentalis | reverse complement strand
GGGCTTTACAGTGGGATTGCTGTTATGGGGTTGGGGCAGGAGCAAGACAGGGAGAAAATGTGTAATTCAAAAAAATGTAATGAAAATGAATAAAGTAAACAAGAAAACAAATAAAAGCTAAATTTAAAAAAAAAAAAAAGAGTGTCTAGTTGGTGAACAACCAGGATGGTCAAAAAAAAAGCATCTGTCCATGCACTGGTTGGGGGAATTGGGTATTTTTAGTATACAAAAGAAAAGACTTTAGGATTAGCATGGTGAGTTTCCTCAATTATGGAAAGAACTTTCTCATGAAAGGATGATGAGCAGAACATATTTTGTTCTGGAAAATATCTTAGAGATATCTAGTTAAACCCTCCCATTTAACAGATGAGGCTATTGAGGTCCATGAAGGTTCAGTGACTTACCCAATGGCTAAAAGCTGGAAAGAATTAAGTTAAATTAAAATAAATTTAATTTAATTAGAATTAAAATTAAATTAAATTAAGAATTAAAAAATTATCCAATCCAAACATTCCATTTTACAAATAAGGAAGCTAAGGCACAGGGACATTAAATGTCTGGGCCTGGATGTGAAGCCAGGTCTTCCTGATTTCAGGATCACTACACTACGTTGTTTATAAATAGCTGAACTGGGATTCAAACTCAAGTCTTTTGAGTTCAAAGCCAGTTCTCTTTGCACCTCACCACCCTGCCTTCTTGATTTTTTTCCCAGAGGGTTGAATATGGATGAAGTGGTAAAAGATGAAGAAAGGCAAATGTAGGCTTGAGGTCAGAAAGAAAGAAAAAATCACTTCCTAGTAAGTAGTCATGAAGAAATGGAATGAGTTGCTTTAGGAGGTGATAGAATAGTGCTCTGACTAGAGGTCCTGAAGTGAAAGTTGAATGATTGCTCAGCTGGCGTGTTGGGGAGGGAAGACTCTGTCAGGTACAGGTTGGACAAAGTGCCCCTTGTATGTTGCTTCCAATTCTGGGAGCCTTGATACTATTTTAAAGATAATGAAACAAACAAAAAAATGTAACAGAAATGCTTGTTAACTGACTGATTGTTGGGGTTAAAGTAATTAAGTAAAGTCACACAACTTATAAGGAGATGAGCCAGAACAGAAACTTTCTTGCCAATTTCTAATCCTTGATAATAGGTCAGATTTTCATGTTGGGTTCAACGTTGCTTGTGATCCCTCCAATCTTACCCACCAGGCACTACATGCTCTTAATGTGCAGAGTGGTCATTGAGTTCTGGCACCTCTGATGGGAAGGTTCCCCCCTTTTCCGTGCTGCTCATTTAACTTTGGTATCCACCTTCACCCAACTCTCACCTGTGACTGTAAGAAGCTGCAGCATTCACACACCCTGGTCAACTATCTCAGAAAATGGACTAAATCAGCTTGAGGGTAACTTAGAAAACTCAGACCCTTTGGTGAGTCAGGGTAATGTTATCCCCAAGCATGTGAAGACTTTCTTGATCAGAATGGGTGGATGAGAACAGTTTGCTCCAATGGCCCCGAAGGTGGTAGAAACAGGTGCTGTGGAGCGCCTAGAGTTTGGTCAGGTATTGAAGACAACAAGGTTATCCACTGAATCCTGGGCCATTGGTAGTCATCTTGACTTTTGTCTTTCTACTGCACTTCCATGACTCAGGAAGAGAGAGTGAGGTGGAATATTTTGTCCAATTCTACCTCACATGCAATTCATGTGTAAGTCAAGATATCACCCATGATGTCACTGGTCCTCTTCAAAAATAAAGGACAAATAACAGTGGTCACCTAGCCCTGCTTCCTCCTAATATGCACAGATACTATTTTTTGAATAGTACTTGAGTACTTGGTAGTGGAAACATCAGGAACAGCTGGCTGAGGTGTCCTCTAATGATCCCAATGAACACAAACATTGTACTTGTGATAGTCTTTCCTGATGGTTGATGGATTGAAGAAGAGAAGAAATAACATTTTTTACAACAGAGTTAGCTGTGTAATCTGGCACTTAGCTACCAGGGCTTCTTTTTAACTTGGAGTCAAGTACTCTGGCCATGAAATCTTCTTGCCTTCCACTACCCAACTCATAGAACTGTGATGAAATCACTTTGTAAACTGGAATAGATCATAGACATGTGAGTCTTCATTTCAATCAGGTAAAAGGAGGAAGAAAGAACAAAGGGATTTGTTTTCTCTCCCCATTTTTTATAGATGATTATGTAATTACTTTAACTCAGGGAAAAATTTGAGTTCTATGTTAGTAATTCTTGAGATTTGGGGGTTTCATGTGTGTGCAAGAATGTATGGAAAGTAACATGAAGGAAATATATGGTCAGAAAAGAAGTACGTTTGTCATTAGGGAGAGCAAATTATGAGTAAATTATAAAGACTGCGATAAAAGACTATGGCAATTTGAGAAGGCCGTAAGGAGGGTTTAGGAGTGAAACTGATACCGATACTGGGATTTCACTGGTACAAGGAACTTCCAGGTGAGGAAGCTCCTTCTGTTAATGCAGGTCACTACTTCTCTACAACTGATAGTGAGATATTTAGAGCACTGACAACTTAAGGGACTTGCCCAGGGTCACGCAGCCAACATGATTCAGAGGTGGGACTTGAAAGCACATCCTTCTGGCTTTAATCCAGTTCTCTATCTGCCATTCAAAATTATCTCTTAGGGGACATGGGAATAATTGTTAAACAGGATGAGAAGGAAGACACTGCAAAACACTGGGAATACATCCATGAAAGCAGAGATGTTGTTCAGTCATGTCTGACTCTTTATACCTTGGAGGCTTTCTTGGAAAAGATACTTGAATGATTTGCATTTCCTACTCCACCTCATTTTATAAATGAGGAAACCAAGGCAAAGTTAAGTGACTTGTCCAGGGTCACACAGATAGTAAGTGTCTGAGGTCAGATTTGAATTTGGGAAGATGAGTCTTCTTGAATCCAAACCTGGTGCTCTATCTATTTTGTCACCTGGCTGCCAAAAGCAGAAAGAGCCTCTCTCTTAGAGGTACTACCTTTATAAGGGAGGGGAGGGACAGTACACCTAGTACCACCGGCCAAGGAAAATCCAGAGATTATACCGGGTTCTCAGGGACATGAATACAGAAATGAAAGTCACGATTCTCAAGGAATTTACATGCTCCTAGAATAATTGAATGCTAAATTATATTCCATACATTAGAAGGGATTTGGAGCAAGTTGAGATCGGGACAGCTAGAATAGTTAGAGAAGGCTTCATAGGTTTTGGATGGAACTCATTGTAGTTTGTATGTCTTTTGAAGTGGTTTAAAACATTTTTAAATATCAGCTTCTAGGGTCTGTGGCCTGGACCCCAACAGGATGCTGGCTGCTGTTGAGATATCATTTGTGAGAATTCTCTAGCACTGAGCCTTAAGGCCAGTTTGAGTACCAGGCATATTGACTTCCTCATTTAGGGACTGTCATCATTTTCAAATAGAAACCTTTTTAAGGCTTTCTGACATGAATTACTCATCAATAGTTACAGTACAGGCCAATACTGGCCAAAAAAGAGAGAAACAAATGCTTCCAAGACAAAATAGGGGGAAATGCCAATTTTCATGCTGAGAGCCTATATTTATGGACACATTGATTTTAGAGTTCAACAGTTAAAGAGTCAATCACTCAGAGAAGCACAGAGATACAATGTTCATAACTGTCAATGGGCCGCAATGGGAAGCAATGGTTGGGACCAATTTCTGTTGACTGACCTTACAACTTCTATAGAGTTAAAGAGTTGGGTGACAATATTTTACATGACAGTACTTTAACATGATAGTCAATGACGCATTGTTACTTGTATTATCATGAATTCTTCTCCCTCTTCTCTTCCTTCTCCTCATTTTCCTTCTTCTTCCTCTTCCTTTTCCAACCGATTCTACTTCCACACTTATATTCTTTGAAGAATATGTGATTTCATTATCATGGCTACTTTTCCCAGTGTTGCAAATTTCAGCAAATCTATGCTTCTGTCATTTTATGAAACTCTCATCTGCATCATTCTGCAAATCCCCCTTTGAGGATTCTTCCAAAATTCTGGGGACGTTTTTCTAGCCCTCTTGACCTTGCTTGATAATCGAAAATAATAGATTTAGAGCTGAAAGGAACAGAGGAAGTCATTTTACTGTTGGAAATATCTCAGGCAGAAAAAGGTTAAGTGACTTTTCTAGGGTCATGCAGCTAGAAAATGCCTGTGGGAGGATTTGAATCCAGGTCTCTCTTGATTTTGTGATGAGTATTAAATTCCTTTCTGTACTTTGATTCCTTAAAGAAAATCTATATTCTTTTACCACTAGGAAAAAAAAATACAAAACATCTAATTTCCTATAGAGTAGGAGTACTTAACCTTTTTGTGTTCTGGCCCCTTTGACATTTTGATGAAGCTTGTGAACGTCTTCTCAGAATCCTATCTTTACACGCATAAAATAAAATACACTGAATAAAGGAGAAAGCAAGTATGTCAATCCATTTATCAAAATACTGAAAAACTCAGCATCTACTTGTTTACAGGTCCTGTGTTAAATTCTCTTGCTTTAGAGCCTCACCATCACCTCTCAATCCCCTTGTCAGGATCTAATAATCCCTTGACTTCAGCGCCCCCGGCACTTACACGCTCACTTCCTAATAAATACACGTGCACTTGTTTACATCTTGGTAAATGTTCTAGAGGAATTTTAATGGTTCTGGGCCTTGTCCCCTCCACCGGATTCCGGATTTTAAACTTCTTGAGGACAGGCTCTGTCTTTCCTGTGTTTTTTTTTTAATTCCTTCTGGCCACAGCTAACAGAGCTTTGCAGTGAGGTGGTGCAGTGGGTAGAGAGCTAGGCCTGAAGTCATGAAGGCCCTGGTTCAAATGCAGCCTCAGATGCTTACTAGCTATGTCACTCTGGGGAAGTTGCTTAATTTCTGTTTGCCTCAGTGTCCTCACCTGTAAATGGGGATAATAATAATGCCTACCTCTCTGGGGTGTTTTGAGGATCAGATGAGCTAATATTTGGAAAGAACTTAACACAGTGATTGACTTAGAGTGAATACTGTATAAATATTAGCTGTTATGTCTATAGGGCAAGCAGTATTGGCTTAGGTGAGTTTTTAGTAGTGAAACCACCAAATCAGACATATCAGTCAGTGTGTGTGTGTGTGTGTGTGTGTGTGTGTGTGTGTGTGTGTGTGATCATTAACACAGAGAGTGTGGTTTAGTACTTGGAAAACCAACCATGGTACCCAGAAGACCTGTGTTCAAGCCTTGCCTCTGTATTGCTCACAGCAAGGTCAGGACACTGCCTTAGTCACTGTTCTCATTAATTCCGAGTTCTGAGACAGCTCTCTCCATGTTGCAGAGAAACTGCCTCCTTATATCGGTAGAGGGAATTTCATCCCTCTTTCAAGCAGTTCATCCCTTTTAAGCAGCTCTAATGAAATCACAGATCTAGTCCTTGTCAAGGCAGATTTAAAAAATAAACACTAAGATATGTTTGGGGAGGTAACCTTCTTATACCCCTAAAATAATGTCACAGAATATTGGATTGTGAAGGGACTTTAGAAGTCATTTGTTTCAACCTTTATTAAAATGGAAATTCCTTCTGTAATATCTCCAAAGACCATCTAGTCTTTGCTTAAAAGGGACTTTAATGACCTCTAATGGATGAAGAGCAGTTAGATGGTATGTACCTCAGTTCAAATCTGGCCTCCGATATTTAATACCTGTATTATCCTGGGCAAGTCACTTAACCGTATTTGCCTCAATTTCCTCATCTGTAAAATATGCTGGAGAGGGAAATGGCAAACCACTCAAGTATCTCTGCCAAGAAAGCACCAAATGGGGTCATGATGAGCCAGACACAGCTGAAATGACTAAACAGCTATAATGCAGGAAAGCCCAATGCATCCCATTCAACTTTGGGAAAGCTGCAATTGGCAGCAACTTTCCCTTCTATCATGTCTCCATCTGTTTCTCTGAAACCTCCACCCATTACTCCTTGTTGTGCCCTCCAGGGCCAGGCTGAACAAGTGTAATCCTTCTTCCGCACGACAATCCTTCAAATACTCGAGGACAGCTGTCATATCCTCTCTTTGTCATCTCTTCTCCAGGCTAAACAATTGATTCATGTTTCCTCTATCCAGATAATGGAATCAGGACGGTGGAGGCAGTGTTTCTGGGGTTGTTAAAATGTTCAGGATGTTCAGTCTAACCCATGAGCATATCCATCATCTTCCACCTGTTGTTCTTGTTGTGTGTGGATTTTTTTAATACCATCTGGCCTAAGCCTCTGGATTAGCTGGGATATTGTCAGTGACTTATTGATGGGTGTGGCAAAGCAAATGTTTTTGAGCTCTTCATAAAGGTAACAAGTGGTTGGATATGAAAAGGATTCATAAGATATCTGTGTGATTAGTGACTTCTTTATTTATTAAAGGGGAAGAAGGTTCTGTCTCTTCCTGACACATACTCTATATTGATAAATATAGTTGGGGCCTTAGATAGATATTCTCAGATGAAGGTCAGTGTCTGCTGATCTCCAGTCATTTCACCAATTCAGGACACACCTCTGAATAACTTCAGCTCTGTACATAACTGGGTTTGGGATAAGAATCCCTGCATTTGCATCCAAATCCAAGCTTTGCAATCTATAAACTGTGGGATTTTAGGTAAGTTATTTCATCCCACTTTTCCTCAGTTTCTTTATATGTAAAGCGAAGGGATTGAATTTGATGAGGTGGCATAATGCAATGGCTTTGATGTCAGGAGATGTGGGTTCAAATCCAGCTCAGTTATTGACTGCTTATATGTCTTAGGACAGGTTACTTAATCTCTCTAGGTTTGTTTCCTTGTCTCTAAAATGAGGTGGATAATTAAATCATGTCTAAGGGTCTTTTCCTGCTTGAAATTGGTGACATCATTCCTTCTAATTTCTAGATTTTCTTCTAGATTAAATGTTTCCTGATTCTGTTATAATCTTCTTTCAGTAACCAAGATGACCCTGATGGAAAATACACACACACACAGACACACACACTCAGGCATGTGCAGACAGACACATATACATACACACCTGCACACACATATACATATAGCTAATATTTATATAAATTGTCACTATTGGCTATTATTATACACACATATGCATACATAAAACACGTACATGCAGAGAATAGACATTGAGATTTGTAAAGAAAAACAAAGTTTGAAACATACATTTACCTTAAACTAAAAATTATCCCTTTTGTTTATCTCAAACTCCAATAATGCGCAGCCTTTAGTGTAGCATGTGGAGTTTGTTACAAAATAAGGGACAATGTGTTGTGGTGAGCAGAATTTTTTCAACCTAAGAATATGTGATTTCAATGAAAAGTACATTTCAATGCTTACCTGTTTCTGTCTCTCTGCAAGTTATGCTCTAGATCCACGTGTACCTGTCCTTAGTCTCAGCTTTGCAAACAAAGATGAACCAAAGCAACGCAAAGGGAATGAGGCATCTGGTCACCAGAAAATATAGGGATAGAGCTCTTTAGGAAAAGACATTCAAATGATCTATTTAGTGCATGTTACAGTTAGGAGTGTGGCTTTTCCATTGGCCCTCCAGCTTTTCCGAGCAGTGAGGAACTTAGATAATTAGGATCTAAGCACATTGTGAGAATGGAATGTTGGATAATCATGGTATTGACATCCTCAGAGCCTAGCACAATGTCTGGCATGTAGTAGGTGATTAATAAATGTCTGTTGATCGATAACCAAGAGATGAAAGCTTTCCATGATTGATTTTATGTCTTCTATAGGAGAGTGACTTCCAGATGGGAGGAGTGGGTCTCTTGTGTTATTCATACAGGTGGAGGTCATGGAGAGCTGCTCACAAGCTCTGTGGCTACGCCTTATGGCACATGTATTTCTTCTGCTCTAATAGATGCAATAGCCCCAAACATCTGTAATCTCTCTCTCTCTCTCTCTCTTTCTCTCTCTCTCTCTCTCTTTCTCTCTCTCTCTCTCTCTCTCTCTCTCTCTCTCTCTCTCCCCCTTCCCATCTCCCTCCCCTTCCCCCCCTCTTACACACACACACACACACACACACACACACACACACACACACTCAAGCTGCTTCTAGATAATTCTTATATAGGCTTCTTTAATATGGTTCCATCTCTGTGGGGACTCATGGGCCATGGATGTTTTCTCAGAGGAAAATGGTATTCATGAGTTACCACTGGAAATGGAATTGCCTTGATTCTCTACAACAGAGGTGTCGAACATGGGGGCCATGGGCTGTATGCAGCTCACAACCCCCCCCCAAAGTGTGACTGAAACAGCTATATAGGTAAATGGGAATTATCAGTGCTAAATGTAATTGGGAGATATTTAACAAAATACATAGAAGTACAGTCACACATACATAAGATTACATTTAAAAGCTAAATCAATATTCAGCTTTCAGAGATCCTTATGTATGGATTAATGAACCCTGTTTTATTTGAGTTTGATACAATAGATCTAGGACAGAGAAAACTCTGGCTCAAACACATGATAGGGTATGAAACAAAGGGATAGAAAAGAAGAAGTCCTGGGTCTGCAGAGTGACATGCAGAAGTCTTTCCACTCTTCCAGCTGCTGCCCTTTAGATACAGAATTCCTTACCCCAACAGGCATAGTGCCACTTAACACTGGCCCCAGACTTACCGATTACTATGCAGACAAGCTACAGTTGGCTTTGAGACTGAGGTTTCCAGACTTCTATATGAGTAATGAGAATGGCTAGGACCGCTGCTGCTGTCGCCACAGACTATCAGTCACCTATGGAAAATGTCTGTGGTCATTGCTGATGAGGGGACCCAGACCATAGAGCATAAAGGAAGACTAACATATCCAAAGGGTAATGCTGAATCCTGTGACTGGAAGATATTTGGTTGTGTGAGCAAGAAGGAGGCATTTTTTTCCTCAACTGTTCTCCAGATTTTGATTGTCAAGTCTGGTGATCCAGAGCCTGGCTTCCAGACAAACAGTTGTCCCCTTATCCCTTTTCCATGGAGGACAGGTGAGGTAGTTGGGTAATTTCTTCTTGCTTCCTTTGACAATGAAAAAGGATGAGTAGGAGGTGTGGAAGATAATTGAATGGGTGATGAAGTATATTGGATGGGTATAGAAGAAAAGTAAACTGTAAAATACATAAACCATAGTTATCACACATAAAATACATAAAACATATCATATCATCCAAATATCTTCTGTAGTTTCTCTGCTAAGAGGAGGACCACTACTGTATTTTTAAATTTAAATTTCCTTGATAATAAATTTGTTACTTAAGAGTAGGGGACACAATCAGATTACCATAATGTAGGAACACAACCTTTTCCTTTCAAAATTTTCACATTATTCACATTTTGTTGTTATAGTATGTTGTGAGTCTGAATTGTGTGTGTACGTGTGTTTGTGTGTATGTGTGTGTGAACGTGTCCTTGCTTGCATGAAGATGGTGTTGGGAAGGGGTAAAAGTTATGATCAGAGAGAAGTGAGGCTAGTGAGGCCTCCAGGGATGTTAATAGAAACTATTTTATATTTTTATAACATTCTTTTTTCCTGTGTTAGATAACTCCTAAGAAAACCAGCATGGCTTTGAATTTCTTGCTGCTATGGCTGTAGTTCAGCTTCTTTGGCATGGGAGCTCCAAAGACATTTTCATACTGAGGACCTTCTGGTAGTTATCGGGTATTCTGTGCCAGAATAACTGAGACAGATACTTGTGCAGACCAGAAGTTCCCAAACTTATTTGACTTACCACCTCCTTTTCAAAAAACTTCTTTAACCCTTTAACATTTTTTCCCCTTTGGAAATTTAAGTCATTTCAAAAAGGCATACATTTTTTAAATTGACACATCTTAAATTTAAAAATTTATTGTAGATTTGTGGGGTTTTCCTTGCAGAAATTTTGATGATATAGTATCATGTCATGTAACCATACAGTATCATATTATAAACAAGTCATTATATGTACATATTCCTGCTAATGTATGCGGCATTTCTGGACAATATGTGACATGTTCACCTGCCAACACTTGCTTGTTAAGATCTGTCAGCAAACTTGACCACTGATGGGTTATAACTTGCATTTTAAGTGTTTATTTGGGAAATAATATAGTCATTACAACTTTAACTCTGTTATACAACAGATGAAACATGCACAAATGGTTTTAAAAAATTTTTCCTCTTCTTTCTTTATACTTTTACTGCCTCTTTATTTTTATTCAACACTCTCCACCACCCCTACCCCCACAATTGCACCCGAGGCTACTACTGCCTCCTGGATCATTCCACTCCTCCCCAGGGGACAGTATCACCTACTTTGGGAACTTATGATAGGCTAAGGACAGTGCTGCCTGGTGAGCAATCCAGACAGTTCACACCCTTACTGGGTAATTAATAATTACTACAGTGATTTGCTGTTTTGTTTTATTTTTTAGGCCTACTGATACATTAACAAGGTAATATGTAACCCTTTTGGACTGTATAGCTAATTCAACATATCAGGAATCACAAGTGAGTGTCTTTGTTATGTGCCTTTCATGCTTAGAGCTCATTAAGAAAATAATGCACGGAGGGGGCTATGCGGTACAGTGAATAGAGCACCGTCCCTGGAGTCAGGAGGACCTGAATTCAAATCCAGCCTCAGACACTTGACACACTTACTAGCTGTGTGACTATGGGCAAGTCATTTAACCCCAATTGCCCTGCCCTCTCACCTCAAAAAAAAAAAAAAGAAAAGAAAAGAAAAGAAAATAATGCAAAGCTACCCATTCCTTCACAGGAAGATATTTGTGAAGATATTCAATGAGAAAAAAGGGCAGAAAGTGCTTATAGACTCAAATATATGTAAAACATTGTGAAGAGTAGAGAGAAACAGATCAAGGAACCTAGAGATCTTAGTACAAGACAACATCTATCACTTTTACTAATCATAAGAAGGTAACCACCATTCTGTTTGTAAAGAACTTAGCCCAGTTCTTGACCCATGGTAGGTGCTTAATAAATGCTTGTTTCTTTCCTTCCTATAGCCCTTAGACTTAAGCATTAATTCATAGTAAAATTTTATAACTCCCTGTTAAAGGGGCAGTTTTTGAGCATATAATAAAGGAAATAGTAGTCTTTATAGGCGTGAGTTTATTTGGTGAATTCATTTGGGATAAATCATGACTGAGATTCAGCATGGTATAATAGATAAAGCATTGCATAGTCTGGAAAACTCGGGTTCAAATTCTACCTCAAACATTAGCTGAATTATCCTTGACAAGTCATTTTACTATTGGTCTCAGTTTCCCCAGATATAAAATGGATATGACAACATCTGTAGGTGTTATAATATACTGCACCTACTTCAAAGAGTTGTGGGAGCTAAATCAGGAAATACATGTGTCATGTTTTATAAGCTTTTATAAGAGATTGCAAATGGATAATGAGCTGGGCCCAGAATGAAAGGAGAGCGAGTTCTATTGCCTTTGGGAATTAATTTTTTAATGGTCTCAGTAGCCTTCTTACAACAATATTTTTCCATTTGTAAATCCTAGAATATCATAGCATCTAAAAAATTGTTAAGCATCACAGAATGGACAACGAAAAAGCATGTGATTGGTGTGATCAATCTACTGTACATTACAAATGAGGAATTTTTCAGGAGAATCCATCTTCCCTGACCATTAATGGGTCTCAAGTGGAACCCAACAGGAGGGGCTTGATTGGGGGGGAGGCTTGTTTTTCAGAAAGACCCACACCTGTTGTTACTTTGTAATTAGGCAGTGATTCATGAAGGTTGTGATGTCCTCTGATTCTGAAGAAAGCTATATATACTCTGAGGTGAGGTTCTGCTTTGTGGCTCACTTATGGGAAGAGTTGTGTGATTTGACTGGATGAGACTGTGTAGCTGTTGAGCCCCCTGGCTTTGAAAATCCAGGTACTAGTGCTTCATTCTCTGGTAACTAACTGTGTATGTATGTATGTAATGGTTAGACAGCTAGAAACCCTGTCTGTTGGTCTGTTGAATTGTTTTATTTTCTCTATATTTTTTGTCTGCTTATAATTTCTGTTTGTATTTTCTGATGTTCAAAGTGCTGACTTTGCCCCCTGAACTAAGCAAATTATATGTGTGTGTATGTATTCACATATATATATATATATATATATATATATATATATATATATATAATTAATTGATTGATTGATTAATTAATTAAAGATTGTTGACCCCTTTAAAGTTGCTTTCCTTCAGTAAAACGGATCAAAGAACCTGGGCTAGCAGCCGTCCTGGGCGTGCTAGGGTGCTTGCTGTTACAATTACCACCGCTGTGATGATGACAGCAATTTTGACTATGGCATTTGCATAGGTTTGCAAAGTTCTATGCACGTGTCATCTTGTTTGATTCTTACAATAACCCTGGAAGGTAGGTACTATTTTTACCCCCATTTTAAAGATGAGAAAATTGCAATCAAGAAAAATTAAGCAATTTGCCTAGGGATATGTAGCTAATAAATGTCAGAGGTAGGATATGAACTAGGGTCTTCCTAACCTCAAGTCCACTGATTTTAGCCACTGTACCATCTAGTTGCCTCCTATGTATGATTGGGTGCAAATAAAAATAGCTGGTTAAGTAGCAAGAAACATGGTTAATAATAGAAAGTCCATGGGCTAAATCAATATCCATGAAATATGAAGAGATTTAACAGAAAATTACTAGGACTCTTGACCGGTCTACCTCTGATATATGGAACACATTGCCAAGAATTGCACAGGGTGGTCAGTTTTTGTTTTTGTTTTTTTTTGCTTTTTGGAGGGCAGTTGGGGGTTAAGTGACTTGCCTAAGGTCACGGGGCTAGTTTTTGTGTTGAGTGTCTGAGGCTGAATTTGAACTCAGGTCCTCCTGACTCCAGGGCCGGTGCTCTATTCACTGCACCACCTAGCCACCCCCTGGTGGTCAGTTTTGATCTGCTACAGCCTATAGTATTGGATAGAGTCCACACAGCAATGAGATAATAGGTGCGTTAAGTATCAACATATTCAGAGTAAAGGAGGTGATAAATCCACCAGGCTCATATCCAGTCAGGTCATATCTGGACAGTGAAATCTTTTTGTCTTTGAGGGAAATCTCCTTCATTTTGTACCACTTCTTCTCTCTCCTCCATTTCAACCCTTCCAGTACCTATCATGAATACTGTATGTGCTTAAAATGCTTATTAAGTTGAATTGTTCAATTTTGGTAGCCGTATTTTATTGGGACTTTGATGAGCTGGGCCCCCTCCCCCCAAGAGAAATTCAGACTATCTCACGTGAGGGATGTTGGAAGCAAATGGCAATGGTGAGCCTGGAGGAGAGAAGATTTAGGGAGGACATGACAGCTTTCTCAAATATTTAAAAGACCTTCATCAGAAAGAAGAATTAGATTTGTTCTATTTATTCCAGAAAACAAAAGTAGGATCGATGAGAAGAAATTGCAACACAGCAAATTTGAAGTTAAATAGGGAAAATTTACATTATTCATTGTTTAGTCATCGCAGACTCTTTGTGACCCCATTTGGGGTTTTCTTGGCAAAGATACTGAAGTGGTTTGCCATTTCTTTCCCCAGCACATTTTATAGATGAGTAAACTGAGGCAAACAGGGTTAAGTGACTAGCCAAGGGTCAAATGGTTAGTAAGTGTCTTGAGGCCAAACTCAGGTCTTCCTGACTTCAGGCCTGGGACTGCTGCCTTTAGAATAATTATGCTGATCAGAAAATAAAATGGGCTCTCTTGAGGAATAGTGTGTTGTCCATCCAATGGAAGACTTTCAGCACAGATTCATCAGTATTTGTCATGTAGAGGGATACTGTATTAAGGATTCCTGTTTGAGGTGTGATTTTGGATAGATGACACATGAGATCACTTCTAACTTGAGGTAAAGTGGAATCAGATGGTATGAATTCAAATCAGATATAATATCTATGTGACCTTGCGTGAATCATTTAATCTCCCTGGGATTGGAATATTCTATTCATTATTTTTGGTGCACAAGACATTAATTCCATTTTTAAAATTCTTAATTCTCTTTTAAATCAATCAGAAACCATGTGTTGTTGTTCCATGTTCTCAAATTCCACAGGATCTTCTTCCTCATCAAGTGATGATTTATTTTCCTTCATTTTGCAGTATTTATGCCTAGATCCTTTAACTCATTTGCTAGACCTGGAATTCATAGTTACTTCTATTATCATTTTCCCTATTAACTTATTTGTTTATTTTAAGGTCTTTGAGATTTCTTCTTCTTGAAATCTTTGGCATTTTCTGTCTCTCACCTTATTTTCCTTATCATTTACTTCTTGACTCCTTCCTCCTTGATTATGATTTCTTGAAAGCTGGATCTCAAAGCCTCAAAGGCTAGGCAATTCACAGTTCATCAGCCTAGGTCTCTCCCTAAGTGACTTTTGAGTGGTCACAGTTGGTCCCAGCTAGATGATGGTCTCTTTCTCTCAGGCTTATTGGAATGCTGTATAGCATTCTCCACACTTGGTATCCTGTTATATTCTCTCTGGTCCTCAGTTGTTTGCCCCAGAACTGCTGTGTTGGTACTATGGGGTTGTGGACCCTGGCATTGGCTCTTTACAGTTTTGCTGCACTGGTGCTACAGCATTGTGGACCCCAGAAAACTTTTGTTCTTGAATGGTTGCTGCCTGCTATTCTACTGACTGTTATGGACCAAGTAATCTTCTGCAACCCAGAGCCAGGGCCTAAATGGCACTTGGAAGAGAAGGGGGGACTAGGCTTTTGGGGACTTGTGTGTAGTGTCCTTGGGTCCTGCTAGTGCAGCCTCACTATTGGGATAATGAAAAGAGAAAGCTGCTGAATGAGTTCAAGTTCAGTGAGCATTGGTTCATGTTTTTTTAACCTTCTTTTGGCTTCTGGGTGTCTTAGGCTTTGGAGACAGCCAAATTTTCTTTATTTTTGATGCATAATTTCTATTTTGGAGTGATCTGAGATCTGAGAGTTTGTGGGCATCAGAGAAAATGGCTAGCCCTCCATCTTATTGTTCACATGACCTAGAATTCCAACTCCAGGTTTTTTTAAGGACTCCAACTTTTTTTCCTCCTAACTCTAACACTAGGGAGATCAAAATATTTAGGAGCTACTCAAATCAGACTGTTTACCCGGAAGAACTGAACAGCTTCCTTTCTTGGAAGAGCTGACCAATACCTAGATGGACCTAACAATGCTATAGCATGTCCCAGATGATAATAAAAAGATTCTTATGTGCCTTCCACATATACTTACTATATGATCATGAGCAAGACACTCTTAAAGGCTCATTCAACTCTCTCAGCTGATGTTCATAGAATTATAGGTTTAGAACTGGAAGGGTCACATAGGACATCTCGCCCAATTGCTTCATTTCATATATATGGACACAGAGGCCCAGAAAAGTTAAGTTACATACCTGTGACTGCACTAGTAGAAACAATTGAGTCAAGATTCAGATCCTCTGACTCCAAAGTCATTGTTCTTTCTAACATACCAGCTAAGGACCTGCATCAGTAGAGGAAGTTTTTATACTGGGAACTCCTTATACTGACGAAATCACAGATTTAAACCAAAAGGGGGATTTTTTTCTCTTTTAATTGTGAAATGTATATCTCTTCCTCATATACAAAGAATTATTATGCCTCATAAACCCATGATTCCACAATTATCTGTGAATTTCTTTTCATATTCCTCAAAATGATTGACATGAGAGGCAACATGGGATAGCAGGAAGAACGCGGAGTCAAGAAAGCCTAGGGTTTTAATCCCACTTCTGTGACATTGGCACTGTCACACCACAGTGACACCACCCTTTCTCACTTTTGCAACACCTGTCATCAGTGAGGAAGGCGCTCAACCTCACTGAGCCTCAGTTTCCTAGGTTGTAAAATGAGGGTAATAATAGTGATTATACCTAATCAGGCTGTTGAGAGGACTGAGAAAATGTTTGTAACGTACTTTTCAGTGCTATATAAATGTCTGTTGTTATTCTGTCTTTACCTTTTACAATCTCTTGGCATACATATTACACTAATATGCATATGCTAAATAGTTTTCATATCTGTATGAAGCTACCTTTTTCATGCCTTTATAAGCTTGGTGCTTTGAGACTTGAGTAATGAACCTGCATTGCATTTTTAATTTTCTATATTTCAATGATCTCTCTTATCATCCTTTGTCTGTCCTGGTTGTAGACCTATTCTTTTTAGTCCATATGGAGACTATCTCTGTATTTTGACCCATTTAGCTGTCTTTTACTGAACTTTCCCATTTGCATGGTATTAGCCACCAAAAAAACAAAAACAAGCCAACATTTGTAATTTCAAGTTCAGATGCATGTTGTTTTTGTCCCGGGTCACAGCAATGTTTTCTGTTGTGTTTCCTATGTCCTTCCCTGTGGTGATCAGTCCTGAATCATTTATGCGGCTGAAGAACAGGTACGAATAGATAATACCTTGAAATAGCTTCTGTGAAAAATCACAGGTTTGTTAGAGGAAATTCAATTTGGGGCTTTTATTATCACAAAAGAAAAGAGAGGGTATGTACAAAAAGGCATGTTTACAAAAAGATGGAAGGAGAGCCGCATACCTGAGGACAAGTACAAATGAGGTGGGCCAACTTGAAAGAACAGTTTTAGGAAGGCTAGAGCCCATAATGAGCTGCGCTCAGACTTTTGAAAAATCATTAAGAACAATGAATTTTTTTCTCCCTTTAGCTATGTTCCAAGAAAGAAAGTGAATAAGGAATGGCCAGATCTATTGTTTGAAGCAGATGATATAACATTAATAGACAACAGGCGGAAGGTGTACCTAGTTGAACTCCCCTTCTCTCTATCATGGAGAATAATTTAAAATATGGAAAGGAAAGAATGAATGTCCTTGGGTGAAAATTGAAAAACATGCTAAGGAAGGAAGTAATGAAACTGCAGCTAGCCATCTGAAGTGAGTTAAAGTTTCCAGGTTTAAATGTCTTGAACTTGGAAATGCGAGGATATAATGACTGTTGGCAATCTGTGAGAACTTGTGATAAATGGGAGAAATTCCAGAAGATCAGATACTCACAAATGTACTGATTTTCAAAAAGATGGATCATGGAAGCTATAGGCTGTTAAGTTTGATGTTGATCTCATGTAAAATTTTAGAATTGGCTCTTAGATGACTCAAAAATTCCTCTAACATTTCAAGTCCTTAAGAAACTCTCTCTAGGCTGCCTCTTTAAACTTATTGCATGTCTCTCTTCTTTATGCACTTTATTCAAGCTATTTTTCCTGCCCTTCATCATTGATTGTCACATTCCCCTCTCATCTCTGTGTTTTTGTTCAGGCTGTACCCCCAAGTGTGGAACATAGTCCCTTTTTCACTTCTACCTCTTAGAAACATTAGCTTCCTTTGAGGCTTAGCTCAAATGTTGCTTCCTGTGTGAGGGTTATCCTTATCACCCCAATTGCAAGTTCCCTCTGTACCCTACAAAATATATCTTTGTATAAAGATTTGGATCTATTTATTTATAGTCATGTAATTTCTGATTTTTGTCTTTGTATTTCTAGACAGTACTTACTAAATGCTGAATGAAGGAACATGGAAGAAGATGATCAAAAGGAATCACTATTGGTTCACTAAGAACAAGTCATGCCAAGCAAACTCATTTTCTCTCTAAATTTTTAGGGGGGCATTACTAGAATCGGGAACTAGTATAGACATGTTGTGTTGTAATTTCAGAAAAGCTTTAACAAAATATTTTGTGGTATGCATGTATGCAATATGCACAAATATGAACCATATCATAGTTAAACTTTGAAAATTCCTAGCTGATTGAAAGTAGTATCTAAAGAGTGCTGATGAATAGATTAGCATCAACCAAGGGTGAAGGCATTGGTTTTAGATTTATAGAGTTCTGTTCTAGGCCCTATCCAGCTCAACATTTTCTCAATGATTTGGATGAAACGGTGCGTGCAAGCCTAAAGCATGCTTTCAAATGATCTGCTATGGGGCAGGGAACCAGTGTAAGGCATCCATGCATATACAAATCCATTAAAAGACAAACATTCATTTGTTCAACTGAGTATTAAGAACATGTTTCACCTATATACTATTTTTTAATCCACATACTATTATTTTTTATCATATAGTATTTTTTTGTATCTTTTTTTTTGGAATATATATTTTTTTATTTTAATTTATTTTCTTGGTTACATCATTCATTTCCACAAGGTTTTGAGTTACAAATTTTCTCCCCTTTTTGTCCCTACCCCCCAGCCCAGAACATTGATCCCACTGTAAGACCCCTCCCACAATCTGT
>JAQQSW010000038.1:0-115874 GCA_028646575.1 Pseudocheirus occidentalis | reverse complement strand
CCGCTTCCTCCTTGCCCTGGGAGCAGTTTGGCCGGACCCGCTCTTCTCCCCCCCAGTTAGCAAAATCCACTGACCTTTCTCTTAGCCTTTTTGTCTTCTGGCCTGATAAATGTGGTAACTCTGCCTCCAGTGCAGCCGATCTGCTCTCCTGCAGCCACTGTTCCCCGCCTGATGCCCCAGGGCCTGAGCCGCCTGGGTTTTGGCCGGGGGTCCCAGACTGCTGTGAAGAGCCCCGCCTGCTGAGCTGCCTGTAGCAACAGATGTGCTTTCAGTCTTGTGGAGAGTTTTGGAGCTTGAAAATCTGTTTAGCGTCCCATTTTATGAGTTTTTCAGCGTGTTTGTGTGGGAGCTGTGGTCCTTTGCTGCTTCTAAGCCGCCATCTTGGCTCCGCCCCCCTATCATATAGTATTATTTCTGAAATTAACATACAGTTGTACAGTGACTGATAAAATAGAAATTCATTTAGAAATGTCATCAAGGCAACTTGTCTCAGCAGAAAGTATGCTGGATTGGGTTAAGCAATTGAAGTCAGTAACCCATATCAAACTTTCTGTCTTCTTTCAGTTTTTAGGCAAATCACTTTGGCTACCTGGGCCTCAATGTGTCCTTCTGTAAAATGAGCCTGTTGGAATAGGTGACCTTTAAAGTCTCTTCCAGCTCTAAATCTATTATTCTAAATAGTAGTTTTTTTTGTGGCTATTTGGTATAGTGGAAAGCAAATTAGATTTTGAGTCAGAGAACTATGGTTTGAATCCCAGTGCAACAACTTCATGCCTGAGTGACCTTGGATAAGTGAACTGCTCTTTGTTTTCTTATTTATAAAATGGATAGGTTAAATGTAATATCTCTGAGATCAATCAATCAATCAATCAATGAACAAGTATTAAGAATCTGCTATGTGCCAGGCTCTGGCTAGTCTCTGGGGTCCAAATATAATGAATGAAGCCATCCTTACCTGAAAGAACCGTCTCTTCTAACAGGAAAACAGTTGTGCATGTATGTGCATGTAAGCACATAATATATCCTGTGCATAAATTGTATTTGTTTGTCATTATTTTTTTATATAAATTTTGTAAATATATATAATACTTATACTATATATAGACAGTAAATACAAGTGGATATAAAGTATAAAGATACACATACATGTATACAAATATATATAGACTCATATGAATTGAATTCAGAAAGATGAGCCTTCCTGACTCTGAGCCTGGCACTCTATCCACTGTGCTTACTAGCTGTCCCCTTAAATTATATTTTTGTTGTGGCTAAGTCATTTTATTTATATATAGAGAGAGTTTTTAAATAAAGAGCTGATGTGGTACTAAAGGAAACCTGAAGAGTGTGAATTATTTGGATCCTGACGTGAGAGTATTCTACAAATTGCCCAAAGGAAAAAGGATGAGAGGTGGGGGCCCAGGAGACTTAACTCTTTACTATGCCACAATAAAAAAGTTACTGGGAGTAGGGAGGTGCCAGATCTTCTAGGTCAGTTAAGTCTTAGCATAGTGCATTCTGGGAGCTGAAACTGTACCAGTCAAACTGGTTTTCATCAGCTCACACTGTGTTCCACTATGATTCATTTTAAGAAGGGCATTGATGAATTAAGGAACAACCAGAGTGGATTAATCAGAATAGATTTCTAGAGAGATCTAGAAAACATGGCATATGAAGAATGAATTGAGGAGCTGGAGAGAATTTTTCTAGAAATTAGACTTTTTTTCAGGTGATAGGGCATGATATTAGTCCTCAAATATTTGATGGCATTTTATATGGAAAACAATAGCTATATAACTATATATGTGTGTGTATATGTGTGTAATCTATCTATCTATCTGTCTATCTATCTGTCCATCAATCTATCTATTCATCCATCATCTATCTATCTATCTATCTATCTATCTATCTATCTATCGATATACACATAGATACAATTTTCACTTTGGCTCCAGAGAATAGAACTAAAAGGTCATTATAGTGGACAGAGGGCAGTACTGGGGGAAATGAGTGTTGCAGAGGGAAAGATTTTTAGATCAGCATAAGGATGAATTTTCTAAATTGCAAATGTGAGCACAGAATGACTGCTGGCAATCTGTTAGAAATTGAGACAAGTGGGAGAAATTCCAAAAGACTTGGACCTGGCCAGAGTCCTGATGTTCACAAAGATGGATCATGAAACCTATAGACTGGTGAAGTTGACACTGAGCCCACACAAAATTCTAGAATGGCCTGTTAGAAGATTTGAGGGTTTTTATGTCTGATACTTCAAGACCCTTTGTGAGCTGGCTGAAGCCTACCTAGGTAACTGTGCCTGCACATAATAGGTGCTATATAAATGTTAACTGTTATTATTGTTAGTGGATTCATCTTCTTTGGAGAATCTTCAGAGAGGATGATCATTTTTGGGGGTCTGTTTGGGTCATTCAGGATGCTTGTTTGAATCCTTTCCATTTCTGAAATGATGTGTCTATAACCACAGTGAATACAATGCTGGTCCTGGAGTCCAGAAGATCTGAATTGAAATCTGGCCTCATGTACTTACTAGCTGTGTGACCCTGGGCAAATCACCCTGTTTGCCTCAGTTTCTTCATCTGTAGAATGAGCTGGAGAAGGAAATGGCAAATTATTCCAGTATCTCTGCGAAGGAAACCCCAAATGGGATGACAAAGAGTTGACCCTTACTGAAACAACTTAACACAAACAACAATGACCACATTGAAGATATGTTAAAGCCCAAATTCCCACACTATGATGGACGCTGGTCCAGACAGTTCTTCCTGAGGAGGATTTCTTAAACAAAAGAGGTAAGAGGAGAAACAAGGAAAAGGCTCGAATAGGTTCTGAACTATCTCACTGAATGTAGTAGCCCAATGGCTGTGATCACAAATCTAGCAAAGTATCAAAACAAAATCCACAATGCTTTTGGAAGTTAACAGATGTAGAGTTATACCCTTCCTCTGAAACTGAAAGCTCACTGAGGGCAGGGCCTGTTTGACTTTTTTTGTAGGTGTTCATCAATGCCCTTCAAGTGAATCATAGTAGAACACAGACAGTGTAAGCTGGTGAAAACCAGTTTGACTGGTACAATTTCAGCTCCCAGAATGCACTATGCTAAGACTTAAATGATCTGGAAGATCTGGCACCTCCCTAGTCCCCATAGCTTTTACATTGTGGCATAGTAAAGAGTTAAGTCTCTTGGGCCCCTGCCCCTCATCCTTATTCCTTCAGTCAATTTGTAGAATACTCTCATGTCAGTGGTCCAAATATCCCCAGAACATTTCTTGGCACCTAGTGGGCACTAAGTAAAAGCTGGCTGAATGAATGCAGTTAGCTTACTTTCTAAGGTAAGCATGTTTCTGCGTATGGAGGTTGCTCCCCTCTCTTCCCAGTGCCTGGAGTGATGTAAGCCTTTCTCACTTATGCCTTTTAGATTCCTAGTTCTTTTCAAAGGCTTGCTCAAATACCATTCCCAGCATAACACCTTGCCTGATTCTCCCAGCTACTAGTAGCTCCCCCATATCCCAATACTTGTATTTACCTTATATTTATTTCTGTGTATGTCTATTTCTTTCTTTTCTTTTGCGGGGGGGGGGGGAAAGGCAGGGCAATTGGGATTAGGTGACTTTCCCAAGGTCACACGGCTAGTAAGTGCTAAGTGTCTGAGGCCAGATTTGAACTCAGGTCCTCCTGACTCCAGGGCTGGTGCTCTATTCTCTGCACCACCTGGCTGTCCCATGTGTATGTCTATTTCAACGTGCATCTACATATGTTGTTTTCTCCAGTAAAAATCTAAGCTCTTTGAGGCCAGAAGCATTGTTTTGTTTTTGTCTTTGTATTCTGAGGTCCTAGCACAGTGCCTGGTACCCAATAGGAACCTAATGAATGCTGCTGAATGATTAATTGACATGATTGGTGGCTGGAGATACAGGCATAGTATTGTGTAGTTGTTTCAGTGGTTTCATTGGTGTCCAACTCTTCCTGACCCCATTTTGGGTTTTCTTGGCAAAGATACTGGTGTGGTTTGCTATTTCCTTCCCAGCTAATGAGTACACAGGTGAAGAAACTGAATCAAACAGGGCCAAGTGATTTGCCTAGAGGCGTTCAGTAAGGGACACTAGTAAGTGTCTGAAGCAGGATGTGAACTCAGGAAGATGAGTCTTCCACCCTGACTCCACTGTGCTACCCAGATTCATAGCAGGCAGTTGTTTGTTCACTGTATTCTGTGTCTAAACAGAGAGGTTCAATTCCATGGAACAAGATGCCCCTTCTAGGATAAGTTCATCACTTCTAAACTCACTGTTGTGATGCTTTGATTTGTAATCCCTTGACTGACGCCGCCTCCCTCAGCCTCCTCTCCCTCTGATTTTAGGGCCAATCGCCAAGCTCCTCTCAGTGCCTTTCTTTTCGGAGGGCAGATACTAGACTCTCAGTTTGCTTCATTTTGTACCTGTTGCTCTCTCTGATTTCAACCCCGTGGAAGAAGATACTCCTTGTCCCCTTTCTGTACTTTCTTGTCTTCTTTTGTGAGCTTTCTGGGCTCCCTCTTTAGATTATAAGTCTCTTGAGGGGAGGAACTGTCTTTATTAATCATTTCCCCAGGGTTTAGCATAGCGCCTGGTACATAGTAGGGGCTTAAATGTTTATTGGATTGAATTGGATTAAGCAATGTGCTTAGAGGCCAAAATGTGCCTGTCCTCTTCTCAAAAATGCCCTCTCCCCAGCTGACTTGCTATGATGCCTTCACAATGAGACTTGTGCAGCAATGGGAACAGGGGTTGGCCAGATGGGATGAAGATAGATAAATACTCTTATCAAGGAGGCTGAAGTCAAGATTAGGTTGGGGTCAAAGGGACATAGCAGATGTAGAGAGGCGCAAGTCCTAGTCAGCGAAGCAAGAAGTCAAGGTCAAGATTAGCAAAGTATTGGGAGCCCAGGGACCTGGTTCTGGTCTCATTCCTGCCGCTGGCTAGCTGTGTGGCCTGGCCCAAGTCACTTCTAGTTTCCTCATTTGGCAAATGGCAGGCTTTGGAGTAGATGATCTAACAATCCACGAGATGGATCAGTAATCCAGATTGGGAAACTGGGGGAAAAGATTCATAAGGACAGACGAAGAGTATAGGGAACTACTGTTGAGGACCTTAGCAAAGAGGCTGGTCAATAGGGCATAGGATCACAGACAGAAAGGTCATGTCAAGTCAATCAGTATTTATTAAGCATCTATCTATCTGTCTGTGTACCTCACCTCTCTGTCATTAAGCAAGTCACTTAAATTCTCTATGCCTCAGTTTCCTCATCTAGTAAAATGTACTGGATGATCCCCAAGGTTCAATCCAGTTCTCAATCTGTGATTCTCAGATTACCATGTATATAGTTACATTTCTGTATTATATTCCCCCGAGTAGAATATCAGCTTCTTAAGGGCAGGTATTCTTTTTCATTTGGTCTTTGTAGCCTCAGTATCTACTAAACTGTCTTGAACGTAGTAAATCTTAAATAAATACTTTTGAGATTTTATCAAATTGGACTGGGATTGAATTTTGTCAAGAGTCGGTCATGAATGAAATGGTCGACATCTTGGAGAGAACTTGCATAATGAGCTATTCATTCAGTGAATGTTTCTAATGATTTTGAGGGTTTGAGTGTGGAACAAGTTTTTCTCCATCTTCTTTGTTAGAATAAAAAATAAAACCAGCTTTGTAAATGGAATCAGCTTTTACCTGAAGAACTATTATCCTGAACTGGAACACCTTAAGAGTTTCTAAAATGTCTTTGCCAAGGCTTTAGCCACTGGGGGGCTCTCGGACATTTCCCTTCCCACGTTGGAAACATGCTGTGAATGACAAATGTTTTTGTTTTTTAAAGAATTGAAGAAAATGCCTGCAAAGTTCAAACAAAGGACATTCATCCCCATTCCCATAACTTCCTAAACATTAGATGGAGTGCTTCTCCCCGGTGGCTGCCTTCCACCAGCACAAGGACAAACAACTTTCCACTTCTTGCCAATTGATTGATCCTTAAAGACGACATCATTGGAATGACTTTTTCCCTCTTTTCCCTTTCTTTTTTTTTTTCTTATGTGCAATTATGTGCTTACAGAATGAGAGAAAGCACCATATTGCTGTCTTGGGACTAGTCTCTCTCTGGTCTCTCACCATTACCCACTTTAGTGTCTTGGTATCTATCTTTATTTGGCTCTACTGCATCTATTTCCCAATCTACTTTCTCCAAGGTCATTCATTTTGGGCAGGCATTGTTCTGTTTGTTTGTGCAAACTTCAAATATTCTTCTATGAAGAGTAATTGCTCCTGTGATGACATCTGATTTATTCCCTCTGGACAAAACAAAGCAGGTTTTATCATTGAGGCAGAAGCTCTTTCTGTATCAACAAGGTGGCAGAGGGATGAGTAAAATAATTACATGAATAATTTTGCAAAACTCTGGCTGATGGGAGAAAAGAGCCATGTAGGCTGAACCCGTCCAAACTGGGAGTCCATCTTTATACTCATAGGATGATATGATCACAGAAAGAAACTTGGAGGTCATTTAGTCCAACTTTTTTTTTTAAGATGAAGAAACCAAGGTCCAGAGAGGTTAAGTTACTTGCTCAGAGTCACACAGCTAGCAAATGTCCAAGGTAGGATTGAAACTCAGGTCTTCAGGATTTCAAATGCACTGTATTCTCCATTACACAAAGTAATCTCTCAATCTATTCAAATTTACCCAATCCTTGTTAACTTTTAAGTATATCACTTATGCAAATGACATTTCAGGTCATGGTAAAATGAAGTTTAAAAAGAAATCACATTATGGACTGAGGAGGTGATAGTCCTGCTATAATCTGCCCTGGTCGGATGAGGCATGAAGGTGACACAGTAGCACAGGATGACGTATCCTGGAATCAGGAAGGCCTGAGTTCAAATCTGGTCTCAAATACTTACCAACTGTGTAGCCCTGGGCAAGTCACTTAACCTTGGTTTGCCTCAGTTTCCTCAGCTGTAAAATGGAGCTAATCTCCAGGGTTACTATGTAGATTAAATGAGGTAATATCAGTAAAGCACTTAGCACATAGTAGGTGCTCAATAAAATGCTTGCATCTCTATCCTCTCCCACCAGGCATCAAATGGATAATTATGTTTAGTTCTACATTTAGGAAAGAAGTCCATCACCTTGAGAACATCCAGGGATATGGTGTGGCAAGCAACATGGTGAATGGCCTTGAGTTTATTCCATATGAGGACTGGAGGAAGAAGGAGCAGACAGAGGAAGAGACCACTTTAGAGAAGGAAAGAGGACAAGATAATTAGTTCCCTTCTACAATTCTATCTAAGTCTTTGAAAGACTTTTCATATGAAGGAAGGATTATATTCATTCTCTTTGGCTCAAGACAGCAAAGTTATGAATAACACATGCAAGTTGGAAAAGGATAAATTTGGACTTGATGTCAGGAAAACTAATAATGAGAGAAACTTAATTATTAGAGATGTCACAAAAATGAGAGTTGCTTTAGATGCAGCGTGCTATGGCAGACAGAGATTTGGAGTTGGAAGGCTCAGATTTGAGTCTCGGGTCCAACCCTTACTAGCTTTGTGATCTCTGGCAAATCACTTTGCCTCCTAGGCCTTTGGTTCCTCATCTGTAAAACAGGGATAATTCCTCCTTTACAGGGCTGTTAAAAGTGCTGTAAACTTGAG
The DNA here is from genome assembly GCA_028646575.1 of Pseudocheirus occidentalis. Taxonomy (NCBI): domain Eukaryota; kingdom Metazoa; phylum Chordata; class Mammalia; order Diprotodontia; family Pseudocheiridae; genus Pseudocheirus; species Pseudocheirus occidentalis. The sequence continues at coordinate 108,180 of JAQQSW010000038.1, read as the reverse complement.
AGCTGCTATTTTAAGTGGTGAAACTGGTAATTCCTGTCAGCCTGTGGCTCACTAGCCTGCTGCTAAGTGCTAGGAATGTATTCTAAGCACATATGGTAACACAACTTAGCACTTTCTTCAACTTGTTAGAATAATCAAGGGCTTTCCAAAATAGGGCATTAATTTTACTCTCAGTGGTAGAAAATCCGGCAAGTTTAAAGCCTGGGTATTTGGACACAGACTACTCAGCTCTGTTGGGTTGAAAACCAGTCTGTTACTATTTATCAATACATTGATGAGTCTTATCAAATAACTATTGGCAAGTAGTTCAGTAGTCTATATGATCAAACTCATATATACATAATACATATGGATATTTACATAGACACACATACACATGTTTGATCCTATGTTTCCATTGCCATGGACATAAGATACTCTACTAATCAGCTATTGATTTCATAGAATTGGAACTTCCTTTACAGAGATTTCTAGGGAAAGGATTCTGGAAGATAGAGATTGGAGAGTTGGGAGTTCACTCTCTGTCCTGAAACTATGTGCATTGTTGAATCTCGGTATTCTGCTCCCCACTTTCTCCATTCACAGAGACTGAGATGAGTGGATTCTGTGAGGTTTTCAGTACATCCATGTTGGTGAGATGACTCAGTTGTACCGTTTAGCAGTTTCCTTCTCCCATATCTGGGGAATGAAGCAGCCCTTCACTGCTTTACTCCTCAAGAGTGTTACTTAACCCTTCCCCTTGAGAACAAGAGGTTTAAGCAATTAGGTGCCTCGACACAGCCAGAAGCCTTCATCACCAATTGCCTATATTCACAGGATGTTGTCTCTCTTTCTGTCTCTCTGTCTCTTTCTCTCTCTGTTTCTGTCTCTGTCTCTCTGTCTCTTTGTCTGTCTCTGTCTCTTTCTGTCTTTTCTCTCTCTGTATCTCTGTCTCTCTCTCTCTCCTCTCTCTCTCTCTCTGTCTCTCTCTGTCTCTTTTTCTCTGTCTCTGTCTCTCTGTCTCTGTCTGTCTCTGTCTCTCTCTCGCCGTGTCTCTCTCTCTGTCTCTCTCTCTGTCTCTCTCTCTCTGTCTCTCTCTCTCTGTCTCTGTCTCTGTCTCTCTGTCTCTGTCTCTGTCTCTGTCTCTCTCTCTCTGTCTGTCTGTCTGTCTCTCTCTCTCTCTCTCTCTCTCTCTTTCTCTCTTTCTCTCTTTCTCTCTTTCTCCACATCCATTCATTTTTCTGCTGGCCTCAAACATTCACTAGATATGTGACCTTGGGCAAGTAACTCAACCTCTGTGTGCCTTAATTTCTTCACCTGGAAATTGGTGACCATAATAGCAGCTGCCTCACAGCTGTGGTAGAGGATCAGACATTTGTCCACTGCTTAGCATGGTGCCCTGCAGATAGTGGGTGCTCAAGGCCTGTTTATCCCTTTCCCTTCCTTTCTCATCCTTGCTCCATGTTCTCAGAGAACGGCAGTGTGTGATGCTGATCCTTCCAGCATGGTAGCGTTACTTAGTGCTATTCGGCAGCTGCGGTAGCTAGGTGGCATAGTGGATCCAGTGCCAGGCCTGTAGTCAGGAAGAGACAGACGTGACTGAGAACAACTGAACAAAAGTCTCCCTATAAAACTTCGGTCTCACTTGTCCTCTAATGACTCACACCTTCCCCAAACCAGACTCTGAGTTCCTCCTGTCAGCTGCCTTCTTCAGTACTACAGTAACAAATAATAATAAAAACAATCATTTCTATAATGCTCAAAGGTTTTTAAAGTGCTTTGACACGTTACTCTGTGACATAGGTGCTATTATCTCCATTGGCTCATTTTAAATGAACAAATAATTAATATAATTAACAGATGATTAAACTGAGGCTGAGAAGGAGGGCCTTGCTCAGGGTCGCATTGCTGGTAGGTGTCTAAGGCAGCATTCGGCCTCACGTCCGTCTGCCGTGCTACTGAGCTACCACATACGGCTGAACGTCACTTAGTTGTTTTAGTCGTGTCTGACTCTTCATGAACCTCTTTGGGGTTGTCTTGGCAAGATACACGAGTGGCTTGCCGTTTCCTTTTCCATCTCATTTTATAGAAAATATAACTGAGACAAATGGGGTTAAGTGATTTGCTAGGGTCACCAGATTTGAACTCAGGAAGAAGGATCTTCTTGACTCCAGGCCTGGTGCTCTAGCCACCACACCACCCAGCTGCCCCCGTAACACATAGCATAACACCAAATTTCAAGAGAGCTCAAATTGTGAAGATATTTTTCTTTATTTCTACCTCTTGTAATTTCTGATTTCTTTCAAAGCTCAGTCAGGTATCACCTCCTCTGTAAGGCCTTTCCTTACTCACCCTGACGGTCAGTGTTTCTTTATGCTCCCACGTACTCTGTGATCCAGTGACACTGGTCTCCTTGCTGTTCCTCACACAAGACATTCCATGTCCTGTGTCTGGAGCTTCCTCCCTCTTCATTTCTACCTCTTGATTTAAGTCTCAGCTGACATCCTACCTTCTACCAAAAGCTTTTCCCAATTACCCTGAATGCTTTTCCTTCCCTCTCTTGATCATCTACAATTTGTATGGTTTCTGCGTACTTTGTACCCATTTCTTTAGGTGTTGTGTCTCCCATCTGATCGCCAGCTCCTTGAAAGATGGAATTTTATTTTGTGTTTCAAACACAGCCCCCAGCACATAGGAGGTGCTTAATCAATGTTTATTTTGCATATGACTATGCAGTGTAGAAATGGGGTAGCCACTCAGAGTTTAGCTCCTCAGACTTCTGACAGAAAAGCATGCTAACGTCTACTCATTTTCCCTTCTTCCAGTCTGTCCTCAATCTGGCAAGTCTAGGTTCTCAGAGAAGACCCACCCCCACTGGTCCAAGAGGTAACGCTGTTTTGTTGGGGGTATACACTGATCTTACTCATCTCTTTAGCTCATAAGCTCCTATTGATGCATTTCCAATTACACAAGACCAGCCACTCACAATAATGGCGCTTTTAGGCATTACAAAAATAAACACATTTATGACATTAATAACATCATAGTACTCATATTAAGGGTGGCTAGGCTCCAGAGTGGATAGAACACTGGGTTTGGAATCAGGAAGGTCTGAGTTTAAATCTGGCCTCAGATACGTACTAGTACTAGCTGTGTGACCCTGGGCAAGTCACTTAACCTCTTATTTTCCTCAATAAAATGAGACAGAAAAGTAAAGGGCAAACCGCACTAGTATCTTTGCAAAGAAAACCTCAAATGGAGTCACGGAGAGTCAGGACTGAAAATGACTGAACAACAAACTCATATTAAAGCAAACAAAGGAATAATAAATATATAATACTCCATACATATATCTGAGTAACACTCTTTCATCTCAGCATTGCTGAATTCAGTTTAATGGAATCAATCCTAAATTTACCTTTTGCAGCTTCTATCCATTGTCCCTTGTGCTGCCTGTGAGGCTAATTGGAATAAATCTTTTCTCTTTTCCACATGAGAGCCCTTCCCACGCTTAAGAATGATGGTCTTGTCACCTCCAGTGATGGTCTTGTCACCCCCAGTTTTCTCTTCTGTTGACTACATGTAGCCAGTTTCTTCAGTCTGTCCTCATACGACACCATCCTAGGTTCTTCTCTGTGGATGCTCTTAGCTTAGTAATGTCCTTACCTACCTGTGATGCTCAGAACTCACAAGAGAGCATAATAAAATGCAGTGACGTGACCATGTTTTGCTTGCTTTGTTTTCTCTCTCCAGGGCTTAGCATGGCATGGCACCTGCTACAAATTAAGGGCTTAATAAACGCTTATTCATTGATCAGAGCACAGGATCACACTTTTAGAGCAAGAAAGGGACCATAGAGACCACAAGGTCAACCGAATGATTTATATGTGAAGAAATCTGAGGCACAGACATGCAGTGACTTGTCCAAGGTCACAGAGCTAATAAAGTGGTGAGATAGAATTCGAACCCCACTCTCCCTGATTTGAAGTCCATCCACTATACCTGCTGTGATGCCTGTCTATGAACACTGTGACTCCACATGCTGTCTAAGAGTATTCTGGCAGTTTTGGCTCCCATGTCAATGATTCACAGTGGCCTTTGAGTCCACTAAAACTCCCAGATCTTTTGTAGGTATATCTTCTTCAGATATATGTGCCATTGATTCAGTTCATTTCATTGTGGCTCATTTTAATGCTGCAATAGTAGTGACAATGGTCTCTGTGCCTCACATTTGGGTGACTATGTTCTCAAGTACAGTGGCCCCTTTATCGCCATTTCAATTGACATCCACGAAAGCAGGAAATATGTTTTCTATTTCTGCCAAGGACTGAGGCTTTCATTTCTACCCTAACTTCCTCCTGAGATGCACTGATCACTTTTAAGAATGAAAGGTGTGGTCAGGAAAAATCCCTCATCAGTTTATTGTGCCCACTTAAGACCCAGAAACAATGACAGGATTAAAGGAGCATAGATTTTGAGCCACTCCTCATTTCACGAAATTTAGGCCAGGAAAAGCCAAGTGACTTCCCCAAGGTCCTGGAGGCTACAAATGGCAGAGATGTGATTTGAACACAGGACCACTGATTCAAAATCCAACATACTTTCCACTGCAAATTGGATTCAAAATCCACATATTTACATTGCCTTGCCAATCAGTAAATGCTTAATAAATATTTATTAAGTTAACTATAATAGAATTAAAGTGAAATTTGTAGCACCTAGTACAGCAAGAACTAAATTAGAAATCTTTCCTTCCATCCCTTCCCCCACCCCGTGGGAGTAAGCTCCCTCTAGCAATGTAGGTAGGCATCCTCTCTTCAACTTATGATCTTCGATTGTTGCTTAGGGCACTGAGAGGTTAAGTGTTTTCCCCAGAGTCACACATAGCTATTATATATGGAAGCCACACTTGAACCCAAGAATTCTTGACTATCTCTCTAGCCACTATGACATCATACAGTCTGTCATTTAGTATCACGCTAGTAAAGAATGTACAGAAATGGAGTAAGGTAAATTAATTGCCTAAATAACGCAGTGATATCCCTGGGAGTTTGCTACAATCCTCACATCTCACATGGTTAAGGGGCTTACCCTCTCATGGTGTAATGGTCATGGGAATTTGAAGATCTTCCCTGCCCCTTAATAGACTGAATGTAATCTCATGGAGCCTGTGGTGGAAGGAGTTTGCTGAAGGGTGGAGCAGGAAGCTGGGAGTCAGAGCAGTTAGAATGGAGGGTGGAGAGAGGAGACAGGTAGACTTGTAAGTGTTTGTGGGAAGGCTTTGGGATGATGTTGCTTCCTGCTGTGTTATCCTGTATTACCTTTGCTGCTACGATGAATTCAGTTTTCTGGTGTTGGGATTTGAACTTCTGGTATCTGAATAGATGTTTTGCTTCTGTCTTCTCTATGGAGAGTTTGTTATATTTTGTGATTCAGAACCACATCAGCTTGTTCATAGTCGCTGTCAGTGCTGTATGTATTGTCTTGGCGATATACTTGGAGACAGTCTGCCTCCAATTCGCGTCCCTTAGCTATGCTCCTTTCTCCTGCCTAGTATTAATCAGGCGGCTAGGGGGCACAATGGATCTATAGCATGGAACTTGGAGTCAAGTAAGACTTGAGTTTGATGCCTACTTCAGGTACTTATTAACTGGGCAAATCACTTAGCCTCTCTGTGTCTCAGTTAACTCATCTGTAAAAAGGGGAGAATAATGATAACTACCTTACAAGGTTGATGTGAAGATCATATGTATTATATATCCACACACATATGTATATATGCATGCAACATTAAAGCATTATAGAAAGGATGGCATTATTGTTATTATTTGTAGTAGTGGTAGTAGTAGTAGTAGTAGCAGCAGCAGCAGCAGCAGCAGCAGCAGCAGCAGCAGCAGCAGCAGCAGCAGCAGCAGTAGTAGTAGTAGTAGTAGTAGTAGCTGTGGTGGTAGCAGTAGTAGTAGTAATCTTACTTCCCTCTTCTAGAAATGGCCATGACCCTTTCTTGAGCAAGCAGCCCTCCTACTAGCTTGTGATCCTAGATAAGTCACTTACCTGTGTTTACCTCAGTTTCCTCAATAGAAAAATGTGGATAATAACAGTAGCTATCACATACATTTGTAAAATGTTTAGCACAGTGCCAGGCACATAATAAGTGTTATATCAGGGCTTATTCCTTTTATATCCCCTAACCAATCACAGGCGTGTTCCTGATCATGATGAGAAACTGTTTAGACAAGCTTGAGTGAGAACACCTCATACCCATCCTAATGAATGTGCAGCTCTCCCCATACCCCCTGCACACATGTTGAGGAGCTCTTCTGATATGAAGGTGTCAGCATGATGTCCCAGTCATTCATTCATCATCCATCCATCCATCCATCCATCCATCCATCCATCCATCCATCTATCCAACAAGCTTTGATTTAGTACCGACAATGGTCCAGACTGTGTTAAACACTGAGGTTAAAGAGAAAAGCAAAAGATAGTTTTTGCTCTCACAGTCTAATAAGGAAGTATTTGGGGTGCCAATTGTCCCCACCAATAGACAAGAGTGATGGGGAATTGCTAAGTAAAGGGGAAGCTGGATGCTGTGTGATAAATAACTCATAAATAAAGCCACCCTTTTTGATCTCTACCGATCCCCTTCTTAACACCACTGATGGTCATGGAATGATGTTCCCTGAGGTCTAGGGACCTCCCTAGTTAGAAATGACTGTTCTTGTTCCTGCCCCTCTGTGCTCCTAGCAGCAGGTGTCCTGTTAAATCTTCCCTTACATGACTTAAAAGTGTTCTGATTAAGGCCTATTGCTTAAAGCATTATCAGCCTGTCTGATTCTTTTGTCAAAGCTCTCCCCAAAGTCCCCAAACACTGTTATGTAATGAGGTAAAGTCCAATCCAAGCCCCTAGATTTGGTTTCTAACTTAGCATGTTTTGCCATTGCTAAGAGAAGCAAATTAGCAAGCTGTGCCTTCTAGAGATGGAGGTGACTCCTCTCAGGAGTCTATGCTTGCAACAGATGCCAGCAGGTGACAGTGGTGTATCAGATGCTATAATCCTCCCAAATCGGCTCTTCCCATAAGCAAGGCCATTTGAGTCTCAGAGCACGTAGCACACCCTCACAGATACCACTGCACCAAGTCAGTGTGGTATTTTCTATAAAAAAGCAGAACTATTTATGAAAATATCAGTGTAATTTATGCAGCTGCTCACTAAAGGAAAAGTATCCTTAACCAAAGACTGACCAAAAAGGCAAGATTTTAAATAATATCAAACATCCACCCACTTGCAAATTCTTTAATTTGATACTCATAAAGTGATTAGGAGATCTCAAAGGTCCTTTATGACTTCAAATCCCCATCCTCCTTTAATTCCCATCCCAATGGTGTGGGCATTCCCTCTATTCGCCCAAATGGCAAACCCTCTTTTTTTCCTATTCCCAGTCAGTCTGGAACAGTATTTCTCCACAAATTTTCCATAGAACATATACCCAATATGCCAGCAGCCCTCTCCCTGTTTCTTTAATATCCCTGGGGGTACCAGCAGGCTGATTGGTCTGTCCATCTGTTGTTTTTCATTCTTGCTACATGGTCAGTTCACTGACTTTTCCAATCATACATATGTCTTGGTAATGTCTTTTATTCTACTTCTTGCATTTGAATGATTGTTGCTAATAGACTGCAGCTGGCTTACACCCACTTACATGCAGCTTTTCAAATTTCAAAACTTGGTAACCATCAACAAAAGCAAACATCCAACTACATAAGTAAGGAAAGAATGAACATGAAACTGTAAACTTACGTTATTTACAGTATGTTAAAAGTGTATATCATCTGTAACTAGACAGTTACAAAAACGTCCCATTTGTTTCCATGATTGCTTCTGATCTCTTTTTCTTCTGATTATTTTTTCAAGACTTTGTGTGTATTTATGATAGTGTATTCTATTATTCCACTTCTGCTTTCTTTACTGGCTAACGCTTTATATGACTTGCAATATTTCTTTTGTAGTCTTTGCATTTGTCATTTCTTGTGGCAAAAAAAGTCCCACTGTATTCATTTTTGACTGTTTGTTTAGTCATTCCCTAATTATTGAACACAGAGGCTGGCTCTCAGTCTTGGCTTGTTAGGAAAAAAACTCAGTATGATTATAGGGTTGTTTTTTTTCTCACAGATAAATCTCATTTTGCTCCTCCCACCAATCCTCCATTAAAAACATTCCAGCAGCATGATCACTGACTCAAAGGTTAAACCCATTCTTGTTTTATTAACAATGCAATATTGTTTCCAAAAGAGATGGTACCAATTTATAGCTGTGCTAGCAGCATAGTAGTTTGCCTGTCCATTCACAGTCCCACCAGCAGTGGGTTTTATCATGTTTATTTGTCTTTTCTAAATTCTGTCACTACAGAAGTGGCAACCAGAATAGCTGCAGGATGGTAGGAGAGGGTACAAGACCTGAAGTCATGAGCCCTGGATACAGATGCTGTCGCTGACAGATGTCATACATGATCGTAAGTGCTTCTCTACGTCTCTGGGTCTCACATTCCTTATCTCTGCAGAACCTTTCTAGGGCTGTTGGCACAGCTATGATTTGTGTTGACAAGCCAGATCAGCAGAGAAGAGTGGTCTCCTTCAGGACCATTGGTTCCAGTGATGTCAGCTAGCCTTCACTTAACTTTTAAGATATTTTGTATTCAGGGAGAGGATATACAGGTATAAAAACAATTGCTCCCAATCTCCTCTTAAATCCAAAAGATACACACGTAGAGAAAAACACAATGAGTCTCTTTGTAGAAGTCTCATGATGTTCCCCTGAGGTGTAGCTGTTGGTGGGAATGCAAAGGTGGGTGCCATTGCAGGGTTCACAATCAGTATCTCTCTTCACAATGAGTGACCCAGCATGATGGGGTCACTATCCCCAAAACTGCTGATTTGCTCAGGTGATTATTTCCACATCTATCTGCAGGCACTAGGGTGACCACTGCTACTAATGCTGATTGGAGCTCCAGATCCTCCAGCCTTTCAAAGTTCATAAGGATATCACTTGATCCAACCTTAAAGTACCATATAAATGTGAATTATTATTATGACCTCACCATCTTGGCTCAACCAGCCATATCCATGGAAAGCTCTTATTTGATTTTTCTTTCTACATATTGTTATTGCTTTGTAGTTGTCACTATTTCGGTCTTTATTATCTTATTAGGCTAATGTTGAAGTGACTGATACACTTGACCTGAAAATGTAAGCATTTCCCTATCAAGTTCTTTGTGGTTGCTACTGCTGCTAACGATATATAGTAATGCTGTTGCCTTTTTTGTGATCTACCTTATAGCTTGCCTTCTTGATAAAGCATCATTTCAATTATTTATTGATTTTTGACATTCTCTTGAGTTTTTTGAATGTTGTATAACCTGCAAATGAACATATTTTAACCCCTTCTTGCCTATGTAAGAAGAGATGCCTTTGAGATTTTACATATATACACACATACATATGTACACACATATGTATATACACACATACACATACATGAACATATTATATACATATATATGTATGTATACACACAATAAATATTTAAGGTCTGTTATGTGCCAGGTCCTGTGGATACAGAAATAGGAAATGCAGAAATAGGATACAAAAATAAAGGATATAGAAATTAGAAAAAATCCCTATCGTTAAAGAGCTCCCAATCTAATGGGGAAGACAACATGCAGATGCTTGCTTTGAAATATCCTGTTTTTGGCACAATTAGTTAATGCTGGGATCCTTTCATGGAGTTTAGATTACATTCTGACATTGGGGTGTAGTTCATCCCCAGTCTTTATTGCCTTGTAGAATATAAAGGCAATGAACATACTTTATAAACAGACTGATCCGGTGTGTGACAAAAAAATCCTTCCACCCTTCTTGGGATCTTGGCAACAGTGTCCTTGCACCAAATAAGTGAGTCCTTCAGCTACAGTCTTCTGACCTCATTTTTGTTAGCAATTAATCCATGTAGGCAAAGGGCACCTACATTTCAGAAAAGAATATAAAAACATATTTTAATAAATGATCACATTTGGATGTTAAAAGTAAAAAAATAAATGACCTGCTATTGATATTTCCTCAGTCTGTTAGCTCAGCCTACTGTGGTAGCTACACAGACCAGTACTGAATACAAAACATAAAAAGACAACTCTACCTTTTCCTGGTAATTTTCTCTTCTACTCTCTCCACAGTCCCACACCTCTACTAATATTTTGAGGACTCAGAGACTAAAGTGTGAACAGAAATTATAGGATGTGGTGGAATGAGTAACTTAGTGCTTGTATGACCCAGTAGCCAGCCTCTGTATTTACAGTATCACTGATTTGGAGCTGGAAAGGGCCTTAAGGGTCATCTAGTCCAACCTCATAAATTGACAGATGAGGAAACTGAGGCACAGAGAATTTGTGTTATATTTAGTCGAGGGTGACAATTTCCAGGTCACACATACCTTAGAGATTTGGGATAGAAATATGGTATTTATAAATGTTCTCATTGAAGTAATTGTCCAATCAAGTTTCAGTTATACTCCCAGGGTCATCCTCCCCATTAATTTTGTATCATTCTTAGCTTATTCCCCAACTTGTATTCACGTATAGACTCAAAAATCCTTTCGGGGCTTTTAAATTATCCATCTTTTATGATATAATGTCTGTGATTCTTCTTATTCAAGCTAAATTGCCCAGGAGGGATTTTTCCCCCTTTATTCTTTTGTTGTTGTCTTCTGTGTCCATGTCACATAGCTAGTGTTAAAGGCAGGATATGAACCCAGATCTTAATGACTCCAAGTCCAGCAGGAGCAATGCTACTACATTATTTAAATGCTGTTTTGAGTCCTAGAAGTGTGCATCCTGCTCCTTGTTAGGGTTGTCAGCAGCAATGTGGGCAAGCATCTTTTATGTTTACAGAAAAAAAAGAATTTCTTTGTAGGATCCTTTTGGTTTGGATATGTGTGTGAAGAGCTGAAAGGCATGAGCCCTGGTATTTTCAGGGGATCCCCCATTGACTTGATAGACTGGGATGACAATGAATTACTAAGTCATCATATCGTTAGACTTTTACCAAGTTATAATGTTTTAGGTATGTGCCTTTACCTATTAACTAAGGAGAAAATTTTGGGAAATAAATCATTCATATTTAAGGGTCTATTATAGGTCCCATGGAAGATGCAAAGATACCACAATAATCATTCTTTCCTCAAGTTGCTTAAAGTTTATATATAGTGTATATATGTTACAATTCATTAGCTAGGTGTCACAGTGAATAGAGCGCTGGCGCTGGAGTCAGGAGGACCTGAGTTCAAATCTAGCTTCAAATACTTAACACAAAACTAACCGTGTGGCCTTGGGCAAGTCACTTAACCCCAATTGCCCTCCCTTCCCTTTCCAAAAAGCAAAAAAAAATCATCAGTTATCTAAATGCAGAATATAATAGATTCAAAAGCCATTAGATGAAAATGAAGGAAGAGGAAGTGGAGGTTTGGGAGGTAATCAACCAGTGTCTGGAATACCTTCTCTCCTCAACTCTGTCTCTTAGAATTCTCACCATCCTTCACAGTACAACTCAGGTACCACATCAGCTCTTTCCTTTTTCCTGGGGTTCTTGGTTCTCTTTCTCTCCTAAAATTGCATTAGGTTATACATGTTTTTTGTTTATGGGTCTGTATACATACTCTGTTCCTACATCAGAATGTAAGCTCCCGGATGGTAAGCATCATTTCATTTTTTTTTCCTATGTATATACCAAGCATCTACCACTATTTCTTGTATAGAAGTGTTTTATAAAATATTTCTTCATTTGATTTGATGAGGAAAAGAATTAAACAAATTCATAAGGTTAAAGGTGATCACATTGTCTATTGCACAGACAAGTTCTGCCTACTACCTTCCCCCCTCCCATCCTTGACATATGGTGGTTCAAGTTTCTAGTCAGCTGATATGGGAAAATCATTGTTTCATGAAGTCGTAGGCACTGATACCTATGGAGTCATGATATCTAACCTCAGTTGTATGAGGATGGCATATCTCATTACTGATGATAAACTCAGTACTTGGGACAAATTGAACATGATGTTGGAAGTGAGTCACATGGCCAGGATCAGATTCATTTATTTTCCTCACAGAACTTATTTCACATGCTAAATCCAATTTTTCTTTTTAAATGAATGATTGAATAAATTAATAAGCCTTGATGAAGGGCTTACTGTGTGCCAAGCATTGTCCTAACTTTTCTAAAATTTTATAAGAGAAACTTTTGATTGACAGTAACAACAAAAGAATAAAGGAAAAAAAATCCCTCCTGGGTAATTCAGCTTGAATAATAAGAATAATCATGGACATTGTACCATAAAAGATGGATAAGAAAAAAGCCCCAAAAGGATTTTTGCTTCAATTAAATTGAGTCTATATGTGAATACAAGTTAGGGAAATTAGCTAAGAATGATACGAATTAATGGGGGGGATGACCTAGGGAGTATAATTGAAACTTGATTGGACAATTACTTCAATGAGAACATTTATAAATACCATATTTCTATTCCAAATCTCTAAGGTATGTGTGGATTGGAAATTGTTGCCCTGGACTAAATATGATTTGCTGTAACAGCCTGCTTTCTTTATGCAAGATCATACCTTACCTGGAAATAGTGTCTGAGGGCAAATGATGGAATGATAATAGCTGGAATTTTGAAAATGCTTGGAGATTTGCAAAAATACTTGGCATAGACTGTCTCATTTTATTCCTCACAAAAACCCAGATGGGTTAGCACTACAGGTATTTCCATCTTATCCATAAAGGAAACTGAGGTTGAGAAGTCAAGTGAGTCCTTTCTTGATCCTCCTAATTATTTTGCATTAATTTATCTTTGTGTGTATTATTTCCCTGAAGTAAAATGTAAGCTCATTGAGGGCAGGTATTGCTTTTGTTGATTTTTTTCCCCTCTTTGTATGTCTCAGCACTTAGCACAATGTCTATAACATCCTTGGCACTTCCATGATTGTTGAATTGAGAATTAGTTTAAGTGAGTAATCATTACCTGCAGAGTTTTAATCCTGGTCTCTCCTCAATGTAAGCTCGCCTCTTTTCACCATACCATGATCCCTCTAAGTGGGGGCATGTGACCATCTCATAGCCTCTGCTACAGGTAATGATGATGATGATGACGATGATGATGATGATGATGATGATGATGACAATGTTAATAACTGGACTTTATATAGCATTTTAAGGTTTGCTAAATACCTGGGCAGGGATGGTACCCCCAGGTCTTGGCACATAATAAGAGTCTAAAAATGCTTACTAACTGGATTGATGTATTTTCTTTTGCATCCTCACAAGCTATTGTGTTAAGTGTTAGTGAGATAAGTGTTAGTGGTGTCTCCAGTTTTACAGAAGAAGAAACTGAGGCACAGAGAGGTTAGGTGACAGTCTGAGGTAGGATTCTAGGCACAATGGAGAGAATGGGAATGGGCACAAAAGGTCAAGGTGAGGCTGCTGCTAAGTTTATTGCAATGAATCATCATTGCCAAAGTCAAAGCCAAAGCCTTTTCTGGACCTGAAATAAAAATAAAAACAAGAACAATTCATCAAGTTCTAATTGTGAGCACTATGGTATGTACTCAGGAAGATGAACAGTTCACCAATATTTATTAAGTGCTTATCATGTGGACAGCACTGTGCTAGATGCTGGTGATAGAGATACAAAGAACGGCAGAAACATGGTAGAAGTGAGGGGAAAGGGGATGGGGCCCAGTCAGTGAAAAGGCCTGGAGTCTGGACCAGTGAGTATCTTGTTTGAGAAGCTTCAAGCTTGCCCATGTAACTGGATCATGGAAAGGCATATGGTTGAAGAGGGCAGCGAGGTGGCCCAGTGGAAAGAGTGCTGGGCCTCGGAGTCTGAAAGACTTTTGTTCCTAAGTTCAAATCTGGCTTCAGATACTTGCCAGTTATATGACTCTGGATAAGTAGTTTAACCCCATTTGCCTCTGTTTCCTCATCTGTATAATGAACTAAAGAAAGAAATGGCAAACTACTTCAGCGTCTTTGCCAAGAAAATCCCAAATGGGGTCATGAAGAGTCAAACAAGTCAGAAACAATAACAACAACAGCATTGATCTTGTCAGAGCTAGCTTTAGGGTGATGACTTTGTTAGCTGCATAGAGGACTGACTGGAATGGCTAGCAGGGGGACCCAAGTGTTAGGTGATTAAACTTGCACCAATGTGCTGGCTGTGTTACAGGAGAGAAAGGGACATATGCAAATATACTATGAAAGTGACAGGACTTAGCAAAAAATCGACTATGTAGGTGATTGTCGTTTAAGAGTTGAGGACCAAGGCTTTGAGCCTGGGAGATGGAGAAGATTGTGTTGTCCACAACAATTATACAGAAATTTAGAAGAGAAAAGGGTTTGGAAGGAAAGGTAACGAATTCTCTTTTAGGAATGTTAAGTTTGAGATGCCTATACAACATTCAATTCATTATGTCAGAAAGGTAGTTGGTAGTAGGAGACTTGGTAAATGTTGTATGTGTAGATATTTAGATCTGAGGCTAATCTACCCATGGGAGCTGATGAGATCACTGAGTGAAATAGTATAGAGGGAGAAGAAAAGAGGGTCCAGGACAGAGTCTTGGTTAATGAGCATGTCCTGGATAAAGAGATGAAAACTTGAGAGCCAAGAGAGTAGAGTAAAAGCAGGGACTTTTCTAAGCCCCCACTCCAACCACTTCTAATACCTGTAAAAACATGACTCTAAAACTTTTTAGAGCTACAGAACCCACAAAGTGACAGAAAGAAACAAATCTCTCACTAAAGGTACCCTGGCAGGCCCATAGGAAGGGTCTATTGCACCAGGCTGGGAGCCAAGTACAGTCCTGCGTGAGCTGCACTGGCCCAGACTTTCAGCCCAGACAGGCCAGAGCAGACTTCAAGAGACTGAATCACCAGCAGCTGTGGTGGTTTCCAGACTTCTCAACCCATAAATGCCAAAGAGAAACTCAAAGGTCAGTAAGGAACTCTGTTCGAACTGGGTAACAGAAGAGCTCAGTCTGGCCCCTGCCCCTGGGGTGAAAGGTGGTGGAGGTGGTGATGGCTGCAACTGCTCCTGGCCTGCAGATTGTAGGGGGACCAATAGACCATTCAGAGGGTAATCGCTCTTGCTTGGACCTGCTTGGATCAGGGTTGCAGACTTGGGTGGTAGTCCTGGGGTGAGGAATGCCAGTGTGCCAGAGCTAGTGGTGGCTGTAGAGACTGTGCCCTCCTTATAGCTCTGACAACTGCAAAACCCCCAGCAATTTGGGACACAGCTCTCTCCACTCTGGAGGCAGAGTTCTACCATGTCAAAGAGCTCAAAAATCAAGTAATTGGCTGGCAAGATGAGCAAATATAGGAAGCACAAACAGATCATAGAAACTTTTGGGGGGGACAAAAAGAATCAAAACATGGAACCAGAAGTCAACAAAGTCAAAACTCTTGCATCAAAACCTTCCAAGAAAAATATGAATTTTTTATAGTCCATGGAGGAGCTCAAGAAGGATTTTGAAAATCAAGTGAGATAAGTAGAGGAAAAATTGGTAAAAGAGATGAGAATGATGCAAGAAAATCATGAAAAGAGAGTAAACAGCTGGACTGAAGAAAATAACACTTTAAAAATAAACTAACTCAAATGGCAAAAGAGGCCCCAAAAGCCTTAAAAAGTCAAATTGCCCAGATGTAAAAGAAATTTCAAAAACTCACTGAAGAAAATAATTCCTTCAAAATTAGTTTGAAGCAAATGGAAGCTAATGAATTTATGAGAAATCAAGATACTATAAAATGGATCCAAAGAAATGAAAAACTAGAAGGCAATGTGAAATATCTCATTGGAAAAACCATTAACCTGGAAAAGAGATCCAGGAGAGAGAATTTAAAAATTATTGGACTGCCTGAAGGCCATGGTTAGAAAAAGAGCCTAGAAGTCATCCTTCAAGAAATTCTCAAGGGAAATTGCCCTGATATTCTAGCACCAGAGGGCAAAATAGAAACTGAAAGAATTCACCTATCACTTCTTGAAAAAGATCCCCAAAAGAAAACTCCTAGGAATATTATAGCCAAATTCCAGAGTCTCCAGATCAAGGAGAAACTATTACAAGCAGTTAGGAAGAAACAATTTGAGTATTGTGGAAACACAATCAGGATAGCACAAGACTTAGCAGCTTCCACATTAAGGGATCCAAGGGCTTAGAATATGAGATTCTGGAGGTCAAAGGATCTATAATTAAAACCAAGAATCACCTGCCCAGTGTAATGGTAATGGAATTTGGAGATCCCCCTGTGTTGGTTTGGTTTATGGGCTGAGTGTTAACCCAGAGCTTGTGAATCCCACTTGTGGGATGGACTTGTTAATGTGATGAAAGAGGGCTGAACTGGGACTAGCTGTGAATTTGGAGAGAAGGCCCAAGAAGAAAAGGCCAGAGAGACTTTCTGGAGAGCAGTGTTGTGGATTGCTGAGGGCCAGTTTGAGCTGCCCGGGCCTTTTGAGAACTGCCACCTGGAGCTGCCAAGAACTGAGGAGGCATGGCTGTTAGGCTGGTATTTTGTCTATCTGTTTTGATGTTGTTTTGCCAGATTCACCTGCTGGTGAAGGACAGTGCTGCTGTTGTAGAGTTCCTGGAAACTTGCTGTTGGTTCAGAAGCCCTGAAGGAGGATTTTCCTGTTGTATGTTTACAGAAATCCTGGAAGAGGATGTTTTCAGGGTTTCTGAGACTGTTCTACAGGCAGAGAGTAACTTAATGAGGACACTGACAATGTGTGTTGTGGCTTTGTTAGGCTTTGCGTCCCCAGGAACCAGGACTGATGAGTACTTGCCTCAGGTCAAGATGAAGACAGGATCTCTCCTTGGGTTTTCAATGCTGGGATGGTATCTTAACCTTCTTGTAGCTTAAGGGTAGATGACCTTTTGTGCTCTCCTGCCCTTTTTGAGAAGGTGCTTGGTGTTAATGGATGGTATTGTACTGTTGTACTTTGTTTATGACTGGACACTAATCTCCATTTGAGAAGAGACTTTGACTGACTAAATGAATGTACTGTCTAGAGGTGGAGTAGTACCTGGATTGAATTGAAAACTTACTTGCTAAAGGAATGTGTGACACTGTATTTTGATTTTCTCTGTTCTGTGAATGTTTGACTTAATCTGTCACTGGATAAATGGGGTTTGCTATGCTGGTAATCTGAACCTTGGAAGTTGCCTTTACTTGGCATTACACCCAGAAAAACTGAGTATAATGTTTCAGGGTAAAATATAGTCATTCAATGAAATAGAGAACTTTCAAGCATTTTTGTTGAACAGAAAACTTGTCTTTCAAATACAAGAAGAGAATCATGAGAAGGTAAACAGGAAAAAGAAATCATGAGGACTTTATTAAAGTTGAACTACTTACATTCCTATGTGGAAAAATGATAATTGCAACTCATGAGACTTTTCTCAGTATGAGGATAGTTGAAGGGAATATATATGTCTACATACATATACATGTATATATGGGGGTGTATGTCTGTGTCCATATATGTGTGTACATGTATGTATAGACAGAGGGCACAGGATCAGTTGAATATGAAGGGTTAATATCTAAAAAATAAAATTATGAGGTAATAGAGGAACATATTAGGAGGAGAAAGGGAGAGATAGAATATGGTAAATTATCTCATATAAAAAAGGCAACAGAAATCTGTTACAATGGAGGTGAAGAGCTGGAAGGTAAAAGGGAATGTGTCAACTTTATTCTCATTGAATTTAGCTTAAGGATGGAATAACATCCACACTCAATTGGGTATCTTACCCTACAGGTAAGAAGGGGAAGGGGATCAGAGGGGGGATGATAGAAAGGGGTGCAGATTGGGGGGAGGGTAATTACAAGCACACGCTTTTGAAAAGGGACAGGATCAAAGTAGAAAATAGAATAAATGGGGGGCAGGTTAGGATGGAGGGAAATATAGTCAATCTTTCACAATATAACTCCTATGGAAAGGTTTTGCGTAACTACACGTTCAACCTATATTGAATTGCATGTCTTCCAGTGGGGATGGGTGAGGGAAGAAGGGAAAGAATCTGGAAATAAAAGTTTTAAAAACAAATGTTAAGAAATTTGTTTTTTACATGCAACTGGGAAATAAGATATACAGGCACTGGGGTATAGACATCCATCTTGCCCTACTAGAAAGTTGGGGGGGGCGGTGTATGAGGGATTATATAAGAGAGAACAGATTGGGAGAAGGGATATTCAGTAGGTTCCCTGTCTTGGAGTAGGAGGTAGGGGAAAGATGAGGAGAAAATTTGTAACTCAAAATCTTGTGGAAATGAATGTTGAAAACTAAAAATAAATAAATTGAAAAAAAATTAAAAATAAAATAAAATATTCAGGAAAAAAGAGATGCAAACTTTTTATACTGAATGTGTTGTGATTATCACTTTACAACTGGAAGGGGCCTAAGAGGCCATCTAATGCAATCC
The DNA here is from genome assembly GCA_028646575.1 of Pseudocheirus occidentalis. Taxonomy (NCBI): domain Eukaryota; kingdom Metazoa; phylum Chordata; class Mammalia; order Diprotodontia; family Pseudocheiridae; genus Pseudocheirus; species Pseudocheirus occidentalis. Next base: position 89,680 of record JAQQSW010000038.1, on the reverse strand, counting down.
TTTCATTTTATAGATGAGAAAACAATTAAGTCCAAAGGAGGAAAAACAACTTGTCTAAGATCACAAAGACAGCATCATCTTAGCTTTCAATGTAGGTCGTCAGGATTCTTCAGCTTGTTGTCACTTGAAGTGATGCCTACCACCTACCACAGTTCTTCTTATGAGGTCAGCCCAGTAATTCCTTTTAAAAATTATTAATTTCATTTTTAATTTATATAATAAAATAAGCATTTTCCTAACAGTAAAACAAGAAAAGATATGCATGAAACTGAAAATCTATTATGTACAACTTGCTATTCCTTTGAAATCCATAATAGTTATCATACAATTTTGTTTTTCTTCCCCCTCCCCAAGATGCTTCCATTAGACACACATAATGGTAGCCATGGAGAGGGGGAGGAAAAACAAAATTTACATATGTGTGTGTGTATATGTGTGTGTATGTGTGTGTATATGTATGTGTATATGTGTGTGTATGTGTGTGTATATGTGTGTGTATATGTGTGTTTATGTATGTGTGTATATGTGTGTGTGTATATATGTGTGTAAATGTATGTGTGTATGTATGTATGTATATGTGTGAGTGAGTGTGTGTGTGTGTGTGTGTGTGTGTAAAATTCTTCTATACACACTTCTATTCCTCAGTTCTATCTCTGGGTGCAGATAGCATCTTCCTTTACATGTCCTTTGTAGTTAGTCTGGATATTTTCCATGGTAACTTAGAAAGGACAGGATTTGCCATTTCCCTGGTACTGGGACCTCCCAAGTGAGGAATTATTTTCATCAATGTAGATTGATGCCTTCTTTGCCAACTTATACTCTTACTTGCCTAGAACACTGAGAGGTTAAGGGACTTGCCCAGGGTCATATAGCCAGTATATGTCAGAAGTGGACATTTAATTCAGTTCTTCATACTCTAAGGTTGGCTCTTTATCTATTTTCTCCATCTCTAGAAGGCTGGTACCTGGCATCGATTCTAAAGGCTGGCCTACCTACCCCTCCTTGGTGAGTCTCTGTGAGACTCTTGGTTCCTTATTTCTTGGCTCTTTGACCACCCTCTTCATACTGTCCCTTTAACTCCTGCAATCTGACTGTTGTCTCTGTGCATTTCTGGCATTATCATTCTGAGTCTCCACCCCTAGTGAAGCTAGACGTTGGTTAAACTGAGGGGAAACTGTTTGATTTTACCTTAATTCTGACTGGCCTCTTTGACTCTACTTATTACTCTGGTCATAACTCAGCTTTCAGAGTCATCTTCTGAGCAGAATTCTGGCTTCAAAGAAGCTCAGATAATATCAAAAGAAACTTTGCACTGGGCAAAGTCAGCAGAGATGTCAGTCAGATGACTAATGGCTCAGGGAGGTCCCTGCTTGGTCCTTCAAGGATTGTTCTTTCCCTTTAGAATAAATTCAAGCAAAGACTTTTCACTGAAATTGAGGAAAAAAAAGGACCAAGTTCAGAAAATCACCACTTTTCTCAGGGAGAAGGTAAGTTTCCAAAAACCTTAGGAAGAGCTTAGAAACAAATCCAGGTTTACTTCAACAATATGAGATAAGATACAACGGCAGTTTCCCATTATTTCTCTTCTGTGATAGTAAGTACAGTCTCGGTCTCTGTCTCTCTGTCCTGTTTCTATCTGTCTCTGTCTGTTTCTGTCTTTGTGTCTTTCTCAGTCTCTCTGTCTCTGTCTCTGTCTCTGTCCTTCTGTTTCTGTCTCTGTCTCTATGTCTCTGTTTCTCTGTCTGTCTCTGTCTCGGCGTCTGTCTGTCTCTCTTGGGTGGTAGGCAAGGGAAAAGTCACAGCACGTAGCAGGTGTAATAATTAGCCGTCTCCTTTTCTTAGCATGCATCATCTCTCTTACTCTCTCATTCAATGAATCCTCTCCCCCTGCTTTCCTCCTTCTTTTCACACTCCCACAGATCCAACCTCTCCTTTAACTACACTCCTCTCCATCTGCTAAGCTGTTCTTCCTACTTGGCATCAACCCACAAATTCCTTAGCACTCAATACAAATATTAACTTCCTTCTTTCACTATTTCCTGGCCGCAACTTTGCAGAGCTCTGCCTCTCTTAAATCCAGTTCACATGCAAGTCTAGAAGACATCACCTTTGTGATGTCACAGGTTCTCTTTGAGAACAACCAATGCACAACAGCAACCTGTAAAATGACCAACAGCTGAATTGTCTATTTCTAGATCTCCTTCAATAGGTTCAGGGAATCAGGGAGCAGTTGAGTCCCCAACTACCACTGGTGTCCATCTACTTCTCTCCAAGGTAGCCATAGAGCCCACCAAATACTTCATTGACCTCACAGAGCATGAATACACAAAAGAGACAGTAGCAGCAGCAGCAGCAGCAGCAGCAGCAGCAAAAACAACAACAAGCTTACATAAGCTTTGTGAAAAAGTTATCCTCTTAAAGTTTCGTGTTGTGTTTGAGAGGGAAGTTCGTTATGAACCAACTTGTTCAGAGACAGTTTCTTAGAGAAGATAACATTTGAGTTGGACTTTGAGGGTTATACAGGAAATCAAGTGAAGAAGGGATGGGAGGGCATTCTAGGCATCAGGAATAGTGTGAACAAAGGCATGAAGGCGAGAGAGAAGCTGTAAGATGTATACCAGGACAAAGAGTAGTTCACTTTGAAGGAGAGTAGTCTAAAAGTATATAAACTACTTAAGGAGAGGGAATTCTTCATGTCCATCTTTACATCTTTAGGACCTGGTATACTGGCTAGTCCCTTGCAAGTACTTCATAAATGCTCATTGCTAGTGTCTTTCCTCCCTAACAACCTTATGTTTAACATCCTCGTACTTTTTTTTGTTGATCCTCATGGTTAATTTAGTACCTACATATGTGTGTAGGTAGTGGTGTAGGTAGAGAGCTAGACTTGGCTTCAGGAAGATGTGAGTTCAAATCTTGCCTTCTACTTTTACTAGCTACGTGACTCTGACAAGTCACTTATCTTTTGCCTTAGTTTCCTTACGTGTAAGATGAGGATGATAACTGTACCTCGCTCTGAGAGTTGTCATGCAGATAAAATGCAATAATATATGGAAAGTGCATGGCAAATTTTAGAAGTGCTCTGTAAATGTTCACTATTTATGTTATTGTTACTCTTGTCTCTTCCTTTCCCCATTTGAATGAGAGCCCCAGAAAGTAGGAATAGTTTCATGCTCTGTGTTATGCCTAGCACAGTATCTGGCCTTTAGTGTGTATTTAATGAGTGAGAGAGTTTCTTTACCTGGGAATTTCCTCTACTGATGAAATCATGGGTCTAGTCGCTTAGACCTTTGAAGACTTGATTCTAGTTTAGCAATGGCCTAGTTCAAATCTGGCCTCTGACACTTACTAGCTACATGACCCTGGTCACTTAACCCTGTTTGTCTCAGTTTCCTCATCTCTAAAATGAGCTGGAAAAGGATATGGCATATCATTCCATAATCTTTGCCAAGCAAACCCCAAATGGAGTCACAAAGAGTTGGACATGATGAAAAATGACCGAACAACACCAAAAAATAAGAAATAGGGCAAATAGGCAGGACTGGGCATAAGAAGAACATTTATCTCCCGGCTTCCCAAGGAAATTGGTGATTGATTAATTTCCAGAAACATTTATTTCTTTTAGATAAAAAGGTAAAGACGGGGTATGCCAATTAGAGCTAGACAATTGTCCATTTTTAAGAATTTCTACTGGTCAAGGGATGCATTTTTAATTAGGGGGAGGGAGAGAGCCAGGGATTGAGGAAACAAATATTTTTTAAGCATCTAATATGTTCCAGGATTATCCTAAGTACTCGACAAATATTATTTCATTTGATAATATTGTTAATGATGTTTCCAAGTCCCTCTTTCGAAAAAAAAATGTTATATCTAAATGAGCAGATATAAATTTCTCTAACCCATGATTTCCACTGCTTTCCATATAATTTACAAGGCATCATTGCAAGGTTGAATAATCCCTAGATTTGGAATCAGAAGATAATAAGTATCATAGGAGCATGGATTTAGAAGTTGAAGCAATATTAAAGATCGTTCTTTCCTGAGGAATTGCTGTTTAGTCACGTTCAGTCCTGTCTGGCTCTTTGAGACCCTTTTTGGGTTTTTCTTGGCAAAGATACTGCAGCGGCTTGTCCTTTCCTTCTCCAGATCATTTTACAGATGAGGAAACTGAGGTTAACAGGATTAAGTGACTTGCCCAGGGTCACATGGCTAGTATATATCTGAGGACAGATTTGAACTCAAGTCTTAACTGATTCCAAGCTCAGCCACTTTATCTACTGCATCACCTGATTAATATTTGAGCAAAGCCAAGCCCAAAGAAGCTAACTGTCTTATGTAAGATAAGTAGCTGAGCCAGGATTGGAATCTAGGTCTTCTGATCCTGAATCTAATATTCATTGGGCTGCCTTTGGGCCTTTCACTTGTTCCTTTTTTTGGATTTCGTACATGCCTCCAATTAATCCATGAGATGTTTCCTTTGGAGATCTCTCTTAAATCAAAGGATCCTTACCTTATTTACTTCATGGACCTCTTTGGTAATCTGGTGAATCCTATGGAGTTTTCCTCAGAAGAATGTTTTTAAATAACTGTAGGGAAGGTTACATTTTAGTTAAAAGTTAGTGAGAATAAAGATGTATTTTCCACCCCATTTAATTCCATAGACTCACCTCTAAAATATAGACCTCAGGTTAAAAACGAAAATAGTGAATAAAGTTACTTGTTGGTTTTCGTTCAACTAATTTTTTTGGGAGCCATTTTATTCCCAGCAACACACTCTGATACTTGTTGAGTATGACATATTATAACATACAAGGAGTTAGATATGGGGGAGGGGAGGGGAATTATATTATGTACTTATAATGGGACTGCTCAGGGAAACTCCATGTATAGGTCTTTTGTTGCTACTGTTCTTGCAAGATGTGTGATTACATTGTACAAGGTGCTGCAATTTAGAGATGTAGGAAGGTATCAAGGGTGCCAAGAAATTAAATGACTTACTTAGGGTCATACAGTTAGTGTCAAAGGTGGGATTTCAATTTAGGTCTTACTCCATCTGAACTCTTTAACTAATATGTAGCATTGGGTAAAATGAATCTACAATAAATTTGCAATTTTCCCTTAAAATGTTAAATTTGAACAGTGTAAGACAAATTTTAAAAGTGTGTCAGTTTGGTTACCAAGGTTTTCTTCTCCAAACACGTTCATTTTTGCCTCATCCCCTCTTTTTTTTAGTTTCAGAAAGGGGAAGGGATACAATTCATCTTCCTTTGAAGGAATTGAAAGTATTACATATGTATGTGTGTGTGCGTGTGTGTGTATACACATATACATATATACTTACATGCACAAACACACATATAGACTTACTCTCACACGCACACACATGCCTGCATTCACACACATAGACACACAAACACACGGATTGACTTTTGTTTCTCTGTGCTGAGACCAGTGATTTCTTTGGTAAAATAAGGACCAGAATCAAGAATTCTCTGTTTCTCCCATCTGGGGTTCAGTTTCCTTTTCAGAAAAAATGAGACTATTGGAAAAGATCATTAAGATCCTGTCTATCTCTTGTGTTCTAGGATTTTAAATTCTCCATAAGGAGGCAAGAAGTTTCAGTACACAAAGATCTGGCCTCGTAGCCCAGAATACCTGGCTTTAATTCTCCCTTTTGTCACATCCCAAATCTTTGGTCCATGGGAAGTCACTTAATCTCTTTACTCCAGCTAGACCTTAATAATCCAAGTTGCAGAGAAGATGCCAATTTTCATTTGTACACCAATGTCCACAACAGAAGCTTTCTACATTGATGAAGTTACAGCTCTGATTAAAAAAAAAATCCAGTCTGCTGCTACCTTTTTGGGGAAGTAGAGAGGAATGGAGGATTATTTTAGCCCACCTGACCAAATCAAACAACCTGGAACAAAGTCTAATGTTTCTTCCCTTCCTGTCATAATAGGGAGGGAGCTTAGGGGATAGCTGGTACAATCTAAACCTGAATATGTATTTCCTTTACATCATAACTGACAAATGGTCATTCATCCTTTGCTTGAAGATAGCCAGTGAGATAGAACTCATTGCTTCTCAAAGTAGTGCACTCTTCTTTTGGATAATTCTAACTGTCAGCAAGTAGTCATGTTTTCCATGACTTTTGTCTTGTATTTGCATGGGAATCTGCCTTTATGGTTAAATCCTGAGTCTCTTCTCTGTCAGCAAATCTCTGTGATATTTTTAACCTAATGTCTCTGATGCTACCTAATTTGGTCAGTAGAAGCACAGTTTTAATGAGGTCAAGGTCACGAGCTTTTAAAAACTGCTCAGGTCCATGGCTAGGATTTATTCCTTCATTCTCGGCCAGTACCCTCACTTCTGGTCAGCAATTTTACCAACATGCGCAGCCAGGCTTGCACAGATCATTAATGGCTGGAAAGATGGGAAATATAGGCGAATATATTCTCGTTGTTAGAAAAAAAAATTCAAAACAACTCTCTGCCTAATGGCAAATCTTAAGTACTATCTTTATACATAAAAAACCAGCATCTTTTTATTACCCTGTAACAGAGAGCGGAAGGATGTGGGAAGAGTAGAGAGGTAGGTAGGGAAGATGATATTCGGAAACAGGAGGGAAACAAGGCAGAGCTTATGGCCTGAATGCAACTTTTGCAACCTAATGAATTCTGAAAACTATTTTCAAGGCTCCTTAAACTTTAATTAATTTCCCAGAGATTAGAAGATGGCCCAGAGTTTGGGCTGAAATATTTCTACGCTGAATTAATTACGCAGGTAATTGCTTAATTCTCTAATTCACTTTGCTAGTGGAGACAGCTGGTAAGTTCTTGGAGTGAAATGACTAGTCATCTGAATTCTAGAACTTGAAAAGTGACAATTATATTCAAAGATACATCCAGGGAAGAGGGGGGGAGAATTAAAGTAATTATCTTAATGTAAATGATTTAAAAAAATCAAACCTACTAAGCCTAATTTTCTGCCTACTTTAGCCAAAAGGTAATCTGATACTTGAGCTATCTTAATAAATTCTGCAATCCTCTTTGATTTGTAAGGGCCCACAAGAAGTTAATGTTCTTCTCCAACCTGTACATCATTACAAGATGAATTCTTCTAAAACAGCATTTCACTTCCATTACCACTCTACTCAGAAAGCTTTTATGGTTTCCCACTCTCTGTAGTACAAAGTCCTAACTCCTTAGGCTGGCATTCAGACCCCTCGATAATTGAGTGCTCACCATTTTCTAACCTTTCTGAACATAGTTTTCCAACATGTATCCCATTCTAATAAGGCTGATCCCCGAAAAACTCCCATGAGTTTCTTCTTTGTTGACTTTGTTTTCATCTAGAATGCCTTTCTCATTCATTTACGCCCATGGAAATCTTTTCTACCCTCCAAAATCCAGTCTGAGCACCATTTCTTCCATCAAGTCTCTTTCTTCACTCATTATATTTTATCAGTTATCCATTTTCATTGATTCTCAACCTATAATTTCCTTGGCATCACTTCCCTACTCTTTGTTCACATGATCACCATCCTAGGCTAGGCTCTCGTTATTTCTCATGTAATGGGCTATCCTAATATTATTCTCTCCTCCCACCCCCAATCCATTCTTTACATAGTTGCAAAATATTCTTTTGAAAGCACAGAACACCACTCTTTTGCTTAAACTTCCAGTGACTCTCTATTGAGACTAGAATAAAATATAAACTCTTCACCTTGGAATTTAAGGTCTTCCACATTCTGACTACTGTATGCTTTGACAATATTATTTCTGGGGGAAGAACCAAGGTGGCAGGGTAAGATGACCATTTCTTCTGAGCTCTCCTAAACCAACTCTCCAAACAACTGAAAAAAAGTGTCAAATCAAATTCTGAATGGGATAAACAGCAAAAGGAGTCACAGTCACTTTTCTAGATGAGAATAGCCTAGAAGAACAGAAAGAGAAATCTATAGATACTAGGTTATCTGGGAACATGGGATAGTGGAAGTAGCAGTGGGTCATGGAGGCAGCAGTAGTATTGTTGGAAGAAGCAATAGTGACAGCTCCAAAAACACTCCACATCTAAGGGTGGTAAGGGAACTAAACACTTAGTCGGAAAGATATTACAGCAGTCCACCCTGATAACACCAGACATGGGACTTGACACCATTTAGTATTAGGTCATTAGCTCAATTACTTAGCCCCTTACTTGGTTTCAGGTTGCAGTTCCAGGGTGAAGAGGAGCGGTTATGGTCTGCAATTGTGAGAGTAGAGATCTTACCTGGGTAAGGACTAGAGCACAAATCAGGATAGGCATGGAGAACCTCTGGCCTCAAGACCACATGTTACCTTCTAGGTCCTTGGGTGAGGCTTTTGACTGAGTCCAAATTCTACAGAACAAATCCTTTTTTAAGGGAATTTGGTGGGTGATGTTTGGATCTTGTCAAAGGACTTCATTTGAGGACCTAGAGAGTCACATGTGGCCTCGAGGCTGCAGGTTCACCACCCCTGGATCAGGAAAATAATGACCAGAACTCTCCCCAGATCACACCACCTTGAAATCACTGAAAGCCTCCAGGCTTCCAGATCTAGCCACAGAAGTTCAGGTTAGCCATTCCCCAACCCCCAGAGGTGAGCAGAGCCCACCTCTAATATAATTCCAAAGTTAAGAAATAAGCTGGAAAATGGGAAAGCAACAACAAGACAGAGACAGAAAAGCTCAAGACTCAAACTGAAAAGAAGACAGAGAAATCAACATCTACAAGCAAAGCCTCAAAGTGAAATGCAGATTGATCACAAGTCCAATAAGAACTCCTAGACAATCTTATTTCAAGCTTCAGTACAAGAGCTTCATCTTTTTGATTCAAACATTGCCATGATCTCTAACAAACTGCTAGTATCCTCCCTCCTAAACTACCTTATATTTATTTTCTTCATATTTATTCAGTACATACTTTTATACATGTGCTTATTGTCTCCCACATTAGAATATAAGATCCTTGTAAGTAGAAATAGTTTTGTCATTTATATTCCCAGAATTCCTATTACTTGGTAGGTACTAAATAAATGTTTGTTGATTATGTAACACTTGGTGAATAGGTGGGCATACACTCACTAAGGAGCAACTCACATAATCTTATTTAAATACAAAAAGACTGTCCCTGTTCTCAAGGAGCTCTATTTAATGGGGGAGATAATATAAAAGCATCTATGTTCAACAAGTTATGTACAGGACGAATTGGAAGTAATCAATTGAAAGAAGGCATTAACATTAAGAGGAATAAAGAAAGGCTTTTTATTTGGAAAGTAGATATTGAACAGGGGATAATAACAACTACCTCACTGGATTTTTGTGGAATCAAATGAGATTTGCAAGTGTTTTGCAAATCTTAATGTTATTTAACAAAACATACTTTTAAGTTTAATAGATATTATTAACATTTTCCTGTCACTTTCTTAAATTTAGATCATTAACAAAACAATCATTAAAAGCCCAATTTGTAGCCTTTGCTGACTTCATGGATGTACACAATCACCCTGAAAACCTAACAGTCAGTTTGAGCTGCTCCAGCATGTACTTGACCTTACATATTCAAAGTTTGATAGTTATTAAGAAAGAAACATTTTTTAAAGTGTGTACTAATGTTTCAGGAACTTTGCTAGGTACTAGGGATACAAAGATAAAGACAAAATATTTTTTGCTCTCAAAGACCCTACACAATCTTTAAGAAGAGACAAAAGGACATATAAAATATATGTACAATATATACAAAATGAATATGAGGTAGCAGTGGGAAGACAAGGAAAAGTTTCACATAAAAGATGGTGCATAGGCTGAATCTCAATGAAAACTAGTTCTAAGAGGTAAGTAAAGTGCACAGGGGAGGGTAGGTAGCACAGTGAATAGACCCCTGGCCCTAGTGTCAGGAGGACCTGAATTCAAATCTGGTCTTGGACACTTGACACACTTACTAGCCATGTGACTTTGGGCAAGTCACTTAACCCCAATTGCCCTCCAAAAATAAATAAATAAAAGAATGAATGAATGAACGATGGATAGATAGATGGACAGATAAATGAATGAATGAATGAATAAATAAATAAAGTGCATGGGATGTAATTACAGGGCTTAGTAGGGAACCAAGTAGCTTTACCCTCAAGGAACGCTGGGAATTAGAACCAGAGTGTTATGTACTGTGTGGTATTTAAAAGCTAAGAAAAGATAGAGAAAATTTGCAATACTTATTTTGACTGTAGTGATGGTTGTATTCTCTAATGGTATTTAAGAACTAACAAAGGGTTGAGAAAAATGACAATACTTGGTTTGACTGTCTCAGTCTCAAAAATGACTACTTTTTACATTAAGTGCTTAATTACCATGAAGCACAATAACAATGAAGGCTATCATGTTAAATATTGTTTGCTTAATTTTGTTGAAAGTTTAATTTGATTGCAACACTAAACTCATTTTATATATACTCAACCTCCATAGAGTGATTATATTTTTCATGAGCATAGCCATCTGCTCACAACTTGAAAGAAATTAGAAGCATTGCTACTGTGGCTCACAGAGTTACTAAGTAGCCAGTCATTTGACATATGACTTAACTCTAAGCTAGATCTCTTGGTCTGTTACTTTCTTGGTCAAAACTGCCTGTGTGTATTTCTTGATATCCTTGTGCCAAATATATGTCTAAATTTACTAAGGTCCCTTTAGAAGTAATTTTCTTTTTCTGGGATTACCCTTCTAGGTTTTAAAGCACTGTTTTTTGCTCTTGTTCAGTCATTTTCAGTTGTGTCCAACTCTTTGTGACCCCATTTGGGGTTTTCTTGGCAAAGATACTAGAGTAGTTTTACAGATGAGAAAAATGAGCCAAATAGAATTGATTGATTTCTCCAGTGTCATATAGTTAGTAACTATCTGAGGTCAGACTTAAACTCAGGTCTTCCTGATTCCAGGTTCAGCACTTCGTCCACTGGGTCACCTAGCTGCTCCTTTAAAGCATATAAAAAAGTGATAATTTACAATAACTATCTGGTGTTGGGCAACAATTTGATTTAAAAATTGGTAAGTAAAGCCCAGCACAGATGTTTAAAGTATAATAACAGCAGAACAGTACAGTACTTTGGAACAAGTAGGATATGGGCTGTTCTTGAGGAGGGACAGGACACAGCTATTATTATAAATATGTTATTTCATTAAATAACTCAGTATAATAAATAAACATTCATAGTATTTATTATGTCATGAAAATATATCATGACATTTTCATTATGTCATGAAAATAATGTCACATATGTCTCCATAATAATATATTTATATATCATATGTAATGCCATTTTACAAATGTTTGTAGATATTATAGCAAAATATGGATTCATTAAATACAGTATTGAATTCATAGGATTCTCCTGTCATCATTCATTTTCCCAACCATTAGATAGTAGTATTACAGCTACTATTATGGGGAGTTGGGGAAAATCTTTTGATTTTACCAAGGGGTGCTTATCCTCTAAAGGGCTGGGAATCAGTAAGCCAAAGAGAATGAATATTAGTGCATGGTGGCCATCTGTGACCCATGCTGGAAAGAAATTCTGCATGTAAGAGGAGGTTAGACTCTACCACCCTTAAAATCTTTTCCAATGTTGAGCTTCTATAATTCTATAGAACTAATCAGCTCCAAAAGGAGGGGCACATTAAAAAATCAGGAATATTAACAAAGGTGTAAGGATATGAAATGATATAAAGTAAGCTGAGCGTTAAGTATGCTATGCATATTAATATGTCAATAAAAATGTTCATAAAATCAAACACCATGGTGTAATAGAAAGTATGCTTGATTGGGAGTTAAAGAATCTGTGTTCAAACCTTGGCTCTGTCTCTTCATGTTTTGGGGCCTCAATTTCTTCATTGTACATTGAAGAGGTTAGACTACATGATCTTCATAGTGAATCTTCTAGCTCCAAATCTACGATCCTGTCTGAGGCAGGTAGGCATTTCATTGGACAGAGTGCCATGACTAGAGTTCATCCTCAGATGCTTAATAGCTTTGTGACCTAGGCAAATGTCTTAATCATTCTATTGGAGGATGGCTGTAACGTTAGAAATTTCTAAGTTCAAGTTTAATTTTGGGATGCATTTGTTTGTCATTGAGTGAAGGAGGTTTATGTTGCCCTGATTTGACAAGGAGCTGGACCATGCATATAGTAGCTTTTAGCTTCTTTGAACTCATACCCACTCAACTCCATGTAGAAACTTTGTTTGGTCAGTAAGTCATCAGACCATGGCAACTTACTAGTCTTAGGCACCCAGCAAGTTTGAGAATCACCAACACATTCGCCAGGGACTTTTTATTTCCCTCAACTCAGAAGCTGTTCCAGGGAAGCTGAGGCCAATTGGGTTGCATGGGAGGAGAGAATCAGGGAAGATGAATAAGGACAACATAGTTCTGTCATACCCCTCGGTGCCTCAGTTTCCTCATGTATGCCTGCCATGAAGTAGACCCTTAAAAATTCTTGTTTCCTTCCTCTTTCCTATAGCATAGAGAACTTACAGGGTGTCTCCTTTCATCACTGTGTATCTCAACTCATTTAGAACAACATAAGCTTGGTTCAATCAATACGCACTTATTAATTACCTACCCTCTTCTTGGGACTGTCCTAGATTCATTAGTAAATGTAAAAATGTACTGTCTTCAAGACCCTTCTCTTATACTAGAATCTAACTGCTAGGGAGGTGTCTGTACCACAAGGGTCTCATATCTAGTAAGCATGGGGTGGGGATGAACCCAGGTCTTCCTGATTTCTGAATTCAAGCTCAATACTAGAACATACTACCCTTCCTTCCCTCCTTCACTTTCTCCCTTTCCCACTCCCACTCCCTCTCTCTGTCTCTTTCTTTCTCTCTTTCCTAGATTTGTTGCCTCAGTTTCTTCATTTAAGAATGAAGCGATTGGACTACAGGATCTTTGTACTGTCTTCCAGCTCTCTCCCTTCTCTCCCTCCTTCCCACTCTCTAACATATATGTATACACACATATAAGTGAATACAGGATAGAGAGAATATAAAATTTCCAACTTATTATTTTTATAGTAAAATGTTTTATTATAATTTTAAATGTATATTACATTTTTATTAGGTAAATTTTAGTTCTTGACAATAACTTTTTCTTAAAATGCTAACAAGGATTCAATTTTTACCAGATATGCTTAGTTTATTTTCCCTATCACTTTTTCTGTTGGTTCTGCTATGATGAAAGTGTGATATCTAACTTTTATTTGGAGTTTGCATATATTTTATCTGTTTTAAAATTAGCCCATTTCTTCACAGCCCTGAAGGAAGTGGAGAGTTGGAAGTTATCTGATTGATGAGCAATAAAAACATTGTAGAGCAGCATAAAACAGAACAGAAACAAAGCATTTGGCCAACAATGTAAGGCAGCTTCAATATAATCTTCCTTCCTTCTGATCAGTATCATCATTATCATCCAGAACCGTGTGGATTGTTTTGCCTTAAGTTTTAGTAAATACAATTTTGGCTACTGAGATTTCTAGTTCCATTAATTAGACAAGGACCTGCCAAATAGCCAGTGTATTTACTGTGCCAAATGGCAGCACACACACATTCTGCATGTATAATATATAATATATGATATATATAATATAATAACATATCATATTATGTTTATTTATAGCTGTCACTTTCTACTGACTCTCCTACCCTACACTCCCTCAGCAAATAGAATCCTTCCTTTCAATAAAGTATAGCCAAGGAAAACAAATGCATTGACTACCTCTCATAGTGTATGCCTCATTCTATACCTATAGTCTATCATTTCTCTATCAACAGGTGGGAGACATGCATTTAGTTCGGTCCTCTGATGTTACAGTTGGTTCCTGAAAAGTGACTTTTACAGCAACTCTGCATTTTCAGAATTTTGACTGACTGAAGGGGGAGTGAGAAGTTTTTAAATGTGGCTCTCTGATCACATGTGCCCCCTTTTCTGATTAGAAGAAAGGAAAGGGTCATAGGAGCAAAGAATTTAGAACTGAAAGGAATATGAATATGATCTAGTCAAAAACCTTCATTTTACAAATGAGGACACATAAGTTTTAGAGCACTAAAGTTCTCTGAACATGATTTTACAGGTAGTATATAGCAAAGCCAGGATTCAGTTTAGGTTTTCTGACTCCAAATCTAGTGCTCAGTAATTGACACAAACACAGAGTCTTCTTGGGATATTTTCCTTTCCTTTTTGTATTTTTTGTCAGGAGTGTTGCATCTCCTCTACTCCAACTCCCACTTCCATTGGCAGATTGGCTCCACAGAGGATGACCATGCCTTTCCTGAAGGTTCTAAGGGAATTCATAAGATACTGGCGTTTTGTACTACTGGTGCTAATAAGCCCCCATATGGTATGCTCTTTATTATTAGTTAGACTTAATTAGTTTTCAGAAAGGATATTTACTAAAAATATATATCAAAAGACAGTAATAGTTTCATCAAACTGAAGTGTGCCCTCTCTGCTTGCACTCACAAGATCTCTGGAGAGAATGGGCTCAAATATATGAAATGGTAGTCAACCTTTGTGTGGCTCACAGCTCCTGGTTACCGGAAATCTTTTTCTCTCTTCCTGGAGTCCTTATGACATTTCCAAGAAAGCATACAATTATTTTCTTGGCTTCAGTAGTTGGTGCCCATGTGGATGCTGAAGCTTCTTTTCCTTCCTGTGTCATTTGTCTTTGGTATGACTCTCATATCTCAATGCTGACACTGTCATCAGTCACTGTTGTTTTGGGTATCCTGCTTTGTCATTGTTCAGTAGTTTTTCAGTCATGGCCAACTCTCCGTGACCCTGTTTGGGGTTTTATTGGCAAAGATATGGGAGTGGTTTTCTATTTCCTTCTTCAGCTCCTTTTACAGATGAGGAAACTGAGGTAAATAGGGTTAAGTGACTTGTCCAGGGTCACACAGATACTAAGTATCTGAGGCCAATTTTAATCCAGGCCTGGTGCTCAATGCATTATGCCACCTTGCCGCCCAGGTATCCTGCTAATAACACTATTTAACCAGATCAGTGACGCTGTTAGGTCTCTTAGTTTTTCTTACCTTTTAAAAGTCACAAGGGTGTCACCTGGTCAGTGGGAGGCGGATGGAAACTCTTCTACTACTCCCCTTCATAATCACAAAGGCAGTTCTTTTTTAGTAATCCTTTACTGTTGAGTTCAAATAGTCTGCTAACAAACAAACACCCGTCTGACTCCCCCCCCCAAAAAAACCTCCCCAAACCAGAACACACAAACTGTTTCTGAGCTGGCTTGCTGTGTTATACGGAAGTCTACAGGTGTCTCTGATATTGTAGCTGATCTGAGACTTTTCTAGTGTGGTAACTATCTGTCTTCATCTAACGATCGAAGTACTTCATTCCTCCCAAGCTGATGAAGGACTCATTGGCACCTAGTTTACACTTTTATTAATGAGGGGTTGAATGAATTACACTGTCTGGGGCTGTAGTGCTTGCATTAATTAGGGTGAGGGTCCAGGAAAAGAGCAAGACAGAAAGACTCTAGGGTTGTTTTAAATAGTTGACTTTTATGTTGTTTGCAAAGTGCTTTATATATATTAACTCATTTGACATTTATAAAAACCTTGTTAAGTGGGTACTGTTATTATGCCATTACACAGATGAGGAAACTGAGTTGCAGAAAGTAAGAATGATTTGTTCAGTGTTACATGACCAGTTAGTGTTAGAAGTAGGATTGAAACCCACATCCTTTTGACTCCAAGTTAGGTGCAGCTCCTCTATAGCACACATTTTATTTTATTTTTTTAAACAATGCCAAATGGAGTATGGCACGCTATATGAAAAAAGAAAGTCAGGTTTCATTGAAGAGGAGCCAGATTGGTAATAAGTGATTTTCAGAGGCCTTTAAGATGACTAAAGAGGCAGCAACGGCAGCTCGATGACCTAGAACATCAGATCTTCAATCAGGAAGACCTGAGTTTAAATCTGGCCTTAGACACATACTAGCTATGTGACACTGGGCAAATCACTTCTCCTGCTTGCCTCAGTTTCCTCATCTGTAAAATGAAATGGCAAAGTACTCTGGTATCTCTGCTAAGAAAAGCTCAAATGAGATCACAAAGAGTTGGACAGAACTGAAATCAGTGAACAGTAAAAACAAAAGAGGCTGCTAAGGACCCTTGATCCCAAACCCAAGGTTGTAAATCTGAAACATGTAGCAAGTTGCAAGCAGCCGCAAAATAAGTTGTATCATTTGAAGCGTTTAAGGAGAAAAAAAAAAGATTTTCTCATGATGAGAAATATAACTGTTTTGTCATTTAAAATGTAAAAGAAAAATTTTGGTCCATTAACTGGAAGTTTAATTTAAATAAGCACTTAGTAAGTGCCTACTGTGTGCAAAGTAAATTGTAGTTAAAAGAAGCAGTCACAGAGAAGATTTGATATTTAGAAGGAAAATACATTTAATATTGATCAGGGTTTTTTTTGTGGAATATTTGCATTTATTTTAACAGGGGCAGCTGAATGATACAGTGTATAGAGCCTGGAGTCAGGAAGATCTGACTTCAAATCAGGCCTCCAGACACTTACTAGAGGTGTGACTTAGGGCAAGTCATTTTATCCTTATTTGCCCCAATTCCTAATCTGAAAATAGGGATACAATGAAGAAGGAAACAGCAAGCCACTTCAGTTATCTTTGTCAAGAATATCTCATGGATAAGTCAGTGGGGTCACGAGGAGGCAGACTGAATGAATGAACAACAACCACAATTTCTTTTAATCTTGTTCCAGAGTATGTTCCCTTGAAGTACCTCAAAGCTACTTTATTATTTCTTCCTACTATTACTTAAATAAAATTACATTTTCTGTAGAAAGATAATGAACTGGACTGGATATTATGCACACCTAGTTATGTTATGCCTAACTCGCTGACTGTTCCACTCATCTTTCATGCAAGGCACCATCTCACTAAGTAGCAAATCATTAATAGGGCCTGGCAGTGACTAATTATGCTCCAAAATATGCATTAAAATTTGAAACCTAGAAGGTCATAGCAATATTCCATTCTGTCTTCATGTTTCTGACTCATAGAGTGTCTTCTGTTATACAACTGTATCTGCTAATCAGTACAAGACTTTGCTTGGTTCTATCTTTTCAAAAGATCCCCCACCCCACCCCACCCCAACATTCTTAGCGAAACACTGAAAGAGAATGGAGGGTGACATACCCCACTGGAGGTATTCTAGCAATATAGGTACTCTTCGAGATTGATATGAGGCATGTAATTTGATATCAGAATGACTGTGGGAAAATGTTACAAGTTAGCCTATATAATATGGACAATTCATTCATCAAAAAATATGTATAAAGCTTTATTTGCACAGCTAGGTGGTGCAGTGGATAGAGTTCAGGCTTGAAGTCAGGAAGACCGAAGTTCAAATTTGGTCTCGGACACTTACTAGCTGTATGACCCTGGGCAAGTCACTTAGCTTCTCCCTAAACAGTCCCTACTCTTACCTTCCATATTACTGTAGAGGGCAACACCTCAGGCTCTTAACCTGAGTCAGCCCAGATTCCTTACTCTCTCTCACTCCCCCATATTCAAACTATTGCCAAGGCCTGTGATTTCACCATTGCAACACCTCTGGAAGATGGCTACTTCTCTTCCCTGACACAGCCACCCCTCCAGTGTAGATCCTCAACACCTCAAGCCTTCATTATGCAATTCATATGCAATATTCATATGCAATAACATGCTAGTGAGTTTACTTGCCCCAAGTCTCTCTCCATTCTAATCCATTCTCCATTCAGCCACTAAAGTGATTTTCCTAAACACAGATCTGATTATGCTCCTCCCTCCCCCCACCCCAATAAACTCCAAGTGTCTCCCAATTTTCTCCAGGAGAAATTACAAAATGCTGTTTGCCATTCAAAACCCTTCATAACCCATGTGTTCTACTTGTCCAGTCTTCTTAAACTTCATTCCTCAACATATACTCTTTTTTTTGATTATTAAATTTGTTAATTTATAGAATAAAACAAGCAATTTGCCTTACATAGTCAATAAAAAGATGATTGCATGTGAAACTGCAAATCTAGTATGCACAACTTGCTATTCCTTTTAAATATACAACAAAATTGTTATGGAAATTTTTTTTCCTCCCCTCTCACCCCCCAGAGATAGTTACCACTAGATACAAGTAGGTAGATGTATGTAGAATTATTCTATGCGTACTTCTATTTATCAGTTCTTTCTCTGAATATCTGCTAGTTTAATAAGTTTGGGCATAATTCCAGATTGCTCTCCAAAATGGCTGAACCAGCTCACAATTCTACCAATGATGAACTGATGTCCAGGTTTTCCACATCCCCTCCAGCATTTGTCACTTTCCCTTTCTATCATTTTAGCCAATCTGATAGGTCTAAAATGATATCTCAAGATTGTTTTAATTTGCATTTCTCTAATCCATAATGAGTTAGAACATTTTTTCATATGACTATAAATTGTTTTGATTTCTTCATTGGAAAAGTTCCTGTTCATATCCTTTGACTGTTTATCGATTGGGGAATGATTTGTATTCTTATAGATTCGACAAACTTCTTTATATATTTTAGGTATGAGATCTTTATATGAGAAACTATCTATAAATCCCCCCAACCCCTCATTTTCTGCTTTCCTTCTGATCTTGGTTACATTTGTTTTATTTCTATGAAACCTTTTTAATCTAATGTAACTGAAATTATCCATTTTACATATAAGTTTGCTATCTCTTATTTATTTACAAATTGTTCACCTATCCATAAGTCTCACAAGGAATATGTTCCATAGTCTTTTCGTAAAATCTCTCTTTATATCTAGGCCATGTATCCATCATTTTGTCCTTATCTTGGTAAATGGTGTGAACACATACTCTCTATAGTGTGATATCGTCCTCCTGGCTGTTCTACAAACAGGATACTCTATTTCTCAACTCTGGACATTTTCAATGACTGTTCCTCACAACCAGACTGCATTCCCTCCTCTGCTCTGATTACTGGTGACCCTGGCGTCCTTTAAGTCCCAACTACAATCTTTTACCAGAAATCTTCTCTTGCCTCTCTTAATTCCAGTGTTTTTCCTCTTTTCGTTATTTCCTATTTATCCTGTATTTAGCTTGCATTGTATATTTGTTTGCATGTTGTTTCCCCTATTTGATTTGATTGTAAGCTCCTCAAGGGCAGGGACTGTCTTTTGCCTTTTTGTATCCCCAGTGTTTAGCATAGTGCTGGCCAAGTGTTAGGTACTTTATAAATGTTTGTTAAATTGAATTCAATTAATTGGATAATCCTGAGCTTGAAAGCATGGGTACTTGGCTTTTAGAGAGAGAAGTAAAATTGCTAAATAGAGTTATTTTGTGGAGCTATAGGAAGGTCACTCACTGAATAGGTCCTTATAATCAGGGTAGGAGTAAGAGTTGAAGCTATACTGTTAGGTTTAGGGTTTAGGAGTGCTTGAGACCCCAAAATACTAACATGCTGGAATGTGTTAAGGCTACACTCAAGCCTTCTCTCAGCCCAAGTAAAGCAACATTTATTAGAGATTCATCATAATGGGTAGACCCTTAAGGAGCCCAGGTATTTGTGATGCTTGTATTGGACAAGGGGGCCAGAACAATCTGACATAGACTGACGCAGTGCTAGATTGAATCTCAGTCCCTTCATGGAGGCAAGATGGATCTTATCTACAGAAAGACTGTGGGAGGGATCTAGGGGTGCTCTAGGGGAAGGGTTGGAGAGGATCTTCAGGAGGAGTCTAAGGAGGATCTTGAGGAACTGAGGTCAGACTCTAGTAATGAGATTAGCAGTAGAAAACAGCTGAAGACTACTTGTAGATGACAGACAATGGAGGGCTAGGCTGGTTTAAGGATAACAGATTTGGTTATAGATATTTTGATAGGTCAAGGGTGAGAAATAGTTGGACAATTGATCATTTTCTCCCTCAGTATTTGTAAAGCCACCATACTTGGAACCTAACATCATAATCCCTGAATTGTTTAGGAAGTAGGAATGGCACTAAAGAGAACAAAGGTAGCAAAGGTAGCCATATGGTATCTATTGAAATCAATTTGCGTGTCAAGAAGATAGCCATTCCACTTGGGTTTATGTCATTCAACTAATTGAAAAGCTTTCTATCTATGCTTCCATCCAAGTTAGAGATAGAAAAGAGAAACAAAATAGAGGATGAAAAGAATTTATCCAGAAAGGAGAAAAATATGAGAGTTCTCCCCAGGAGGATAGAGTAATAATAAGAAGGAATGCATTGAGGAGAAATGTCAGAGGGTTTTGATGGGGTTATGGGATTTGTGTTGGACTTCTACAAGGAAAAGACCATGTCTTTGGAACTTGGACCCCTAAAAGCCCCTGAACTTTCCAATACATTTGAGCAGCCCATGTCCCTGGCATTCACCTGAGGCATCTGAGCCATCCCAGTAAATAATCCTTTTAACTGTCCCTTCATAGTAGCTCTCTAGCTATTTAATGCCTTTCATTATCTAATCTCCCAGCCACCCCAAACCACTTGCCACTCTTTGATACCATCCAGATTTTCTCTAAATCTTTTTCTTTATAAAAGTATTAGTTTCATCCTCATCTTAGAATTCCACCTACACAACAAACCTTATCTCTGACTGAAAGAAGGCTTGAGCTGTCTAATTCTTTCCAGGCAGACCTGCCCTGTACCCTAGCACCCCACACTGCATAGGTTTGAAGGGATTAGTGGAAACACTAATTCAGAGAAAAGGTTGTAATGTTGTAATAGGCAACTGACCTCTTGGCCTCTAACATCTTGACCTCCAATTCTGTCCCAGATATCGCATTATCACCTAGCATTTGTATAGTTCTTTTAGGTTTGCAAAGTGCTTTACATATGCTACTGTTGTCCTAACAACAACCCTGTGAGATTTAATAGATGAGGAAATGGAAGCTGAGGGTAAGTGACCTGACCAGGTCATACATGTAGCTAATTGTCTGACCATGATTATGAACTGTCTTCCTGACACTAAGTTCAGTGATCTATCCATTACTTCACTTAGCTGCCAGTATTTCTATATTCATAATGTCACCAGACAATACCCCATTCTGATGCGTTTCCCTACTTTACTCTTGAGGATAAAGTTTAAAAAAGAAAAGCCTTAAGTATTCATTGTTCTCCACAATCTCAACCTGGAACAGTTACTGTTTTCCTCCCTGACTATCCCTCATTCTCCAGATTATGCCTCCATGTTTCAGTTACCTCCTGACTGCTTCTGTGGACTGTTTCCTGACACTTCCCCCACTCAGGAGTCTTTCCTATAACTTGAGGAAGGACACAGACCTGCCATTCCTGATTTTTCAGAGGTATCTATCATGCCCCTGAACAAGTACCTTTCCTCCTCCTCTTCTCCTCTTTTTCTTTCCTTCTTTCCTCTTCCATCTTTCCCAACCCCCTCTCTCATTCCCATTCCCCTCTTCTTTAAGCTTCCCTTTCACATATTGTCTTTTCTTGCTAGAAGGTAAGCTCCTTGAAGGAAGGGGTTGTCTTTTGCTAGTATTTGTGTCCCCAGCACTTAGTACAGTGCCTGGCCCAGATTAAATGCATAATAAAGGCTTATTGATTTGACTTGACTATCCTAAAGTACTGGCTCCTCTAGTCTTATCCATTTTCCACCATATTTACATCATGCCCATTCTCTTTTTTTAAAAATGATAAATTTTATGCTTATTTTTAGTTTACAACATTCATTTCCACAAGATTTTGATTTACAAATTTTCTTCCAGTCTTTCTCCTACCCACAACCCCAAAACAGTGATCCCACTGAATACCCCTTCCCTCAATCTTCTCTCTCCTATATCCTCTCCTATCAACCCCTGACTTTCTGGTAGGGCAAGATAGATCTCCATACCCCAGTGCCTGTATATCTTATCTCCCAGTTGCATGTAATAATAATAATAATAATAATAATAATAATAATAATAACAACAACAACAACAACAACAACAACAAAAACAACAACAATAGTAGTAGTAGTAGTAATAATAAATAATAATTAAAAAAACATTTGATTTTAAAACTTTGAATTCCAGATTCTCTCCCTTCTTCCATCATCACCCACCCTTACTGGGAAGATAAGCAATTCAATATAGGTTGTACTTGTGTAGTTACACAAAACATTTCCATGGTGGATATATTGTGAAAGACTGATTGTGTTTCCCTCCATCCTATTCTGCCCCCAACTTGTTCTATTTTCTGCTTTGACCCTGTCCCTTTTCAAAAAAAGTGTGTGCTTCTAACTACCTTCCCCCCTCAGTCTGTCTTTTTTTCTGTCATTCCCCCTTTTATTCCCTTTCCATTTACTCTCCTGTAGCATAAAATACCCAATTTAGTGTGTATGTTATTTCCTCTTTGAGCCAAATTTAGAGTAAGGTTGACCCATTCCCTTTTGCCTTCCTGTTATTCCCCTCCATTGTAACAGTTTTCCCTTGCCTCTTTATATGAGATAATTTACCCTATTATGCCTCTCCCTATCTCCTCTCATTGTATTCCTCTCTCCCCTCTTATTTTTATTTTTTAAAATATCATACCTATTCAATTGATCCTGTGCCCTCTGTCTATGTATACCTGTACACATATATCTTGATTTCTCTCATTAGCTTCCGTTTGCTCCATTCTAATTCTGAAGGAATTATTGTCTTCTGTGAGCTTTTGAAATTCTTTTTCCATCTGGCAAACTGGGCTTTTTAAGGCATTC
The DNA here is from genome assembly GCA_028646575.1 of Pseudocheirus occidentalis. Classification (NCBI taxonomy): domain Eukaryota; kingdom Metazoa; phylum Chordata; class Mammalia; order Diprotodontia; family Pseudocheiridae; genus Pseudocheirus; species Pseudocheirus occidentalis. The sequence goes on along the minus strand of JAQQSW010000038.1, from coordinate 66,898 downwards.
TTTTCCTCATTGGCTTTTTGGGCCTCTTTTGCCATTTGAGTTAGTCTGTTTTTTAAGGTGTTATTTCCTTCAGTGTATTTTTGAGTCTCCTTTATCAGGATGTTAACTTGTTTTTCATGATTTTCTTGCATCACTCCCATTTCTCTTCCCAATTTTTCCTCCTCTTACTTGATTTTCAAAATCCTTCTTGAGCTCCTCCATGGACAATAACCAATTCGTATTCTTCTTGGAAGTTTTTGGTGCAGGAGTTCTGACTTCATTGTCTTCTCCCCATTCCATGCTTCGATTGTTTTTGTCCTTCCGCCCGCCCCCCAAATCCGAGGTTTGATTGCTGTGCTTCCTTTGCTTGCTCATGTTGCCACTCAATTACTTGACTTTTGAGCTCTTTGCCACAGTAGAATTCTGCTTCCAGAGGGCAGAACTTTTTCTCAAATCACTGGGGTTTTCACAGCTGCCAGAGCTATTAGTTGGGTGCCTTCTCTGCAGCCTCCACAAGCTCTTGCTCACTGGTTACACACCCCAGGATCACAGCCCAAAATTGTGATCCAGATCCAGGCTGGTTAAAGCAAGAGTGATTACACTCTGAATGGTCCCCCTACAATCTGTAGGCCAGGAACTCTGAAGCAGCCACATGCAGGTGGCTGCATGGCCACCGTGCCTCCTCCACTTCTTGCCCTGGGGTCAGGGGCTGGATTGCACTCCTTCATCTTCTCCACTTCCAACAGAGTTCTACACTGACCTTTTACTTTGTCTTTGATATTTATTGGTTGATAAATTTGGAAACTGCCACAGCTGCTGGTGATCCACTCTCTCAAACTGTTCCAGCTGCTGCTGTTTGGGGCCATCCTGGGCCCCCCAAAACCAGGGGCTCATGTGGGGCTGGGCTCAGCTCTGAGCATGCTGTGTTGGACTCTTCCTGTCTGCCTGCCAGGCTACCTTCAGCGGAGATTTGTTTCTCTCTGTCACTTTGTGGGTTTTGTAGTTCTAAAATCTATTTAGAGTCACATTTTATAGGTATTTTAGGTGGTTATGGAGGGAGCTCACAGAATTTTCCTGCTTCTATGCCACCATCTCATCTCTGCCACTTTGCCCATTCTCAATCCTATGACCTTTGTCATGTTGATCAAGAAAACTTTCATATCTGACATAACTGAATCCTACCAGGATCAAGGTCATTTTCTGTTTTCTCCACATAGTATCCTGCAGTTTCTCTTGTTCTTGTTCAGTCATTCAGTCACATCTGACATAGCATACCAGTACCTTTTATCCTCCACTATCTCTTCAAGTCTGTCCAAGCTCATATCCATCGCTTCCATGACACTATCCATCTCTTCCTTTGCCATCCCCTTTTCCTTGAATATTTCTCAGCATCAAGGGTTTTTTCCAGTGAAAGTCCTATCTTCTTATTATGCAGACAAAGTATTTAAGCTTGTGGTTTAGTATTTGACCTTCTAGTGAATAGTCTAAATTAATTCTTTGAGTATTGACTTGTGATCTTTTTGACCAAGGGGCTCTCAAAAGTCTTTTCCAGCACCACAATTCAAGAGCATTGATTCTGTGCCACTCAGCTGTCCTTATAGTCAAACTGTCAGAGCCATACATTGCTATGGGCTGCCTAGCTTCCTCCTAGTCCCTCATTCCATTAGTAATTGCTCTCTTTGCTCAACACTCAGCATGCACTATTTGTAATTTTGATTTTAACTCAATAATCTGTGTCTTCTCAAGACACTAACTGGACATGAATACGTTACCTCATATTACTATTGAATTTTCCAAAATGGTACATCAAAGTTGAAATCAAAGAAATACATGATTTGAAAATAGGATTTGGTCCATTCACGTAGCAAGAGTGAGAGGAGAATAATAGACAGCCTACATGCTTAACTGATACCTATGCAATCCTAAAATGTCTGGAGAAAGAACCTTATTTTATTGATCTTCTCTGTAGGATTTATTAGAGGTCATAGAAATGAACTGCATATGATAAAATTGTGATCTGCACCATTTTAGAGACTATTAAATGGATGAGATCATGGATCCATTACGTACTTTAATGTGGTCATGATTTTATTGGCCAGGGTAGTCTCCCTCCCTCTTATTGCATCTCATCTGGTCCATGTCTTTTTGAAAGTTAAATAATCATGTTGGATACTTTCCTCTACTTTAAATATTATTATGTGGGCATCAGTCAAGCGCTTGGGGTGTCCATCTGTTCTCCCTCACTCCCAGACCAAACCACCTACTTTATGGACCTATATACTCTGGGTGATCTCTTTTTCATGCCTTCTAGAATGCATGTTATTGGGGTGACTAGGTGGTGCAGTGAATAGAGCACCAGCCCTGGAGTCCAGAGGACCTGAGTTCAAATTCGGCCTCAGACACTTGACAAACACACACACACACACACACACACACACACACACAAAGAAAACTAGCTGTGTGACCCTGGGCAAGTCACTTAACCCCAATTGCCCTCCAAAAAAAAAGAAACTAGAATGCATGTTATTGTGGACAATATTCTATAGCCTTCTTATTCTGTATTGATCTATTTTCCACTGGTTCATCTGTTTTGAAATCATGGTATCCATTGATTAGCAAGCATATAACCATCACTTGAAGAAACATGTTAAACAGTTGGGCTGTGAGGACATGGAACAGCTTGGGATCATCGACACACTGAGCAATTTGGCAAATGTAATCAAGCTTTTCTCTTCCTCCCATTCAATTCTGTGCCTTACTTCCTGTGCACATTATTCAGCTGCATTATGCCTGCCCAAGATACACAGGAGCATGAGATCATACTTTTAGAGCTGGAAGAAAACTTTAAAGTAATTTTTTTCCCTTCTTCCCCACCATAGTTTATATATGTAGAAACTGAATCCCAGAGATCATAAGGGACTTGATTAAAACAAACTAGGATTAAAACAAAGGTATTTTGAATCAAATCCAGTTTTTTTTGTTATAACATGTGGTAGTAAAACATATACAAACAACATAGATGTTTGTTGAATTGAATCAGTGAAATTTTTATACGTGTTTTCATTCCATTAAATATTTTCTAATCATACATAAAAATATTTAACATTTTTTTAAACTTTGAGTTCCAAATTCTTTCCATCTCACTCTACCCCATCTATTGAGAAAGCAAACAATAAAATACATATGAAGTCCTACAAAGCATATTTCCATATCAATCATGTTGCAAAAGAAAGTACACACACACACACAAAACCTAAGAAAAATAAAGAAAAATTACAAATGGCATCACTGGATCCTGATTGTTAAATCCAATGGTGTTTTCCCTATCCTTGTTCTCTCTTCAGCCTTTGACCGAATCATTCTCTTCTCTGATATTCTCTTCTCTCTAGGTTTTGGGATTTTGCCCTCTCCTGATTCTCCTTCTACATATCAGGCCACTCTTTCTCTGTTTGTCTTGCTGGATCCTCAACCAGGTCATGCCCTCTACCAATAGGCACCCCACAGGCCTCTCTGCCCTGGTCCTGTTCTCCTCCACAGCACTTCACTTGATGCCCTCGTCAGTTTCCATGGACTTAATTATCATTTTTAGACTGATGATTCTCAGCTCTTTCTATCCTGCCCCAAACTCTCTGTTTACCTTCAATCTTACATCTCTGCCTTTCAGATACCTCAGCTGAATATCTGGTAAACACCTGAAACTCAGTATGTCCAAAATGGAACTTACGATCTTTTCCCCTAAGCCTTCCTTGTACTTCAAGCTTCCTTATTACTGTCAAGGGCATTATCATCCTCGTCCCCCCCCCCCCTTAACCCCCTCCCCTCCCACCCAGGCTCTCACCTAGTTGTCATCTAGATCGCTCTCTTATCTCTAAACAGCACCTCCCCCCGCCAATCCAATCTGTTGCCAAGGTCTGTTGATTTTGCCTTTGCAACATCTCTCTAATACTTTTAAAAAATCCCTTTTTTCCTCTGATGTTGCGACTAACCTGGTACAGATCCTTATCTCCTCACGCATTGACTACTTCAATAGGCTGCTAGTGGGTCTGCCTGCCTCAAGTCTTCCTCCACTTTAATTCATCCTCCATTCAGCTGACAAAGTAATTTTCCTGAAATTCAGTTCTGACCGTGTCACTCCCTACCTCCTCCACTCAATAAACTTCAGTGCTTCCCTATACCCTCCAGGATTGAATACAAAATCCTATTTGTCTTCCAGAGCTTTTTCTGACTTACTCCCCATCCCCACCGCCTTTCCAACATTCTTATATTTTACTCCCTGCAATGACACTTGACTCCTGGCTAGTCTACAAACTAAGATGCTCCATCTCTTCTTGGCTCTGGGTATTTTCTTGGGCTGCCCCTTTGCTTGGGATGCTCTCCTTCTTCATCTTCACCCCCTGGCTTGCCTGATTTCCTTCAAGTCCCAACAGGAAGCCTTTCGCAGCTTCTCTTAATCCTCTTGCCTTCCCTCTTTTAGTTATTTACTACTGTGCTGTAGATTGCTTGTTTGTACCTGCTTGCCTGTTGTCTTCTCCACCAAACTGTGAATTGCTTAAGGTCAGGGACTGTCCTTTGTTTCTTTTTGTAGCCCTAATGTAGCATACTGCTTGGCATGTGGAAGGTGATTAATAAATGCTTACTGACTGAATTGAAAGCAGTTTGTTCTGACTGATGCTGAATCCTTTGCTTATTTATTATTCATGAGCACTCTCCTTCATCCCTGGGGACGCTAAAAAATAAAGTGTTATCCTAATGAATGTATGATAGTTCTCAACCACAGGCCCTAGATCCAGCCAACCATGTTTCCCTGGGACTCTCTCAGAAGTCTTCATTTGTGGCAGAGAAGTTTAACAAACATACTAGCCTGTCCTCACTCTTCACCAGTCCACCCTCCCTTTTAGTTAAAACTCTGTGTCTCTGCACTCAGATGTGATTTCTCGACCACTGTAATTATCAGTTGCCAAGTGGTGGTTTATATCGCTAATTAATCCAGGTGGTTTTATTAAGGAGATCAGAATAAACTGACTCACTCTTTAAAAAAAGTGTATCGAGTGTATATTACATAGAGGACTGGTTTTGAGGTCAAGAAGACCAAGATTCAAATTCTGCCTCTGACACATACTGGTTATGAGACCTTGGGCAAATCACTTAGCTTTTCATTACTGTGGGCACCTCTCACAGATCATAAGTTCTGGGGAAGGTGCACATTAATTTGCATTGGTAGAGGGAGTTTCCTCATCAGAAAGTCCCTTTGTCTTTCATAATGCACATAGTAGGATTCTCTAGCTTTGGAGATCTACAGAGAATCAGGTAAGAAAGGAAATGATTGCAGTTAATCCAAAATCATCATAAATCTGGAATTCAAAACCAAGAAAGGGGTCTTCAATTTGCCTATATTTGGGATGAATACTATTAAATCTTATAGATTCTATCATTGTAAAATGGGTTTAAGTGTGAAACTTTTTAAAAAATCAAATGAGGAGGAAAAGATTCCAAAGTCATTGGAAAACAAGAAGAAATTAGTAGGGGTGTCTGGATACTCACTCTTCATTCATTATCTCTGGCCCTTCCTAAGTGAATCCATAGACTTAATCTCTGAAATTTGATCTTTTGTCATTATGCTTTAATGAAACAGTTAAAGGCTAGAGAAAACACAAAAGACCTTTAATTGGTGTATAACATTGAAAACATTCTTTTGTTTGTTTCTCTACTTAGCAAGTCCTAAAAGAAAGTCAATTTTCAGCGTTAATGTTCTGGGAATTTTTAAGTCAGTAAAATTTGTTTAGTAACTGAACATTTTCATGTAAACATCTGGGATTGGTTAAATCTAATTTGCCTACATCTGTGCTCTTTTCCCTTCTTTTTTCTTTCCCAGGCCATGTTATTTTTTGGCTCCATCTAAAGAAATTGGAAAGAAGACATTTTCTATTTCAGTTCTTGGGGTCTGTTTGCCTATTTGCCATAATTCTCCTAGAAAGCTGAGACCATGATGTTTCTATTCTTACCAAAACCGCTTGACTTCACAAGGAGATAATATGGTTTAATAGATAGAGCACTGGGCTTGGAGTCAAAGGTACTGAGATCGAATAAAAGTTAGTCTCTTACTCTTATTGTGTGACTGAGCAACTCAGTTACTTCATGTCTAAATTGAGCATTTAGAACAAGGGTAAGGAACCTACAGCTCAAGGCCAGATGTGGCTTTCCAGGTCCTTGGATATGGCCTTTTGACTGAATCCAAGTTTTACAGAACAAATCCTTTTATTGGGGGGATTTGTTTTGTAAAGTTTGGAATCAGTCAAAGGGCCACACTTGAGGATCTAGAGGGCCACATGTGGTCTTGAGGTCACAGGGTAGAAGAGGAATTGGATTAGTTTGTTGACTGACTGACTGATTTTGAAATAAATTGGCATTTGTGTGTGTTTTAAAGAGTGAAATAGGAAACGAGATATGAACATACATAAAAAACAAAGATCAGGAGTAGAATAGGTTTGGGAAAGTATATGTCTATATATGTATGCATATATCTATAAATATAGAGAAACATCTAAACTTGATTGTAGGGGGAAGGAAAAAAAAGAACAAAGTAAAAAAGTGCACAGCAGAGAACAAAAGAAAACTCACAAGGAAGCAAAGATGGGTAATTCTCAACACAATAAGTATTATTTATCACATAGGCTTTCTTGAAATGAAAAATTTATTGTTGCACATTTTGAATACTCTCATGTTCTGCTATGCACATGGCGTGCTTTTTTTTCTTTCTAACTTTGTATTTAAGTTCCAATATTTAAGTTTATGACATATTTTTGTTTTTTTATTCTCTATTTGTGTTCTGGCATTTGAATCTAAAATAAAATTTTAAGAAGGAAAAAAAGAAAGTGAAGTATTCTTTGAGGTGAAGAGAATTGAAAGAGTATTCTAAGAAATGGGGGGGGGGGAGGTACCCAGCCTGTGCAAAGGTGAAGAAGTGGAAAATATAATGTGATATGTTGAGAGCAAATGGAGCTGTTTGGCTAAAACATAGAATTCATGGGAGGGAGTAATGCAGGCTAGTTTGGAAAGCTATAGATTAGAATCAGATTTTAAAGGGTTTTAAGTTCCAGACAGAAGTGTGTATAATTCTTCCTAAAAGTCCCTGAAAGCAACCATTGAAGCTTCTTGAGAAGGACAGGACAAGGTTAAATGTGTGCTTTAGAAAATTCAATTTGACAGCTGTAGGGAGGCTGAATGGATGGAAGGGGGTAGAACATAGAGGAGGGGAGACCTGTTGTGGTGTTCTAGGTGAGATATGCTCAAGCCCTGAACTAGGCTAGTGGCTGCATGAGTAGAGTGAAGGGGATGGATGGGAGAGATATGGAAATAGAGTCAAAGAGATATGGCTGTTGATGGGTGTAATCAAATTAAATTTATTAGAAGATCAGTGACTCAACCAGCAAGTATTTATTAAATTACAAGCACCTGGGGCAGGGCATTTTTCATGCATGATCTGAATAGTCAGCCAGTCAATAAATGTTGATTAATTTCTTCTTATGTGTCAGGCCCTGTGCTAAGTGCTGTGGATGCAAGTAAGGGCAAAAGAAAGTCCTTATGCTCAAAGAGTTCACTCAAAGTCCAGATGATGATTGGATGGTGGCATCCTCAAGGGATGATGGGGTTGTCAGGCTGCCAGCATGCAGAACCTGGGCTATACAACTAACTCCTCTCTAGTATGCCCTGGGAAGATTAGAGCCTTATAGGAACCTGGTATTATTAAATACTGCATGAAAGTGCCCTCCAGGTGTGACTTCCAGTAGCTAGGGTTGCATGGGGATTTCTTAGGAGAGATGAAAGGGTTTAGCAAACACTTCTGCCCAGTACACTGAGAGGGCTATGGTTGTTTCCATAAAATGGTGTAGATTTTCAGCTAAGGTTACCCACGCGCCATTAATAGAATCCCTTGGCGCTTTTGGAGCTCTGTCTTTGAAATGCTGACACCCTCTACCTGAAGTGACCCCTCATACAAGGGAGTGTATTCTGTCTATAGCCAAACAGGATAGTTTGGGGAAGAAAGGAGAAAGGGAAGGAGAGGTATCTTTTTACCATCAGAGAATTCCTCTTTTATCTGATGTCACTGTAATTATTTGACTGAGGTGAGATGCAGGTATAGAACCCCAAAACACTCAAGAATAATAACTCAACTTATATAGTATTTCAAAATTCCAAGGTACCTCCCTCATCAAACCACTATGAGATGTTGTTACCCCAGTGACTACGTGAGATCTTTTCCATTTCCCTCAGCTGTTTATTCCCTCCATGAAATGATATTGACTTTCATGTTTGTAATACTTCAATGTGTACTTCTAGTACCTTTCCTCTGTTGAGTATTCTCAATTGATCCTGTATATAGCTTGTTTGTATATTGTTGTCTGCATTTTGTTTCTGCCATTATAACTGTAAGTTCCTTGTCTTTTACATTTCTTTGAATTTTCGGTGCTTAACATTTTGCGTGGTCCATTGTAGGCATTTAATAAATATTAAATGACCACTTGACATTTGATCCCTCACCTCCCCCAAAAGAATGTAAACTCCTGGAAAACAGGTCTTGTTTTACTTTTTCTTTGTATTCCAGTACCTAAGAAGACACTTAGAACATAACAGTGTAACTACTTAGTAAATGAACTTTGTTTCTTTAAAGTTCAGATAGCTTGGGTGATTTTCTCAGTGTCTCAAAGCAAAAAAAAAAAAAAAGGAGTAGGATCAGGATTTGAATACAGAACTCCTGAATTCTTAAGATTCCTTCTTAATTGCATTGTCTTTATTGTCTTATTAGCATTCAGGATTGGTCTGTACAATAAATATAACAAGGAGGAAAAGCTTTTTAAAGGTGTGACAAATTTTTCCTATACAAGTTGACAACTAGAAATAATGACTTGAGTTAACATACAGCTATAGGAAGAGTTTGCTTCCAACAACCATGCAAGGTAGATGGTTAATCCTATTTTAATGATGAGTAAACTGGGGCTAAGAGAGGTTAAGGAAACTTTGGAGGGTTATACAGCTACTCTACGAATTTGGACTAGAAACTTCAGTTCTCCAAATCTAAGCCTCGCAGTGTCTGTGTTCTCCTTCCCAGATATTGTAGAAAAAGAGGTCGATTGGTTTTTTCAAAAAGCAAGATTATTTTGCTGATGCTACAAATGAGTTTGCTTTGCTGTTTGTAGTAATAGACCTATTAAATTCTGGGAGTGCCTTTGCAGATGCCATTTGGACAATAAATGCAAAACGCTTGAAGGGATTTTGAGAAAAAAGTTGGTAGGGATTTGGAGAGTTGTCCTGATGTTTGTTCATTGTTGTCCTTTGAGTTGATTTAAATGGCAGAATTCTAGTGCTCCCAGGTTTGTTCCAGGGATTTTATGGACACACATGTGACTGTGCCTTATAAAGGGACAGATGAAGGGGGATGGGAAGGTATCATCAAGTAAGAGACTTGGACTTGGACAGAGCAAAAGGTCAGAATAGACTCAGTATTCATATCCAAGAGGTAAGAGCAACACCCATGTGATAGGAGGCTTCTATCCTGATCAAGGAGCTCCAAGGGATTCTTATTCTCTACAACAGTGGTTCTCAGCCTGTGGGTTGTGACCCCTTTGGAGGTTGAACGACCTTTCACAGGGGTCACAGGGGTCACCTAAGACCATTGGAAAACACATATTTCTGACGGTCTTAGGAACTGAGACACGGCTCCTCTATCCTTCTCCGGGCGGGTCCACCCACATGTAGATATGCCCACATATGAGTATAAAAGGATCGTGGCATTGGGAAGGTTGAGAACTCCTGCTCTACAAGATAAGAGTCTCTTAAAAACGTTACTACAATTTAATAGACATGACAATCTTAAACCTAATAATGTATATAGCATAAAAATAGTCATAATGATATTAATATGTTGAGTTGACTTGCTTTTTGGTGTAGTTTCTCAAAGTAACCTAATAATACTGCCACTCATAATAATCTTTTTTCTTTCCTTAATCTCTGCTGCCCCCCCCAAAATCTTCAGTACTCATATGTACAATTTGGCAAATTTCCACTTTGGCCACATCTTAAAATATGTGTCTTTTTCTGCATTTTAATTCATTTCTTCTCTGGCAGGAAGCAAATGGTATGTTTCATCTTGATAATTTTGTATTTATGGTTCATCATTGTGTTGATCAGAGTTTTAAAGACTTTCAAAGTTTTTGCATCTGATGTGGTTTTTATTGTATAGATTTTTCTCCTAGTTCTGCTCATTTTGCTTTGCATCAGTTCATAGAAGTCTTCCTAGTGTCCTCTGAAATTGCTTATATCATCACTTCTTGAGGGCAGGGAGACAGCTCAGTGGATAGAGTGAGGAATTTAGTTTCTAGAAGAACTCAGTCTGAATCCTGTTTTCAGACCCTTCCTAACTGTGTGATCTAAGATGAGTCAGTTATCCTCTGTGAATCTCAGTTTCTTCATCTGTGAAATAGGGATGATGACAGCGCCTACCTCCCAAGGTTGTTGTGAGCATTCAAACCAATAATACATGTGAAGTTTGTGCAAACTTTCAGGGGTTATATAAATGCTACCAATGATGATGTTGATGCTGATGATGACGCAATAATATTCTGTCACATTCCTATACCACATAATTTTTAGCCATTCTTTAATAGAGGGACGTGATTAGTAGCCCATTTTTGGCTATGTAGCACCAATGCAATATTTACAGCACCTATGGCAACTGCAATTATGCTGACTTAGTGCTCAACTGCAAAATATAACAGATTCTCCATAGATAAGATGGAAGCAAAATATTTATTCTGACACTAAAAAACCAAACCCCCAAACCAGAAAGCCAAAGCCATTGTAATGGCAAAGAAGTTAACACACGGTTACAGCACAGAGAGCCACACTATCCTTTAGCAAACCCACAATCACAAGCCTAGCTATCTGCCTGGATGCATCCTCTCCTCCCTCCCTCTCTAACTGCTCTGACTCCCAGCTTCCTGTGGGCTTTGCTCCACCCTTCAGCAAACTCCTTCCATCACAGGCTCCATGTGATTACATTCAGCCTTTTAAGGGGTAAGGGAAATCTTCAAATGAGGGAATGTCTTCAAATTCCCTTAGGCTTATAAAGGAGCATGGAAGATCTTCAAATTATCATTAACGTTACAGGCTATCACAAAGAGTAAAGCCCTCTACCACCTATCATTTCTGGCTTATTTTATACTGCATGCCCCCTGAGGCAATCTGCATTCCAGCTAAACCATACTACATGTTGTTTCTTTCATTCACAAAAAATACATTTCTTAGTGACTTCCACCTATCAATCTCAGTTTTGCCCTCTAGAATATAACGAAAAGAGAATAAAGGGAAGAAAAAGAAAAAAAAAGAAATTACACGACAACTGTTATGTATTTGCAAAGAATAGCAGATTGCCCTTGGTGGATTTGTAGTTTCATGTACAACCATCTTTTGTGTGTGTGTGTGTGTGTGTGTGTGTGTGTGTGTGCACGCACACTCTATGTTATGAAAATGCTTGTTTTCTTCCATGAATTAAAACTATAAAATAAAAGTAAGCTATTAAAAAATAAGCAGACAGCTATCATCCACCCTCCCACCACACCCCAATTATTCTTTTCTTCAGCCTAAGCATCCCTCGTGCCTTCATCTGACCCTCCCGTGGCACGAACTTAAGGCCCTTCCCTGTCCTCTTTGCCCAGCTCGCCATACTCTTCAGCAAATCAATGCCCTTCAAAAAGTGATGACTCATATCAGTATTTTTTGTGGAAATTTTACTGCTCTCTTCTTGAACATGAAACACTGCTTGGAGCAGAATAGATTTGATATTTCAATGAAAATTAACTTTCAATTGTTCCCCATTGCCTCCTAAATAAAGTCTATGCTTCTCAGTTTTGAAATTGAAAGGCAAAGTAACATAGTGAATGCACTAGAGACCTGAGTTCAAATCCTGATTTAGACACCACTAGTTGTCACTATGGGCAAATCATTTAACTTTTCCATGTCTTTGTTTCATCATCCATAATACGAGACCGATTGGACTTGTTAGTTTCTAAGGACTCTTCTGTTGCTGTTTAGTCATTTCAGCTGTATCTGACTCCTTGTGACCTCATTTGAGATTTCTCGGCAAAGATACTGGAGCGGTTTGCCATTTTTTTTCTACAGCTCATTTTACAGAAGAGGAAACTGAGGCAAACAGGATGCAGGATTATACAGCTACTAAGTACCTGAGACCAGATTTGAAATTAGGAAGACCAACCCTTTTTGGCTCCAGGCCTGGTGACATATCTACTGTGCCTCCTCGTTGCACAAGAGCCCTTCTGCCTCTAACTCAGTGATCCCATCACAATCTGGCATATAGAAGGCTTTTCACTCTTACTTTTCACCTTCTGGATTCTATACTCCAGTCAAACTGGATGGTTTACCATTTGGTGACCTGGAAACTGGAGGGGGCAGTGGAGATCACACAGGAAATTTGCTGTCATGGGAAATGAATTAAAATCCTGCCTATGTAACTTTGGGCAGGTCACTTAAGATTTCTGGGCCATAAACTACTCATCTCCAAAATGGTATTGGCCTCAATAGCTTCAATGGTTCTGTCTGTTTTTGATCTGTGATCCTATGAAACTCCAGATTTCTCTTTGCACCCCTTTGTTCAGCCTCCACTCCTCCCCTTTTCAGGTTAGAGAAGGAAGGACAGAGAGCACTCAAGGCATTTCGCCTCTTGCCTTTTTGTGTTTTTGGACACAAGCCAGTCTTGTCATTTCTGCTTCCTAGTGATGTTTTCCAAAACAGAAAAGAAAAGGAAAAAAAGTGCCACAAACAATTGAGCGTCTTTGGGCTGTTCTTTGGCAGAAAACCAACAAGAAGAAAAGCTGTGTCCCATTTTGGATAAATGCCTGACTTCAGGGCTCTGATTTCCACCTGTCCCTTTCTTCTCATAAGAGAAGGCCTCCCTGTTGTCCTCAAGGCAAAGTATGGCGGCATAGTGGAAAGACCTGGGTTCAAACTCTGCCACTGATGTTTGTTATATGTGTGACCTTGGGCAAGTCCCTTAATCTCCTTGGCCCTCAGTTTCATCATCTGTCAAAAAGGGGGGCGCCTTTGGGTCCTAAACCGATCATCTTATGACTCTCCAATCTAACTCCTTTCACCCTTTTCATTCTTATTTCCTGTTATTCTCCTTCACATACTCCATTTTCCTGTTAAATTGACTTGTTGGTTATTCCCTGTGTATGACATTCTAATTTCCTGTTTTATGTCTTTGCATGTCTGGAATGCAGTCCTTCCTCATCCCAGGCTCTGGGAATCCCAAGCTTCTCTTCTCCTCCTTTTCCATGTCCTCCCCTTCCCTTCTTCATTAAGGAAATCTTAGTGAAGAAGCTACCAGTGCAAATTGGCATTGGCTTTGCCATATGGTCTTAGAGGCTAAACGATATGCCCAGAATCAGCTGTCCAGTGACCAGTAGATGTCAGAGGTGGGATTTGAACCGAGGGTATCTGGATTCCAGGTCGGCTCCATGTCCAGTGTACCACAGTGCCTTTCTATTTTGTATACAGAAGGTAGTTAACTATTTTATGTTAAATTGAATTAGTTTTTGCTTTTTGGAAACCTGAAAAAGCAGGCACTTGTGTTTCTAAAGCCTAGTAAATGGGAGAGCATATCACTAATCCCTCAGTTTCACAGAACTTTTAAGCTGATTTTAATTTTTAATTCAAGTAAAAAAAAATTGAATGGCCAGGGTGAACAGTTTAGTGCAAATTGCTATTAATTCCTTAAATGAGTGGTAAGTAAATGAGATGAGAGGATCTAGTGAAAGTATAAAGGACTAATCATTGGTTACAGTATCTTATTAGCTGGAATAAAAACATTACAGAATATTGAACATTAAAGCCAAGATTGATCTCTCCTTTTTCAATATTTTTAATAGGCTTTTGATGAATTACACTAATATCCATACCATTAATAATAATTCCTTACATTCAATTAGCACATTGCACTTGTCAAAGTACATCTGTGCTGTCTAATTTAATTCAGAAAACAGTTATTAAATACCCACCATGTGCCAAGAAATGTGCTAATTCATGGTTATAAAAAGATGAGAAATGAAGGAGTGCTTGTCTTCGAAGAGCCTGTATTTGAGTGTTGGGGAGAAATGCAATATTCAGCTGGGTTTTACTCATATCACATGAGGAAACTGAGGCAAACACAGGTTAAATGTTTTGTCCAGGGCCATATAGCTAGTAAATGTCTGAGGCCAGATTTGAACTCAGGAAGATAGTCTTCCTGGTTCCAGGTCTGTTACTATATCCATTGCATCCCAAGCTTCCCTAAAATACAACACAGACATTTGAATATAAAATGTACACACAAAATTACACAGATTGAGAGAGTGAGAGAGACAGAGAGAGAGAGAGAGAAAGAGACAGAGAAAGAGAGAGAGACAGAGAGAGACAGAGACAGAGAGACAGAGGAGAAAGACAGAGAAGAGAGACAGAGAGAGAGACAGAGAGAAGGGGAGAGAGGGAGAGACAGAAAGAGACAGAGACAGAGACAGAGAGACAGAGAGAGAGACAAAGAGACAGAGAGAGAGACAGAGAGAACAGAGAGACGGAGAGAGACAGAGACAGAGAGACAGAGAGAGACAGAGAGAAACAGAGAGAGAGACAGAGACAGAGAGACAGAGAGAACAGAGACAGAGAGACAGAGAGAGAGACAGAGAGAGACAGAGAGACAGAGAGAGAGAAAAAGAGACAGAGAGAGATGGAGAGAGAGAGGAGGGGAGAGAGAGAGAGAGAGACAGAGAGACAGAGACAGAGACAGAGAGAGAGACAGAGAGAGAGAGACAGAAAGAGACAGAGAGACAGAGAAAATGAGAACATTGTCAGGTGGGTAGATTCAAGACTGGTTTGTTGTAGGAAATGGCACATGGCATAGACCTTGGAGGAAATTAAAGATGCCAGGAAGTAGAAGGGAGGATAGATTTGCATCCCAGGCATGAGTGAACCACTGATATAGCCCTAATATGAACAGTTTGAAGTAGTCAGCATGGGTAAAATTAGTTCCATTTTGAGGAAGATGATATACAGAGGGTTATGCTTTGATTATATATATATATATGTATGTATATATATATATATAATCAAAGCATATATATATACACATATACATAACACATATACATATACATACAGATATGGGCATGTGTGCATACATACACACACACACAGACAACCGTAGAATAGACAGTCATAAGATGTTGAAGCTAGAATTCTATAGGGAGGATAACTGGCACAGAATTTAAGCTGCTTGGGTTTGGAGTACAAGTTGTTTAATTTTTTTTTTTGTTTCCCCAGAGTCTAGAACAGTGTGTTGCTCATAGTAGGTACTACATGAATCCATGTTTGCCGATATATTGTATTATTAACTGGCATGTCCAGTGTCACAGAACAAGTAAGTTGTCTGATTGGGACCACATTCGATTTTTAGATCTCCAAGCCCACTTACTTTTTAGCCATGCTATATAGACTTTATTCCTTGGAATTTCATTTTTCAAAGGAAAAGGACAGTATGAAGACTTGTCCCAAATCACCATGGGCTTACTCTAACCTTTAAATAGATAAAGGGACAAAAAAAATAAGCAGAGGAAGGTGACTCATTGCAAAATGAACTAAGGTCTCCTTCATTCCAGTTGAAAATGTGAAAGTGATTGCTGCATGCCCAAGGGAAATCTAATTCATTCTCCCTACTCTAGGCCTGTAGAGACCCAAACTGGAGGAAAGGTGTTTGATTCCCAGTCAGTCACATTGGCTCAACCCCAGTTCTAGGACAGATGTAAGTGTGATGGAGAATGACAGATCATGTATTTCATTCAGGAAAGGCAGCGTTCACCTCAAATTCCCTACTTTAGGCTCCTTGAAAATGTATGTAAGTTTTTTTTCTTTTTTTTTCTTTTGAGAAAGTTACTAACTTTGAAATTAGTGTCCTTTTATGGGTCTGGTCACATAAAGTGCATCGTGCTTGAATTCCAAGCTCGTGTCATGCTTTGGTGAGTATTTTATGAATTGTAAAATTAGAAAGTAAATTAAGGTACAGTAGGGGCTGCTTGCTTCTCCATTTGATAAATCTTATTGGGGATTAGTATGTAATCTCCCATTTTATACCTCTTTCTTTTTATAGACTTTAGCTGAGTAGTCACCCCTCCCTCTGTAATTCCTGCCCCCCAAAGATAAATCTAACTCTTTTTTTTTAGTTGATCCTTTGTTAACAGGATTATTTAGCTGTGTTTGTTTTCACTTTCTTGAAGATAAATACAAACTTACTGAAGAGGTAAATGCCAAATTCAACTGCATCTCTGTCCAATTGTAAATATCACACCATGGCTGATCTTACCATTGTCCACATTCCAGTTTGTGATACAAGTTAATAAGAGAACAAAGGGAAAACAAAAACAGCCTATTCTATTGTGTACACAATGAAACGGGATAGTTTGAAGGGATATTGAAATATGCAAAGAAGGTTGTGTGGCAGAATGTAGCCAAGAGATGGAATAATGGAACAGCAATTCTACCTGGATGTGTGGAATAGTAAACGAAGCATTCGACCTGGAGGCAAGAAGATGTGAATTCAAATCCTGCTTCAAATGCTTATTAATGGTATGATTCTAGGTAAGTTATTTCTCCTCACTGGGCCTGAAAGGGTTGAAACTGATAACCTCTAAGATTCCTTCTGAATTTCCCACCCTATGACCTCCTACCTTTCTGGGATGAAGTGGGGATTATTTAGAGTCATGGAAAAAGGAGTTGGCCATGTAGAGACCAGATGAGGTGAACACAGTGGAGTAGAAATAACAGAACAGAGAGACTTGGATTCAAGTTATGGTTCTGCTACTAACTTTGGGAATGTTTAAAAAACTGGGAAGGGATAAGAAGTGAAATACTTTTAAAGGACAATTCTAGCTTCAACATTCTATGATTTTTGGGAGACTGGCCATTGTAGGCATCTATGTTTCCTTTTAAATGTCTCTTGGGATGGACTGTGGTCTCTTCAAAATGAGTATTCCCTCTGATAATTGCATCATATCTTTTATCTTTTTGTCCTTTTCAATTCTTGTCCATGCAACACATTTGGGGCATGAATATGTATGTATGTCCATTGACTATCCTTTGCTCTTGTTATATGACTGCTCCATTTTCTTTTGGGTTTGGAGCAGTCATATAACAAGAGCACCCTCACTGAACCGATGTGATGGCATGATGAATAGAGAATTGAACTTAGAAATAGGAAGACCAGGGGTTATGTCCAGCCTCTGATCCAGAGTTTCTGTGTGGCACTGGGCAAGTGATTAAAGTATTTAGTGCCCCAGGAAATACTCTAAGGCTAAATTGCAGAGCAGGTGCTAGCCTACATTGATAGAGGGAGATTTCCTCATTGGCAATGCCCTATAACAATGAAATCTCAGGTAGGGTCCAAAACATCCATATCTATATGTAATATATAATGTATGTTCATATAGATAAATATAATTTTATTAACTATAATATATTATAGAGACAGACACAGAGAGGGAGAGAGAGAGAGAGAAAGAGAGAAGACAGACAGAGAGACAGAGACAGAGAGAAGGAGAGAGAGGGAGAAAGAGAGACAGAGAGAGAGAACATATGGCATGGGACTGGACCTGTGATTTCATGGGCATAGGGAATTCTCAGCGATGATTGCCTCTACCAAAACAGATCAATAACTGCTCTGTCACTTACAGTCTTAAGGGGTTGCTTAGGGAAGGGAGAAGTCAAGTTACTTTACACAAGTAAAGATGTAGGCAAGTATAGGCAGCAAAGTGGTGCAGTGGGTAGAGCATAGGTCCTAAAGTCAAGATGCCTTGTGTTAAAATCTAACCTCAGATATTTACTGGCTATGTGACAACTTGGATGAGTCACTTAACCTTTGTTTGCCTCAGTTTCCCCAGTTGCAAAATGGGGATAATAATAGCACCTATCTCTCAGGTGAGGGGATTATGAGGATTATTATTGTTATTAGGAGTTTTAAATGGGATAATATTCATAGGCACTCAGCATGGCGTCTGGTACATTGTGAATGCTATACATAAATGCTATTGTTATTATAAGTATCATATAGCTAGTGTGTGTCAAAAACGGAATTGAAACCCAGGTCTTTCTGACTCTTTCTGTATGTCTAGTGCATGATGCTTTACATATTCATTTTAAAAATATTTTCTGGAGCCAGTAACTGAATGGAATCAAGATAGATTTCTTCTAGAATATGGCACTGAAGGTAGGCTTTGAAAGAAGGTAGAAATGCTAGGTCATAGATAAGGAGGAATTTCAAGGAGTGTGAAGGAATGGAGATGAGAAATGAAATGCTGTGGATGGGAACTCACTACCACCTGAGCAGTCTTTTCCATTTGTCCTTATATCCAACTAGGGAGTTTTCCATTTATTCTGCTCTGTTCCTCTTTTTTCCTCTCTTTGCTCAAGCAAAATAGGCCTATTTCTTTGTTCACATGACAGGCCTACATATTCTCAGACATGGCTATCATGCCTCATCTCTCTAATCTTCTGTTCACCACTGTAGGCATCCTTATATGGGATGACCTCACGGCCCTTCACTATCCAGGATACTCTGCTCTGGACACCATCCATCTTCTCAGTGTCCTTCCTAAAATGGGATGCTCAGTAGAATCAATGAATTCAAAGTCTGAATATCTTGTTCACATGTTCTTTCTGTCACTTAATATCTTTGTAACTTTGGGTGAGTCGTTTCTCTAGGCTTCAGTGTCCTCATGTGTAAAATGAAGTGGTTGGGCTGGATGACCTCCAAGGTCCCTTCTGCCACTAAATCTGGGATCCTGTGAAAATACCCCATGTATGCTTGCTTGATGATTTAAACTGCAAGAAATCGATTCACTCAGTTGTATTTATAAGGGTCAAGTCAATTTCTGCCACTAATCCAGTGCCCAAGGAAGCATTAGCAAAGGGCATTAGGACAACTGATTCTTTGAGATGAAGTGACTTACAGCTGTAATCTTTTTCAAATTTGCATTGATTAGCTTTATGCAGTAGTTTGCTAGACCAATTCCCAGCCTACTGGAAAATCTACTGAGCTCTGCATTCCCTTATCTAGCTCAGTTAAGTTGTAGCTTAATTTGGTGATCCCTGGTGTTAATAACACTCTTGGCTTAGCCTCATCAGCAGTTAATTTTTTGCTAAATTCATAGTCCCATTTGGATCGATCCTGGCTTATCATAATGAGGGCAGAGATAAACTAAAGAACATATCCAATGATCCCTCACTAGACATTGCCATCTCTGTCTAAATAGTCTGACTTTGATTTTTGCCTACCAAGGGTTTTGCTCCATGGTTGGTGGTTAATGGGTGATGATCATGTGGGTTTTAGTCTAACATGTATGTGGTGCATCTACGGTAAATTGGAAAGCTTACTGGATTTGGAGTCCGAGAATCTCATCCCCACCACTACGACCAGTGTAATGGTGGGCAAATGATTTCCTCTCTGCTGGTCCCTTTTGTTTCCTGTAAATTGAGAGAGTTAAACTAAATGACCTCTAAGATTTCCTCTAATGCTAATTCTTCAGTCCTGTGATCTCAAGGTAGGCAGCTTCAGCTATGCTAGTGACCTGTATATTTGGTTATCTGCTGAAAGGGCAGCTGGGGAGTACAGTGGGTAGAATACCAAGCCTGGAGTCAGAAATACCTGAGCTTAAATCTGGCCTTAGACATAAACTAACTGTGTGATCCTGGACAAGTCATTGAACCCTATTTGCTTCAGTTTCCTCATCTGTAAAATGAGCTGGAGAAGGAAATAGTTAATTAACCATTCTAGGATTTTTGCCAAGAAAATGCCAAATGGGGTCACCGCATCAGACATGGCTGAAAATGGCTAAACAACAACTAAGAAAGAACTCCTTTGTCCTGGGCTTCCAAAGAGAGATTTTGTATGTCTCTCTTTCCATTATATTAGTCATAATCACAGTTTAGCTTGTAATTCCTGAATCCTTCTGTGGGCTGTGTATTCTAGTGATGAGGGTACCGCACTTTGAGTGAGGAAGAACCACTTTCAAATTTCATTTGGACAAATATAATTTGTAGGAACAAACCTTGCTAAGATTCACTTTCTATTAACAATACTAGCAAGTCTATTTTGATAAGCTCATAGCCTTAACAAAAAAGATTATGAAGATCTTGTCCTTCCCACCTGTACCATTTCTTCTATGCAACTTCTCCCTCCTCACAGCTGTTCACCCTAGTTCAGGTTCTCATCTATTCTCACTGGGATAATTAAAATAGAGTTCTAATTATTCTTGTCTCTTCCACTCCAATCCATGCTCCACTCAGCTACCAAAGTGATTGTTCTAAAATACATGTCCTCCCTGCTACAAGGAATGTAGTGACTCCTGATTACTTTTAGAATGAAATTTAATCCCCTTGTTTGGAACTGAAAGCTTTTCACAACCTGGCTCCTTTCCATCATTCTCACCTTACATATTTTTTCCTTCTATTTCAACCTGATGGCCTGATCAGTCATTTCCAACCCAGTGTTTGAAAGATACAGGATCAGCTCCTTAATTCATAGGAAGGACCAACTTAAACCAACCTTGGCTTTACTCTTGGAGGTAATAATTGAGCCACTCTGGCCTACACACTGCTATTCAAACAAGACAATCCATTTCTTAGTTTCATGTAAGATTCAGTTCAAATCCAACCTTGTGTAGGAATACTTTTTCCCTCTCCCTATATGATTTTTCCCTCTCTTGGATTTCTTTCCTTCTACTCTCCATATATCTTCTGTGCACCTAGTTATGTTCATGTTGTCTTTTTCATTACAACGTGAGCTCCCTGGAGACAGCAACTAATTTCCTCCTTTCTTTGCATCTCTAGCACTTAGCAGTGTTTAGCACACAGCAAGTGCTTAATAAATGTTTGTTCATTTGTGTCTGACTAATTTATATATCCTTTTGTTCTAGAATATCATTAATTCCTAATGACATTTTTCTTTCCCATGTCCTACTTTGCTAGCAATAAACCACTTGTAGATGAAACACGGAACAGTTTTAAAACTTTGATTGAAATCTTTACATGAGTCACCAATGTAACATAACTGAGAAAGAAGGGAAGAAGAGAAGAAAGGAATAAAAAGAAAAAAGAAAGAAGTGAGGAAGGAAAATGAAAGGAAGAATGGAAGGATGAAAGAAGAAATCAATGAATGGAAAGTTCGACATCAAGTTTGTGGGGCCTGCGTGTATGTGAGAGTAGTCATAACAGTCCTGTAGGTTTATAGTGCTTTGCAGGTTCCAAAGGACTTTTGCATCTCCTGGTCTTTTCTGGTCTTTTTCAACATTACTGCCCTCCCTTGGCCCCTCCCCTTTCTCCCCACTTCTGCCTTCCCCTCCAATATTCTCAAGTCTAAGCATGACAAATCATCTCCCACCTCTATGCTTTTGAACTGGCTCTTACTCATGGAATATTCTGCCACTTTCACTTCCACCTCTTAGAATCCCATTCTTTCTTAAAAGCTCATCCCAATTCCTGTCATCTGCAGGAGGCCTTTTCCTGGTCCCTTGCCAGTTGCAATGCCTTCCATCCTTCCATTGCACTCTTTCTTCTCTGAATAAATCTTGTACGTACCTACTTATTTACATGTCGTCTCTTGTTTGAATGAAGTTCCTTTTTGGCAGGGGGCAATTTGACTTTCTGTATGTACCCAGCACTTGGCACAATATCTGCCATGTGATAAGTCCTTAATAAATGCTTGCATGCTTGTTGACTGACTGATGTCTGTTACTTCATTTGTTCTTGTTCTTGTTCAGGTTTTTCAGTCATGTTCAACTCTTTGTGAAACCATTTGGGGTTTTCTTGGCTAAGATACTGCAGTGCTTTGCCATCTCCTTCTCCAGCTCATTTTACAGATGAAAAGTTGACGCAAACAGAGTTAAGACTTACCCAGGGTCACATAGTGAGTGACTGAGGCTGGATTTGAACTCAGGTCCTCAGGACCTCCTCAGGTACAGGCCGGCACTCTCTCCACTGTACCACTAAGGAGCCCACATGAGATTTGTGAAATAGTGTAAAATGGATAGGACTGAAAGATAAAAGGCTTATTTTTGAATCCTGGGTGGACCGTACCACTCACTACTCATTTTAGCATGGATAAGTCATTCTACTTCTCTGTTGAAAAGTAGATGTGTACAGATTGTCAAATATTATTCTAAATTTTCTTCCCAGGAAACAACTGTCAGAAGAAGAAAAAATGTCATTTTGTACTTCTAAATTTTTTGAAATAAATCCTTTTCCCTCCATTATCTCCTTTTAACCTTAAATCTAGCCTGTGAGGTGAGTTGATCCAGCCCAATTCTTCATCCCATTCATTTTCTGAGATACATTGGTAATGGAGGTAATATCACCTCTAATTTTCTCTCTGCTGAAATCTCAGCAGCCTATTTTCAATCCAGCTAATACTCATATTGTTTGAGCTTATTAAACTTAATTTTCTTAATAAAATTCCATATGGCAATATCGATTAGCCCGCACATGCCTGGATAGATGGTTTGCTTTAGCAAAATAATGAAGATGGCTAATGTTGGAATAGGCCCTTTTGTTGGACGGTATCACACAGATTTGAAAAATTATGGCTTGACTCAACTGGAAAGGAAGTAGTCAGTGTTGTATTTCAGGTGTTGAATTAACTCTTTCAGGGCCTTGAAATGGTATCAGAAAAAATAGAAAAGGACTGTCATTTCATAGCTCTAAAGCTACAAAGAACCTTAGCATTCATTCAGTCCATTCCCATCATTTTGCAGATAAGGCAACTGAAGTCTAATTAGTTGACTTGCCCAAGGTCACATAGGTAGTAAGTTTCAGAGGTAAAACTTGAAAGTAGATCTTCTGATAGAAAAGTCAATGTTTGTTCCAGGGGTACTACTATAGAACAGAAATAGAAATGGAATGCTAGGGCTAAAAGGGACCTTAGAATGGATGGTGTGTGTGTGTGCATGTGTGTGTGTGTGTGTGTGTGTGTGTGTGTGTGTGTGTGTGTGTGTGCGTGTGTGTGCCGTGTCACCTTTGGATAATTCGGCAAAGCTGAGGGTTACCTCAGAATAATGTTTTGAAATGCACAAAATAAAATACACAGCATTTCCAAGGAAACTAATATTAAAATTTTCAGTCATTTTTCAGTTATGTCTGACTCTTCGTGACCTCATTTGGTATTTTCTTGGCAAAGATACTACAGTAGTTTACCATTTCCTTCTCTGGCTCATGAGGAAACTGAGGCAAACAGGGTTAATTTGACTTGTCTAGGGTCACACAGGTAGTGTCCTAGGCCAGGATTTGAACTCAGGAAGATTAGTTTTCCTGATTCCATGTCTGACACTCTATCCACTGAGTCGCCTAGCTGCCCTATATTAAAATATCATTATATATTAAAACACAATATAATAATATATAATAGTATATCATACATTATATTAAAATTTTAATGTTATTAAAATAGCAATTGTAATATTTATTAAAACATTAATTGAATAGTCATTATATTAAAATACAGTTATCACAATATTAAAATTAACAAGTTCAGAGATCCCAGGGCAAGAACCTCTGTTTAAAGAAAATCTAGTTCAATGTCTCCATTATTTTACAAATGGAGAAACTGGAGTTATGGCAAATTACACCGTCTAAGACCTCAGACTGTTCATGCAAATCCTGGGCTAGAAACCTCCCCTGGGATCCTGTCTAGTGCTTTGTGTATACCTGTAATGGTTTACCAAGAGTTTTCTTTCACCCTCAATGAATGAATTGTGTTCTCTATTTCTGGAGAGGATAAATAACTTCAAATTATTACACATGAGATAACAGAAATGTGACTTCTTTAAGGCCAGAGAACATTCTGCATGACCTGTTGGCATTTATAGAGGCAGGATGGTGTGCTGGAGCCAGCAAGCTTGGCCTCTCAATTGGCATGATCTGACTTCAAGTCCAACCTGAGGAGCATACCGACTGTGTGAGCCTGGGTGAGTTACTTAACCTCTCCAAGACTGAAGGGTATAGAGGAGTTGCTGATTGGCATCTGGATTAATTAGGTCTTTTTTGCTTAAGAACCTCTCACACTGGTGACATCACAGCCAAACCCAAGAATAAAATAAAATAAAAACAACTTTATTTTTACTTAGTTGCGTATGTGTTGTGTCACGCTATAGAGAGGAAGTGCCTGGAGGGCATGTATTAGAGATATCTTTCTACATTCCTGGCATTTGGCATGGTGGTACACAATAGTCACTTAATGAATTATAGTTGAATTAAAATAAGTTGAGTAGAATTACATGATGATATTAGGCAAGTGGACCTCCAAGGTGGTGGTGGGGGGACCAACCTAAAATTTAAGTGCCAACATCTGTTGCAGGACTTGAAGAAGTACCTAAACTTTACAAATAGGAGGGAAAGATTTCCTAAACCCTGTTAAACCATTCCTTAATATTAAGTGAATTTAATGAAAAGATGGATCAAGGGGAGAAAAGTTAATATATTGGAAAATATAGCTCATTTTCAAGAATGAAGAAAAAAGGCTTTTACCTCATTCAGAAACTATATATATGTGTACATATTCACATATGCATGCATATGTAAATATATGTGCTTGTGTTGTGTGTGTGTATGTATGTAAAATAGTTTCTTCAAGCAGAAAGTTGGAAAGGAGGCAGAATGGCAAACTTTGAATTACCTCACAAAAATGAAGTTTATTGTATTTTGGTGGCGGAGAGAAAATGATTGGTAACCATTATGGGCAGAAGCTTTCTTGCGTTTGATCAGAGATAGTATTGATTAGTTAGAGGGAAGGTCAAAATAAACAACAAATTAGAAGTAAGGCTAATGACGAGAAGACAGTGGGTGATTACAAGGATTTCAATCCAAAGTAGTTAAATAAACTATTGATTCTGAAGAATGGGAAGTGGACAAAAGTAAACACATCAAATCAGATTATCATAATTTCTCTGAAAAGTCTAATCAATATAGAGCAATTGTCCCAAACTAGTAGATAAAAAAGTCTAAAATCTGCTTTTGTTGACAAGACAAGAAACATGGCCACCAAGCTCAATATTATTTTATACTGCTAGAATTGTTAAAGAGGAAGCTGACAGGAAACAATGAATAGTGAAGCCACAGAAACCAACAAAAATTTGGAGGAGAGGAAAATGAGCCTTCAGAAAATTTGACACCAGAACAAACTAAGCCAGAAAAACTCAACCCAACCCAACTCAATCCAATCCAATTCAATCCAATAAACATTTATTGAACAACTACTATGTGCCAGGTATTCTTCTAAGTACTGGGGATCTGAATAGTAAAGACAGTTCCTGCCCTTAAGGAGCTTGCAATCTACTAGGGGGAGATTGCACACAAATGGGGGCAGGAAAGGCATGGGGCAGAGAATAGGGCATCTTGTTCTATGGAGTTGAAACCAGGAAGAGCAGCAGAAGCATATTGGAATGAACTTGACACCCTAGTAGACTAAACCAGAATAACTCAAGAACATTAATAAATGGCACCAGAAAAAAGACAGGAGCTAGAAATAAAATGGTGGTTGTATTCTCATCATTTGATGACACAGGAAATGCCAGCATTGTACTCTAACACTTAAATATGTGCTCTAAGAAAAAATGAAAATGGAATCCAATAAAGTGAAATGATGAAAGATGGATGCAATTAATTGAAAGGGAGTGGGGAGAAAGAAGCATTTATTATATTTTTATTACATGCCAAGTACTGTACTAAGTGCTTCAAAAATATACCATTTAATCCTTGGAACATTTGATCATTTGAAGACTTAGAGGCAATCCATGATGGAGTAGACTAAATTTAAAAGACACCCAGGGAAGTATTTTCAAGGAAGAGAAGATTCCAAAAAAGGGAAACTATTATGGACATTATTATTGACAATAGCAAAAAAAAAGTGACCCAAAGGATATTAGTAACTGTTCATCCATATTTCCTATTATCACATATTCTATTCATTCTTTACAAGAACAATCTCTGTACATTTCAAGGATATGTTTGGTGAAATAAAGAAAAGGGAATGGGTAGACTTTTCAAAATGATTTTCACACTTTTTACAGTCATATGATTGGCTGAAGGCTGGACCTCACATTGTGATTTTTAGTATTTTCAGCAGAGCGAAGCACAACTTTAATACTTCTCCTCACACAAGGTACCTCCCATACATGCATTAAAACTGTACAATTCTTTGATAGTTACAGAGATGATTCCTCAATGATTATTTGATTTTTAATCTAACTAGAGATGGGAATATGATCCCTCATCATTGCTTCCCTAGTTCTGTTGATGTAGTCATAAAAGGCCCATTATATAAGTACGAGTTATTAATGCTGAGTTATGCTAACTATAAAAGGAGCTTGTTTGCCCCAGTCCCTTTATGGACCATACATTTGTCTCTTCTTTATGTCCCTTCCCACCCAACCTGACAGATCAGCCTCGTACCTTTGAAGGGTAGTTTATGGACAAGTAGGAGACATTGTACTCTGGACAGACATGGATCTAAAGATGCAATCTTCTGAGGGAGGAAGCAACTTCAAGGATCAATGACTCCTGGCAGTAGCAAAGAAAGTAAGGCTCTGGAGAAGAAATATGGGAAACTCTGGCAAGGCTGGCCATGTAAGAGAGATTGTGTACTCAAGCAGAGTTATATAAGACTTTTTGAAGAGATAGGACTTCCAGGTCTCACCATACCAGTAGTTATGAGCTGTTTTTGCCTTTGAGTAAGGGTTAAGGCCTGTTGTCAGGGTTAATTGAGTCTACAGAGTAATTGTCAGTTTGGCAGTCAAGGAAATCAGAACCAGAATAGCCAGTGAAAATGTATGAAGTTGCTAGATGGGATATTTTGTGTGAGGCACATGGAAGTGGATGTCACTGGATTGAAGGGCACATAGTGGGGAATAAGGTGGAAGAAAACTGGAAAAGTGGGGGTGGCAGGCTATGAAAGGTTTTTAAAGCCAAACAAGGGATTTTATATTTGACCCTAGATGAAATCGACAGACATTGGACTTTGTTGTATAGGTCAGTGACATGATTGGTCTTATATTTTAGGATGACAAATTTGACAACATGGGTGAGAGTGGGGAGAGATTGAAGGAGGGAGATTAACCTGCAGTTGGCCAGTCATGAAGTGATAATGCCCTATAGTGGGGTAGTTGCAGTGTTAAAAAGGAGAGAAGGGGCTATTGTGAGAGGTGGTATGAAGGTGGAATCCAAAGAACTTGGTGAGAGAGAAGAGGGTGAGGGTGGAGAGAGAGAGATAGAGAGGGTGAGAGAGAAAGAGAGAGAGAGAGAAAGAGAGAGAGAGAGAGAGAGAGAGAGAGAGAGAGAGAGAGAGAGAGAGAGAGAGAGAAGGGGAAAGAGTTTGGAAAGGAAAGACAGGGAGTTTAGTTTTGCATATGTTGAGTTTAGGTTTTTGTGGGATATCCCATTAAAGATGTGCAAAAGGCAGTTGGAGATAGGAGACTGGAGGATAGGAGAAAAGTTATGGCTTGGATATATAGATCTGAAAATTATCTGCATAGAGTTGATAATCAAATCTTTGACTTGATGATATCACTAAGCTAAACAGGATAGAGGGAGGGGTGAAGAGGACCCAAGATGGAGACTTGGGGGATCACTACAGTTAGCCAGCATGACCTATATGAAGATTCAGCAAAAGAGACTTAGGAGAGACTGTCAGAAAGATAGAAGAAAAATTAAGAGAAATGAGGTTAGGAAAATCTAGAGGGAAAAATATCAAAAAGAGGCTGATTGACAGTATCAAAGTTTGCATAAAAGCTAAGAAGGATGAGGATTGAGAAAAGGCCTTTATATCTGGCTACTTCGAGATCATTAGTAACTTTGCAGAGAACAGTTTCCATCTAGTTCAGAAGCCAGACTGTAGTGAATTAAGAAGAGATAGAGAAGGAGTCATGGATTCTAGGAAGTTTTCTTTAGAAGTTTAGCCAAGAAAGGGAGGGAGAGATATGGGCCAATAGTAACAAGGAAAGACAGATCAAATGAGGGGTTTTGAGGATGGGTTTTACATGGGCATGTTTTTGGAGTAGGAAAGCAGTCAGTAGACAGAAAGAGACTCATATTAGTGACAGTTGGGATGATGGGACAACTGTTCCACTATAGAAGACTGGATGAAATGGGATCACTTGTGCATGTAAAAAGCATAATCATGGCAAGGAAAAAGACCATGTATTCATTTGAGACAGAGGTGAAGTAGGAGATGATTGCATAAGTTCACTGAGTAATATGAGTTGAGGAGCAGGGGAGAAGTGGGAGCTCACAATGAATGGTTGTACATTTTTTTCAGTAAAGTACAAAGAAATATTCTTAGCTGAGAAGATGGGTGAAGAGAGAGGCATGGGAGGCTTGAGGAGTGATGAAAAGATTTAGAAAATCTGTGAGGAATAGGATAGTGAATTTATTAGGGAGGCATAAAAGAATTGCCTTGGTGTAGTGAGAACCCACTTCAGACTATGTAACACAAATTTGTAGCAGTCTCAGCATGGTTTCATTACTTGCCTCACCTTGACTTATATTTTAGTTATTTTGGTAACTGTCTCATCTTGATTCAAAACCAGCCTCTTAGATAGTTTCCTAATTGTGTGACCCATGGCAAATAATTTAGCTTCCTTCAGTCTCATTTTCCTAATCTATAATGGACATAATAATGACATCTACCTCCCAGGATTGTTATGAGGATAGAATCAGAAAATGTATGTGAAACCCTCTGCAAAACTTAGTTTTATAGAAATGTTAGTTATCAACATCATTATTCTACACAAAATGAGTGTGAAATAATACCATAGACTCTATAGTATAAAATTTATTTTGACCCTAAGGACAATTAGAAGACATATAGCAAGTGGAAGGAAGAAATAGTTTCTGCATTAGCAGTGATACTGAAGACTTTACCAATGCTCAGATCTGGCCTGGTGTGAAATGGGTTGCTTTGCAATTAGTGACCTCCCTTGCATTGCAGATCTTTGAGTAACCCTGAATGACCACACCTTTTTTCAAGTATGGTTTCTACTAGGTCATCTCTGAATTTCCTTCCCCATTACATGATGTTTTGTCATCATGTTCTATTCATATCATCATATGCCCTTCTATTTCCTGTCTGACTCTAAAATTCCGATTGTATCCAAATCATCACACGAGTGCCCGAGGGATAGTATGACTAAGTGAAAACAAAAATTCTTATTTCTTGCCTTCTACTGATGCAATAAAATCTGGTTTATCTAGCATTTCCACTAACAATAATCTCCATTAATGGGAACTTTTCTGCTTCACTGGTACAATGATAACTAACATTCATAATGGGAACCCTGAGGCACTGCGAAATACTGAAATGTTGTTTGAATCCTCAAAGAAAGACTAATTAATGTTTCTTGTATTTTTGGTGGATGTTAAAAACAATTTTGTTTTATTCTGATGCTTCAGCCATTCACAATCCATATATAATACATATGAAAAATCTCGGTTAACAAGATTATTTGATTAACTAGCATACCTCTCTTCTACCTTCAATGACCACGAAAAATAAGAGAGAGATTAATGTGTAAACTTTTAATGTGATATTGTAATGAAAAGCAACCAAGTTATTGACCTTCTCCTAATCAGCCATGCTGCTTCTTTTCAGTTTTTCTCCTATGACCTCTATGGCCTCCTATGACAACTGAACAAGCGCTGACTCTATAGTAAAGGTCTGGGACCATTTGATAAAGCCAAGAACAATTTAGTCATGGCAGTTCCTCATGCTATCTGGGGTCATTCAAAAAAACTTTGGGGAAAAAAAAAGGAAGAAAAAAAAATCCAAAAATCCAAAACAAAAAATTAGGGGCGGCTAGGTGGCGCAGTGAATAGAGGACTGACCCTGGAGTCAGGAGTACCTGAGTTCAAATCCAGCCTCAGACACATAACACACAAAAAAAACAACCTAGCCATGTGACCTTGGGCAAGTCATTTAACCCCAACTGCCCTCCAAAAAACAAACAAACAAAAAATCCAAAAAACCTTTGGAAGCAGATAGAGTGATCTGTTCCCTACTTGAATCTTCTTAGATTTTGACTCAGTAAACTGAGTCATGACCAGCAAGACATGAAAACAATAATTTGTTATTCTAAATTTAAAATACTGTCAAATCATACTCATAGGCCCAAGAAACTCCCTCCTAAGTTATTAGTACTCTTTCCTTCCAAAAACTGCTGTCTAATTATCTGTGTGTATGTTGTTTCCACCTAATAGAACTCAAATTCCTTGAGGAGAGAGACCTTTTCATTTTGGTTTTGATAACCCCAGTTCCTGGTCTAATGCTTTGAGTATAATGAATGTTTGTTGAAGCAAATTGGATGTAGCTACTTCTTGGGCATTTTAAAAGAAAATTAATTATCATTTGAATGACACACAAAGTTTTTACTTCTTTATTTGTGTACATTTTTAAAACTTTTCACCCATTGACCCTGGGATAGAATCAGAACTGAATGAAATAGCTTTTGGCCTTAGTCTCCACTTTCTGATATATACTCCTGCATATTTCTATATTATTGCTGTTTATTAGACATGTTACTACATGTTTACTAGACTGTAAACCTTTGTATGATTTCTGCTGAGTAGAAATGGTTAGCTGACCTTAGGAAGCCCACCTGTCAGTTCAAGAACAAGTGGAGAAAATGAGCTGAGAAGCATGATACATGGATAACATCTTTATCTCTGCCTAGGACACATGTGGAGTCCATAGATTTCATTCTATTTTTGTGTACTTTGCTCCATCGCATTTGTAATTCTACCTAGAGGATCATGGGATCTCATACCACCCCTGCCCATGCAGTATATTAGTATGTAGGCAAGGCAAGAAGTGCTCTTCAAGCCCCCTCCCCACTTTTCATATCTACCTCTCTTTTAAAGGGATGAATTTGATAAACACATTTGAATTAAGGAATTGATAAGAGGTATTGGCTTTATTTTAATGGAGAAAAGTTTATACCAAGGATCATAAAACTTTAAAGGGTTGTATTTATGTTGCAGTATGCAACTAGTGATAACTTGTGAGCAACAAGTGTCATAAATAAGAGAAATCTTCAAGAATATGGAGTAAAGGGATGGGTCGAACATGCTGAAAGAGTCCTTACTAATGGATGGATAGGCTACAAGTTACCCTAGTAAGTAAATAGAACTAAAATGACTAGAGAAAACTCTTTAGAGTACTGGGTAGATCCTATATGAAGGACATTTGGAAAGATAATCTCCTTAAGTTCAAGTAAACCAATAATCATTTATTACGTTCTTATTATGTTTCTGGCTCTATATTAGGCTTTGGGAATATTAAGACAAAATTAAACTTTTCTAACCCTCAGGTTTTCATTTTGCTGTAACAAGCAATATAAATAGATATAAAATGTACATGAAGAAAATTAAAAGCGGTTTAGGAAGATGCTAAGAAGTATCCCTGGGGATAAGGAAAGATCCCTTTCAGGAAGTGCTGCTTAAGCTTCAAAGGAGGCTAGGGAGTCTCAGAGGCTGATATAAGGAGGGAAAGTATTCAAGATATCCAAAAAGGCCTGTGGAAAGGCAATCTCAAGTCACTAAGTACCTAATGGGTATCTCCACCTATGTATCCCATAGGCATTTCAAAGTGACTATGTCCAAAATAGATCTCATTACCTGCTCTCTCCCCACTCCGCCCCACCAAAAAAAACGTTCTCCCAATTCTCCTCTTTCTATTGAGGTTTCCACCATCCTTCTAATCATACAATTTTGCAATCTCAGTGAGACCCTTGGCTCTTGCCTCTGCCTCATTTTCCTAATGTTAACAAGTGAACAAGTCTTTTGATTCTGTTTCTACAGTATCTCCCACATCCATTTCCACCTCTCCATTCATGTAGTCTATATATGAGTTCAACTTTCATAGCTTCCTAATTAGTGTCTAAGCTTCTAGTCCCTCCCATCACCCCTATTCCATCCTTCTCATATTCCTAAATAATGTCTTATCATGTCACTCTCCTTCTCAAAAATATTCACAGCAGTTCTGCATTGCCTCAGGATAAATTATAGATTCCTCTGTTTGGTATTTAAAGCCTTTTTTACTATGATTTCAACCTAACTTTCCAAGCACTTCATATAACTATCTTTTACATGCTCTGTGAACCAGCCACATTGGCCTTCTTCCTGTTCTCTGAATTTAACTCTCAACCTTCCACCTCCACACCTTTGCAGAAATTGTTCCTCTACCCTAGAGTACATCCACCATCACTCTTAGAATCCTTGTATTTCTTGAGAGAAGAGACTACATCATTATTGTCTTGGTATCACTAATGCTTATCATTGTGCATAGCATATCAAAGGCACTTAATAAGTGTTTTCTACTCTATCAATGAAGGAATTCCTTGATTTGCAGCCATCTATTGTCATCAGAGAGGGGAGGGAACAAGCATGTACCATGTGTCAGACAGTATGCTAAGCACTTTGAAAATATATCATTTTACCCTCACAAAATCCCAAGAGGTAATTGTTATTATCATTGCCAAGTTACAATTGATGCAGATAGAGGTTAAAGTTACTTGCCCAGGGTTACACTGCTAGTAAATGTCTGAGACTGTATTTAAACTCAGGTCTTCTAGACTCCAGGTCCGGCTCATTACACATCATGCCACCCATAAGTAGAAGATTATTAGCATTAAAATAAGTTTGGGATCCAACATAGAAATACACTGGTTTCATTGGCAGACCTTTCCTTAAACCCAAAATGTCTCTTGTTTTTTCTCAAATTCAGTTATATCTACGTATCTGTCTATATGCTGTTATCTTTTGGTAGTAAGTTCTTTGAGAACATTTTTTATTTTTATCTTTGTATACTTGTAGTGGGTGGAATTTTAACTGAATCTTGAAAGAGCCCAGGGAAATGTAGAGGTAGAGGTGAGGAGGGATGGCAGCCTAGGTATGGTTACCAACCTGTGAAAATACTGTCAAGAGATGGGAGCGTTGTGGTGTGTGAGAAATAGAAAGTAGTCCATCTGGAACATAGAGCGTATGGAGGGGAGTAAAGTGTGAGAGATCAGATTGGGAGAAAAATCTTTAAATAGCAAATAGATAATTTTGTATTTTATCCTGAAAGTAATAGGAAACCACTGAATTTTGCTGTGTAAAAGAGTGATATGGGACATCCTTATCTTTAGAAAAATAACTTTAGTAGTTGAATGAAAGATGGAGTTGAGACGAGAGGCAGTTAAAACAGGGGAACTCATTGAAAAGGCTATTGTTATAGTCCAGTCAAGAAGTGATAGGTGCCTAAATTATGCTTGGTATTTAAGTGAATGAGAGAAGGAGAAAAAAATCTACAAGAGGTGGGAAGATATAAATGACAAGATTGTAGGATGAGTGTGAGTGAGGATTCAAAGATAACACCAAATTTGAGAGCCTAGGTCTTAGAAGGAGCATGGTGACTTGGACAGTATTAGAAAAACTTGGAATAGGAGAGGGATTGGGAGGGGGAGGTAATGAACTCTGTTTTAAACATACTGAGTTTGAGATATCCAGTATGAAATGTAGGTTGGTGATGAATGGTTGAAGCTAAGGAGAAAAGTGGGTATATAAACCTGGAAATCATCTTTACAGGATAATTGAACCCCATGTGAAACTAGGAGATCATAAAATAAGATAATAATAATAATAATAATAATAATAAATAGGAAAACCTATGACAGAGTTCTGGGGAGCATCCATAGTTAGTGATAGTTTCTTTGATAAAGATATAACAAAAAACTGAGCAGAAGCAGATTGAAAATGGAAGAAGAGAAAGTAGAACCATGAAAATCTGGAGAAAAGAGAATATTGAACTCATAAAGGTAAATTGAAGATCTTCCTTGACCCCTAATAAGCTGAATGTAATCACATGGAGCCTATGGTGGGAGGAGTTTGCTGAAGGGAGAGCAGAGCTGGGAATCATGGCAACTAGATGGTGGGAGAGAGAGGATGTATCCAGGGAGACAGCTAGGCTTGTGAGTGTTGGTTTGTAGGAAGGCTAAAGGATGATGAGGCTCTCTGCTGCAATGTGGTATATTAACTTCTATGTTGCTATGATGGATTCAGTTTCCTGGTGTTGGGATGTGGTTTCCTGGTGTCTGAACAAATGTTTTACTTCTTTCTTCTGTATTGAGAGCCTGCTACATTTTGTGACTGAGAACTATGCCAGCATGTTTACAGTTGCCATCTGTACTGTGAATGTTGCATTGGCACTACAAATATCTATGAGGAGGTTTTCAATATCATCAAAGGCTGCAGAAGTCAACTAGGATGGTGATAGGTAAAAGGTGATTCAGTTTGGCAATAAAGAGATCAATAGTAACTTTGGAACAAGCAGTTTCAATTGAATGATAAAACTGAAAGCTAGACTGCAAAAAAAAGTTTAGAAGTGAGTGAAAGTAGAGGAAATATAGGCTTAGCCAAGATGGGAGAGAGACAGAATGATACCTTGTCAATATGGTAGCATCACATGAAGATTTTTAAGCATGGGGGGAGGGGGATATATGTGTTTGTAGGCATCAGTAGTAAAGAAAAAAAATTGAAGGGGAGAGAGACAGGTAGACAGACAGAGACAGAAAGACAGGAAGAGAGAGACAGAGAGGGGGAGGGAAGGAAGAGAAGAGACAGATGCAGAGACAAACAGAGACAGAGAGAAATAGGGACAGAAAGAAAGAGACAGAGGAAAGGAGGGGGAGAGAGAGGCACAGAGAAAGAGAAACAAAGGCAGAGATAGAGACAGAGAGAGGAACAGAGAAGCACAGAAAGAAAGAAACAGAGA
Source organism: Pseudocheirus occidentalis (assembly GCA_028646575.1). Classification (NCBI taxonomy): domain Eukaryota; kingdom Metazoa; phylum Chordata; class Mammalia; order Diprotodontia; family Pseudocheiridae; genus Pseudocheirus; species Pseudocheirus occidentalis. The sequence goes on along the minus strand of JAQQSW010000038.1, from coordinate 32,037 downwards.
TAGAGGAAGGGAGGGAGAGAGCAACAGAAAGAAAGAAAAAGAGATAAAAGTAGAGAAACAGAGGGAGAGGGAGATGGAGGAAAGGAAAAGGGAGAGGAAGAGGGGAAGGAGGGAGGAAGAGAAAGAGAAAGAGAGAGAGAGAAAGAGAGAGAGAGAGAGAGGGAGAAAGAGAGAGAGAGAGGGAGAAGGAGAAGGAGAGGGAGAGGAGGGAGAGGACAGATGGAGAGAGGGAGAGGACAGAGAGAGAGAGGGATATGGGGGGAAATGACATCACATATACCCTATGTCTCAGAGGGAGGACTTGAATCCAGGGTTTCCTGGTTCAGATTATATTTAAACTGTTATCACCCCTTTCTCATATTTTAATTTAAACACCATGATTTCAACATTAATTTAGGTAGCAGTTTAAGTTGTTTATCTCCATAGTCCCATTGGATTCTCCCAGCAAGCCAGTGAGGTAGGTCCTATTTATCAGTAATTCCATCTTGCAGATGGGGAGTGTGAAGCCTGGAGTGGTTTAAATAACTTGTTTGTTGTTAGTTGAAGGAACTGGGAATGTTTAGGATGAAGAAGAAAATAAAAACAACTTGAGAGTGACTTAATAGTTCTCTTCCAGTATCTGAATGACTTTCATATAGAAAAAGGGTTTAAGAAATGTTGAAAGAAGCTTAGGACAAAGGACAGAACTGGGAGCAATGAGAGGAGCTACTGGACAAAATTAGACTCCAAGTCATGCAATCTTTCCTAATGGTTTAGGACCTACCCCCAAATGAAATGGACTAGCTCCCCAAGTAGTGAGCCTCTCATCCTTTGAGGTCTACAAACAGAGACTGCATGCCAACCTGCTAGATGAGATACAATGTATCTTTTTATGTGTATGAGTGGATTAGAGAATTATTAAGGTCCCTGAAAACAATACAATTTTGTGATGTTGAGTGTGTCTGCTTGGATTCAAACCCAAGTTTTCCTCATACCGGATCCAGAATTTTACACTCACACGTCGCGATGTTTTGAAATGATTAGAAGAGCAGGGATTCCCAACACCATAATGGACCTCTGGAGGGCATGTAATTAGGTTGGGGAAGGGGTCACCAGTCCTCCCAGTCATATCTTTTACCAAATTCTGACCCTTTCATGGTACCATATTTTCAGCCCTCCGCTACTAGGAGATGGGAATTTTTTAAGCTTAAAGAAAAAAACCAAACCAACTGAAAACTATGAAGCACAGGGTCCCTTAAATGAGCTTTTCTTGTAATTTCTCCAGCCACATTTCCCAGATTTATTGTCCTGTGACTTTATGAAGGGCAGTGTATATGAAGGTGACTGTTTCTGAAGCATTTTTTGGCAATAGAAACCATGGACAGGAAAATTGTTTTATTTATTTTTGACGAGGGCAGCACTTAGCTTTTCCACATAACACTTCAGTCCTAACAGATTCACAATTTCCTAATAAAGCATGCATAGTAGGTTTCCCTTTTCACTAGCCACTGCCTATAGTGCTCTTTGCTGCTTCGTCAATGGCAAGTAGCCCATAGCGGAGTTCTTATTATGCCATTATTGCTGGATCCATTCCATTGCACCAGTCAAGTATATGTCAGGGAAACCCATCTGTTTGGTGCCATAACCTTGATGGGTTCCACACATTTCCTTACTTCAGAGGAAAAGGGAAAGATAACACTTCAAAGCAAATTTCAGTCTAGGCTCCAGGGGCTTTGTTTTCTGGGATTTTCGGTTCATTAGTTTATGATTTCTCAAGATAAGTCACAATTGTGCTTTTGCATTCCTCACATAGTACCAGCATGGATGAAGAAAGAAAAAAGATTTTAAATTAGGGAATCTGTTCTCCAGGAGTTGGTAGAATTCTGGGGAAAGAAATAATTGATTGTCCTTTGTCCTTCATTTTCAAGGTGGATCAAGACCACAGGAAGGTGATTTCTTGATTTGCAACTGAATTGCATTTAAGTGAAGGAGGGCTGGGCAAAGTTGACAGACTCACTCTCTCCTCCAGATCCATCTGGGTCTGGTGGCTAGATATAAATCAGGATGATTGGGGATGGCCTTAGGTGCCCAGGGAGACCTTTGCCTTTTTAAACTAAAGTCTTTTCCTGGCTTTAGTTTGTCTGAGGCAACACCCATTCAGTGATTAAGGCTAGATAAGAAATGAGACAAAGAATGGTCTCTCTTATCTAGAAAAAAAAAATCAATCTGAGAGGGGAAAACTCCCAGAGTTTCTGGCCAAAACAGAAACAATTGCTATCTACACTCTCTGAGCCATCAGAACCCAAACAATGACCAAGTGAGGCTTGAGCTGGGTCCCAGTCACAGTTGGCCAGTCTATGAGAGCCAGAGTAATTTGGGTTTAAGGCATGGTCTTAGAAAATAAATCAAACTACTAAACTCCTAGATATCCTTTGAGGTTTTAGCGATCAAAATTTATGATCTTTTGGGCAGATCACCCACAGGCAAGGATGATTCCGTATGTGGAAGAGGGAGAATAGGGAGGGACAGGAGAGAGGGAAAGGAGAGAAACCATGAAAGAATCAAATCCAGTAATGCCTTGGTATCTTACATATAGATTTTCTGGGATCTCAGAGATCATCTTACCCAACTTCCTTATTTTGCAGATAAGGAAGCTTAGGGGCAGGGAAGTTAAAGGATTTTTATTAGGTTACACAGTAGGATTTTGAACCAGGTGCCCTGAGTTCAGATTTAATACCCTTTCTGCTGTACCTTAGTATCCAATTAATTTTTTGGGGGGGGATGGGTGGGAGAGGGAGAACAAGGAAGTAATGATTAGATCCATGATTTCACTGCTAAATCCCAGTGAGAAAATTATCTCTACCAGTTCAAGGTCAACACCTTGCTTTATTTCACCTCATGGCTTGAGATAAAGACCTATGTTTTGGAGTTTGCAGGAAATTACTACTCAGGAAGCTAAAATAAAAGCACACACACAGAGAGATGCACATACAGGCACAAATTCAGATAGAGGTTTATCCCCACAGATGCAAGGAGGAAAGAGAAATCTTGGGGAGGCAACCAATCGGAATTAAAGCGAGGAAATTATACATCTTACACATGGACTTGGTGGAAAACAGGTAATCAGTGCCAGATGGCTTTCTGGGAGGGGGTATTCCTAGTCAGGCCCAGATATGGTCAAGTTCTTGGCATCACTTATCAATATCAGGTTTGGGTGAAGCTCAGTTTGGGGTTTTTATGGGGAGCAGAAATTGGAAGAGCTTTGAGCAGAAGTGTGACTCAGCAGCAGCTGGCTAGGAGTTTTCTCCAATCACAAGTTGTGAGCATTAACTACTTTGAAAGAGGGTTAATGCAGGTCAGGACAGTAGAACGATACAAACCTATCTATCTTTGCCTAAATGCTTTATGGGCATTAAAATAGATCATTTAGCCTAAGTGACTCCATATTGGAGCCCTATTGTTATAACTATAACATCGAACAAGATAAAAATCACAATTGTCACACAACTGTTCTGCAAATGATAGTCTTTGGGAGTTACCTGAGGTGCTGAAAGTTTTAGAGACTTAACTAGGGTCACACAGTTTAGGACTTTCAACCACATTTTAGAAGAGGGCTGGTATATTAGTATATAAATATGTAACATATAATATTTTGGCTTCCTGAGTATTAATTTCTTATAAACTCCTAAACAAAACATAGGTCTTTGCTTTATCTCAAGCCATGATGTGAAATAAAGGAAGGTGTTGACCTTACACTAGTAGAAAGTATTATATAAGTATGTAATAATATAAAATAAATATGTAACATATAAATCATGTAATTGTTATATAAACATATAATATAAATATGCATTATTAAGAAATATGTTGTATTATTATATAAAAATATAAGCATGTAATAAAAATGTAATTAATAAAAAATAAGATAAGCACTATTTCCTAATAAATAGTAATATGATAAATAAAACTTTGGCTCTTAGTCAAGGGAAAAATCTAAAAATAGCCCATAGACTTATATTTGATTTGAGGCTAATACATCTAATGAGAATGTATTTAAAATTGAAAGGAAGGAGAGTGAGGGAGAAACACTTATGCCTAAGTCTTTGAGCAACAATTTATTCAGTGCTTAGGATATGTCAGGCACTGCACTAAAAGTTGGGGATACAAAAAAAGACAAAAACCTGGTCCCTGCCCCAGTTAGCTCACATATTAATGGAATGAGGTAGCGTGCAAACAATCAGGTAAGTAGAGGTTATATTCAGTGTAAATGGATGGAGGTGATCTCAGAAGGAAAGCATTAGAAGTGAGGGGCTCTAGGGTGACCAGGAAAGACCTCTTGTAGGAGGTAATATTTGAATTCAGTCTTTAAAGAAACAAGTAGTTAGAGATGAAGAAGGAGAGCTTACCAGGCAGGCAGTGTAGCCAAGGAAGAGCAACAGAGAAGGAACAAAGGTTCTTATGGAATGATTTGTCTTGGCATGGTTAAAGGTCACTTCATATGAGACAAGTATGAAGAAGAGATAGTAGGAGAAGAAACATAAGTGATTTGAGATGAAGAGGAAGGGAGAAGAGGCAACTCTTGGTGAATGGCCTAATGTTTTTTTTTGGAGGGGGTGGTTAATATAAAGTCAAGTCTTCAGCTTAGGTGGTGGGGTCTCAAAGGTTTGGAAAAGTAATGAAAAGGTGATTCAACAGAAATAGAAGTGGAAATTGTTTTCAGAGAAAGAGCTGAAGAATGTTCAGGTATAATGAATGTATGGAGGAATACAAGCTGTCTTGTTATATTGGTATACTGTAGGCTACCTGACAGAAGGAGGATTTAGAAAAGGGCTTTGAATTGTCTCCATAGCTCAGGAGTATGATACAGTAGTGCTGAATACTTTCAGTTCTCTGACATCTGACAAGTTCTTTCTCTTCTCAAAGTATAGCAGTTATCTATTTGCTTCTTGGTTTCATCATAATTTTATTGCTCCAGAAGAGGAAAAGGAAGGGAAATATGATTCCAGATAATTCCAATTCTTAAAGAACAGTTTTCTGAAAGAGAAATGGTAGAGACATTAGGGGCAGAAGTTCCCTCCCAGGAACAGTGAGGTGGGGCAGTGAATAGAGAGTTGACCCTGGAGTCAGGAGAACCTGAGTTCAAATCTGATCTAAGACACTTGGCATAATTACTAACTGTGTGACCTTGGGTGAGTCATTTAACCCCAATTGCCTTGCCTTCCCCCCTCCAAAAAAAAGTGCTCCCACAGTCACATTTATCATGATAATGAAGGAGAAGAATACTTGGTACAGTTTAATATCCACCTTTTAAGATGAAGGAAGGGAAGGGCAGAATTGATCAAGTTCCTAGAAAGAATGGATATGATTTAATATCTTAACAATTTAAAATGATAGGAAAGCAGTCAAGAATGAAACTCTAAAGATACAAAAAGAAAGATTTCAGTGCAGCTAGTAAGTGTGTCAAGTGTCTGAGGCCATATTTGAAATCAAGTCCTTCTGACTCCAGGGCTGGTGCTTTATTCACTGCACCACCTAGCTGCCCCAGAAAGATTTGAATTTGAAGGAAAGTGGGGGAGGGGAGTGTGGTGTTAGTTCTGTAGAGATGGGTGTGTTTCAATGGGAAAGTCAATGTCCAATACAGTACATATATATATAAGGTGTCCCAAAAATATTAGTTCAGTTTAAATCTATTAAAGCTTAAAATTGCACTAAGACTATTGGGATACTCTTTATATGCATGCATATATATGTGTACATACACGCATGTAAACACACACATATATGTGCATACAGACATATATGTACATACACATAGGTACTGTATGCATGCATGCATACATACATACATGTATGTGTGTATATACATATATATGTATGTATATGGATACATATGACTTACCCAAACTCACATAGGTATTAAACCTCAAAGATGGGATTTGAACCCATTTCCTCTCTTTCCACTGAACCACACTGCCTCAATGTCAGATTTTTCCAATAGGACATAAGATCCTTGAAGGCAGAGACCATTTTGTTTTGTCTTTGTGTCCCCTACATCAGCATCAAGACCTGGAGAGTTGTTGCTGTTTAATAGTTTCAGAACAGAATTGAAATGAATTAGCTGCAGCTCCTTAGTTATCTGCAATCTCTGTCCAAGGTATCAGTTGTGATGGGCCATGTCAATGGGTGGCAAATCTAGCAGCATGCCATGGTTTGTGTAGTTGTCATTCTTCATCCACATGTTTTTTCCTGTGTAACTTGTTGAGTTGAACTCCTTTGAGTGATGGTTGGTCTTATTTCAAAGGAGCTGAAGTGTTCTGAAGATTGACACAATCAATACAATGTCATTCACAAAGAAGAGCCTTTTAGGGTTTCATCAATGTTACCATGAGCATTCTTCTATCACACTTTATGGGCACACAAAACTTTCCACAACATCTTTTCAATTTGTTTACAAAATAACTCAATCCAATACAACCATTATTTATTAAGTACCTATTATATGCCTGGCACTGTGCTAAGAACTGTGGCTATAACAGTAACGACTACAATAATAATAAAAATAAAAACAGGAAACAAGTTTTGTTCTTGAGGAGCTCACATTTGTGGGGTGGGGTAAGGAATAATCCTATGTGTATGAGGATAAGTGAAGACAATGTATATACAGTACCAGATAAATTAATATCAAGAGGAACTGGACACCATACCTGGCACAGAGTGATTAGTAAATGTTTGTTGAATGAATGAATGAATGAATGAATGAATGAATGAATGAATGAATACTGGGTGAGGGTAAGGAAAGGTCTGGTTTTGTAGGTGATACTATAATCTGAAAGAAACTGGAGCTATTAGGAATTGGGTGTGAGAAGGGAGTGCATAGCAGACATTAAAGACAGCCTGTGCAAAAACAGGAATGTTGTCAATTGCAAATAATTCTTCTCATTCCTATTGTATTTGAGGTGTAATATGGAGACTCTGAGACTCAAAGATGATCAGTGGCTTGTGTGCTAGCAAGCTGTAGCAGTGAAGCTTGACCCTGCATCGTCCAATTTCAAGTCTATTCTGATTTCCTATACAATGTGACATTTTTTTGATCCAAAAAGCCAGATGGTTTGGAATGATATGGAATTACATTTCTGCCACTCGTAATTAATTTCCTGCATTAATGAAAGAGATGAATAGGGCATGCCATATCCATGTTTCTACCACATTGCTCTTATTGATTTTCAAGTATCAAATCCTCTGCCAATATTGGCAGCAAACAACAAATATAACCTGCCTGGTACAATAAATTTTGATGCTTGGCTCCACGGGTCATTTACAGAATTGATCTCAAAGATGGTATCAATAGATGTTATTAGAAATTCAGCTAAAAGTATGTCACTGTGACTGATTTTGTTAATCATTCAGCAGGAATCAAAACAATGTGACTAGTGAAAAATGACTCCCAAATCACTATATCCTACCTTCCCTTCAAGGCTCAACGTGAGCATCGCCCCCTTCCTGGTAGATAGCTTTCCCAATTCTCACCTCAGTATTTATTGTTCCCTCTCTCCAAATTATATTCTATTTACTGTGTATATGCTTTGTTTTACTTAACTGTATAGATGTCATATTACCTTAGCAGAACGTAATCTCTTTGAAGATAGAGACTATTTATTTTGGTCTTTTAATTACCATTTCTTCACAAAGCATTTGGCAACATGTTTCACAGATACATGTTCGATTGTGAACCATGTTCAGCTGCCACATCTGAGAGTCATTATTGCCACTGAACTTCCTCTTCTCCTCAGGGAGCTTCAGGGGGCATTAGAGACTTTCTCCAAGGTCATATATTTTGCAAGTTGTCTTCAATGGAAAAAATTAATGGTAACATCACCCTTGTATTTGCTACCACGCTGATCCCATGGCCTTCACTCTGTACACAACTTTGTTGAATATCAAAATTAATAACATGGTATAAGAGAGTTCATGTTGTATATGAAGTCACAAGATATGGGTTCTAGTCCTGATTATCTTACTTTCTAGATGCTTTACTGCAGGAAGAGTCCGTAAACTCTCTGGGTCTTAGTTTTCCTCATCTGTAAAATGGGAGTGGTGCTATTGTTAGAACTTCAAAGGAATGGTTGTGAAGATGAATTGTTAGTGTATATAACAATGCTTCAAGAGAATAAACATATGCTTTCTAATCCCTCAATTGACATGCTTTTTATGTAAGACTCAAGTCCACCCTGCATTCTTGAGAGCTCTGTTAGCTGAGCACAAAGCTCTGAGACGCTCAGCTCATTAATGATAACTATAATAGCTAACAATTACATAGAGCTTGCTATGAACTGTGCTAAGGGCTTTACCATTATCATCTAAATTAATTTTCACAACAACACTGGAAGGTAGGTGCTATTATTATCCCGCTTTTATAATGAGAAAACAGGCCTACAGAAGTTGAGTGACTTGTCCAAGATCACACACCTAGGAAATATCTGAGACTGGGTTTGAATTCAAGTTTTCCTCATTCCAGGCCCAGTGCTCTACCCACTGTGCCACTTTGAGTATGAGCAAAACAAGGGTTTCTGTGTCTATTATCTGAGCACTAGCTTCATTCAGATGAGAAGGCCCCATCACTGCTATTGGCTATTTGATGGTGCATTTTTTTTAGCCATGACACCTTTTGAATACTGGTTTAAATTTCAGTGAAACCAAAGTTCTAATCCTGTCTTTGGTGCTTATTAAACCATGGATGATTTGTTTAATTTGTCTGAACCATTTTTTTTATCAGTAAGTTGGGGGTCAAGTGACCTATACTATCTGTCTCACAGCTGTTTTAACAATTAAATTAAATGAGACAAAGGCATCATTGTCTAGGTTTGGCATCTGAAAAGATGAGTTTATATATATATATACACCCATATATAAACCCTATATATATATATATATGTATATTTTGAACATGACTGAAAAAAAAAGATTTATTTGTTAATTTGTTTTTATTGTAACCTGAAATTCAAGTGATCTAATCCCTGGATAACAGAAGCAGAAAATGAATCCTATGCAGCTTGTTGAAATTTGTGATGTCACTAAAACCTGCAGAAATTTGCATGGGAACAACTGCTTAGAGTTTAGATGCTTTCATAGCAGTCTGTCCTTTCAGCCCAGATAACAAGAGGGGAACTAGGAATAAACCACCAGGGGACAGCAAAGAATCACCAAAACAAAACAACAAAAGCAAAAAATCGCCAGCCTGGGGGGTAACTTCATGATAAAAGTGGCCAGCAAACCATATGGGTTCATATATTATCTCTGATATCTGCTAACTGTGTGATACCAGGCACGTCATACACATTTTCTCAGTCTCCATTTCTACAACTATAAATTGTAGATAAGAATTGTGAGAAGTAAATGATTCATGTTTCTGATGTGCTTGAAGAACCTTAAAATATAGCCAAGATGGTAGAATGAAGAACTTAGTCAAGCTCTCCCAAAATTCCCCTCCAAACAACTTAAAATAATGCCTCAAATAAAATTCTGGAGTGGCATAGCTAACAAAAGGTAAGAGGAAAACATTCTTCTAGCCCAAGACCACATAGAATGTGGAAAGAGAGATCTATGAAATAGAGGAGGAGACTGGTCCAGAGAACATGTGGATGAAATGTCAGTGGCAGGACTAGGTGGTAGTGACAGAAGCAGCAGCAGTTTCAGGAACTCTGAAGCCAAAGATCATAAGAGGACCTGGAAACTGGTCAGAAAGAGATTACAGTGTATCCCTGTGCTAATACTGGATATTTAATGAAATGGAGGAGTTTTAAGCACTCCTGATGTTTTTAAAAAGAGCTAAATAGAAAATTTAACTGTCAAATACAAGACTCAAGAGAAGCATAAATAGGCAAACATGAGATTATAAGGGATTCCACAAGATTAAATCATGTGTCTTTTGATATTTGAAGATTATACATACATACATACATACATTCATACATTCATACATACATACATACATACATATATGTGTGTATATATATATGTACTTTATCATTATTACAGCAGTTAAAAGAATTCTACATAGAAAGAAAGAGGGTTTAAGAGTGAGCCAATTACTGGGGGATGAGGTAAAAAAATGGATAAGTGAGAAAGAGGGATGCTTTTCCTTCAATGGGTCTAGCAAGTTCTAAGTTACAGATGCATCATGGTGGATTCATCTTTGTCTTCTAGGGAACATGCCTCAGCTTCTAATAACCCATCTTTTCCATCTTCAACTGTGATTGCTCTAATCTGAATCTGTAATTTTGAGTTGGGAGAACTGAGCATAAAAAATCTGGTGACCATAATGGTACTATTGGTTAATGGCAGAGCTATGGCAGACAACCATGTCTCCCAGTCTTGCACTTATGCTGTACTAGCTCTGTTCCCATAGAAGCATCTTGTTTTCCTCTTCCATTCATATGGATGATCAGATGTCTATACTTCTCTGAAGGCAAGCATAGCTCTCAGGGAGGCCAAACAAGGTACATAAACTACAAATTCCAACACTAAATTTTCTCTTTTCCTTTTGACTGCAGGGCTAGTTTGGGCAGTTTGTGACCAAATTCAGAGTGAAGGAAGGAAGGAAGGAAGGAAGGAAGGAAGGAAGGAAAGAAGGAAGGAAGGAAGGAAGGAAGAAAGAAAGGAAGGAAGGAAGGGAGAAAGAAAGAGAAAGAGGGAGAGAAAGAAAAGAAAAAATCATCAACAATTAATTGTCTACTTAAAAGGTTCTCCTTGATCTTTCTCTTCTATGAATTATTTCTTTGGAATAATTTAGAAAAGTATCTTTTAATCATTTTCCACATCCATCAGCCTGGCACGTCTGGGAAGCCAAGTAGAAAATGATGCTCCCACTGCTCTTTTTCTGATGGCCCCCTGGTTAAATGAGCACTGTTCAGAGACCAAAACAAGGACAGGCGATGCATTGCAAAGGAGGACAACATGATTGGTTTTGACACCTCCACTGGTGCCTTCCCAAGATTAACCTCCAAAGGATGCAAAACACTGAAGACTATACTTACCTCATGACTTTGGAGTTTCTCTGTTTAGAAGAAGGAAATATGTTGAGGTTCAGGAAGATGTGGGTTCTTACCTTACCTCTGACACTTGCCAGCTGTACAAAGATAGAGAGGCCATTTAAATTCTCTAGACCCCAGTTTCCTCATTTGCAAATGGCAATAGTTATAATACCTATAATACCTCCTTCACAGGGAAGCTGTGAATATCAAATTGGAAGCAAACTGTTATTTAAATGCCAATCTTCATCATCACCACCACCATCAACACCACCACCATCACCATACCATGTCCTTTATAGATGTATAGAATTTTCAGAATTGGAAAGGAAATTATCCTACTATTATCTCACTCTGAGCTTAGTATTAGACTGGAGAGCACTGGGATTGAAGTCAAATTGTTTGTGCTTGAGTACTGGCTCTGATACTTAGTTAAATGTGTGACTGTGGGCAAGTCATATCAGCTTTCTGAATTTAATTTTATCTTCTGTTAAATGCAGATTCTAATATAGTATTGTTAGTGTAATGGTAATGTAATTTAGAGGTGCCCCTGAATTGACTTGGCTTTTGGGTTGAGTGTTAAGACCCAGAGCTTGTGGATCCCTCTTGTGGGATAGACTTGTTGACATGAAGAGAGGGGGCTGACCTGGGAGGAGCCATAAATGGAAAGTAAGGCTCAAGCCCAGAGAAGGCCAGAAGAAGAAGTACTTTTGGGAAGAGGAGTATCCAGGTCATTGAGCCTGAGTTGCTGAGAGAGACTTCAAAGAGCCCATTGGAGCTGCCCAGGACTTTTGAGGACTGCCACCTGGAGCTGCTGAGAACTGAGGAGGCATGGCTGTGATGCTGGTATTTTGTCTGTCTGCTTTGATGTTGTTTTTTCCAGATTCACCTAATGGTGGACAGTGCTGCTGTTGTAGAGGTCCTGGAACCTTGCCATTGGTGCAGAAGCCCTGAAGAAGGACTTTCTTGTTGTATGTTCACAGAAATCCTGGAAGGGGGCCTTGCTGATACTCTCAGGGGTTCTGGGACTGTTCTACAGGCTGAGTGTGACTTGAAGAGGACACTGACTATGGCTTTGTTGGGCCTTGTCTCCCCAGGAACTGAGATTGCTGAGGGCTTGCCTCCAGTGAAGATGAAAGAAAGGCCTTTCCTTGGCCTTTCTATGCTGAGATGTTATCTTGACCTTGTTATGGCTTAAGGGTGGATGGCCTTTTGTGCTCTCCTCCTCCCTTTTGAGAAAGTTCTTAATGTTAATGGATGGTATTGTAATTACTTTGAGTCCAGGGGTGGGAAACCTTTGGCCTTTTTGTGAGTGTACTTTGTTTATAATTGGAAACTGATCTCCATTTGAGAAGAACTCTCTCCATTTGACTTTGACTGACTAAAAGACTGTACAGTCCAGGGGTGGAGTAGTCTGATCTCCATTTGAGAAGAGACTTAAATGAATGCACCCTCTAGGGGTGCAGTAGTCTGATCTCCATTTGAGAAGAGACTTTGACTAAAAGCATGTACTGTCTAGGGGTGGAGTAGTACCTGGACTGAATGAAGAACTTACTAGTGAAATGTTTGAGTTATACTGTATTTTGACTTTCTCTGTTCTGTGAATGTTTGCTGAAAAAATAGGGTTTGCTATGCTGGCAATCTGAACCTTGGAAGTTGCCTTTGCTTGGCATTACAGTTAGTTGGTTCAGTGGTGTACAATTTTCACCATGAGCATTTATGCCTTGGAAATTGGCAAATGCTACAGACCAGAGGTTGATTTATTGTTCTGTTGACTGACTAGATTTAATAATGTAGACTAAACTTAAAATATGTCAGATATACATTTAGAGAAATGATTGTTAAATATTTACCAACACATTCCTGGTTGGGCCTCCCATAAAATCAAGAGTTTTAAAGGAGCTCCACAACATTAGATGAACTTCCTATGGAAGATTGATGAGAAGATGGGGGAAAAAGGTAGTAGGGGATGAATAGGTATGTCTTTTTTTTCCTTTTTCTTTTTGGAGGGCAGTTGGGGTTAAGTGAGTTGTCCAAGGTCATATGGCTAGTTTTTGTGTTAAGGGTCCTGAGGCTGGATTTGAACTCAGGTCCTCCTGACTCCAGGGCTAGGGCTCTATTCACTGTGCCACCTAGCCACCCCCCAATAGGCATGTCTTGATTGTATTTGCTTGGTACAGTGGATACTAGCATTGATAGGATTTAGGAAAGTCTCAAAGGAATGTTGGTAATGTCTACCACACAGGGACAATGAGACTATAGATTTAGAGATGAAAGGGCCTTGAGAAGCCATTCTGTCCAAACTTCTCATTTTACAGCCGAGGAATCAAAATTTAGAGGATACTAGCTAGGTACATACGCAAAGTTACACAGATGGTAAGTAGCAGAGTTTTGTTTTTGTTTATAAATCCAGTATATTTTCTACTTTATTACACTCTCAAGTAGATCTTGTGAGCAAAGTGCTTCATTAGTATGAATCACGGATATTATCTAGTTCAATCCTCTCATTTTACATATAAATAAATGAGACACAGATGGGCTCAGTGTTGTACTCAAGGTCACACAGGTTAGTAAGCAACAGCAGTAGGATTTGAACCCAGGTCCTCTGACTTCAGATTCAGTACACTTTTCTGTTTCAGTTCTATAGGGATGAAATATAACACACACACATGCACATATACCTCAATGGCAAATGGTATATAAACCTTTGAAATAAACTTTGAATTAGTGTATTTCTGGGGCAAATTAACCTATGGGTCAGAATTTATGTAGTTACATGGGTTCCACCCTAGAAAACAGACACTGTCTCTTCCCTGCACTACAGCATTTGTAGCCCTGTGACTGACATGTGCTGTTAGTGATGCCCAAATAGTAGGTCTTGCCCTTTGCTCCAAGACTTCCCAAGTGCCTTGCTCTGATACTAGACCACTTGAATAGATGCCTGCTTATTTAGATGCTCTCTTGTTTCTGATCATTGATGAGTTCCAGATCACCTAGCACCTGCCAAGGGTATCTAGATCAGTACTGGTCTGTTTAGCATTTCTGCTGGTAACCCGACAGGCAGAATCTAAGGACCCTGGCACCAAGTATAGACTCATTGTGAAATACAGACCAACAATTCAAGTCACTAAATTCTATGTATTCTATTCTATTTCACCAATGTTCATTAAGTGTCTGTTGTGTGCAGAGTATTGTTCTAGATATTGAGGGTTATACAGAATTTAACTAAGACATGGTCCCTATCCTTATGGAACATAAACTCAGCAAAGGTCTGTTTGTCAAGAACAAATAAAGGCATGTACTCTTCAGAATTCTAAGGTGTTTTTTATATGATACAACATTACCAGATTTTCCTTTCTTAGAAAAATTAAATATTAGCTAGGCATAGTCCTGTAATGTAGGGCAAATCTTCTATAGTGATTATCTTATATCCAAATGACTTAGTGGTCTGCCTATTATTGCATCTAGAATCAAATGTAAAGTCCTCTTTTTGACATTCAATGCACTTTATGACCTGGCTCGAACTTGCCTTTCTAACCTTATTACATACTATTTTTCTTCTTACATGCCTTAGTTTGGTCAAGCTGATTTCCTTACTTTTCTTTAGGCATGACATGATACCTTCCCTCTTCTTATATCTTTACCTAGGCCTAGAATGTACTTCTTCCTTACCCACACCTCTCAGTACCTCATTTTTCCTTTAGGGATCAGTTCAAATACCATCCAATGGAAGAGACCTTTTCTGATCCTGCCTAGTTGTTATTCCCCATTAATTTATATTTATTTTGTGTATGTCTATTTTGAATATGCATATGTATATCTGTGTATATAGGCATATATTATGTATGTGATTATATATAACTCTCTCCACACACACATACACACACGCACACACACACACAGATTGTCTTTCTGTAGAATGTTAGTTCCTTGAGTCAAGGGATGGTTTTATTTTTATATTTGTGCAATTGGCTTAAGATAGTTCTTTGCACATGGCATACACTTAAAATACTTGTTGGTTGACTGAGGTTGGGTTAATGGATTTCAGTTTCTAATAGCTTCTACTTTATTTCATGAAGGGATCATGAATTCCTTTCCTCAGAAGTAATCCTGAGTATTTGACCCATGGAAATCCAGCTGACAGGTGAGCTTCATGGATGATACTTAGCTCCTTCCTGAGAAATTCTAAGTGCTCACTTGGACAAATCTGCTTAAACATGTCTTTCTGTAATCTATGTCAGGGCTGGTAAACGACCCTAGCCCATCAGTAATTTGTAAACCAACATCTGGGAAAGGACTGACAGCTAGGTGGTGCTGTGGATGAAACGCTGGTCCAAAGTCAAGAATATCTTGTTTTGAATTCCTCATGAGACACTTTGTGTACCTGGGCAAGTCACTTAATCCATATTTGCTCCAGATTTTTCATCTGTAAAATGGTAACAATAATAGCACCTACCTTCCAAGGTTGTTGTGAGGATCAACTGAGATAATGACTCTGACGTGCTTGACAAGTAGTAGGTACTATATCGATGATATCTATGATGATGATGATGATGATGATGATGATGATGATGATGATGATGATGGTGATGATGACAATGATGATGATGATGATGACGATGATGATGATGATGATGGTGATGATTATGACGATGATGATGATGATGATGACGATGATGATGATGATGATGATTATGACGATGATGATGATGATGATGACGATGATGATGATGACGATGATGAATTCCTTCCTCCACAAGAAGGAATTCCATCTTCCAACACCATTTTCATAAATATATTTGAGGTGACCTTAGCACATCTCCACTGACCCAAATACTAATCGATTCTGAGGATGCATTGCACATAGATTTCATGATGAAATTCTATTTTCTCTTTTAGATACAAAATCTATTGCTACCATTTGGTTTCAGAAACATGAATCCTAGCGAAGTCTAGGGGTACATAGGAGACTTATCACAAGTGGCTTTAATATCCACATAGTCATCTGGTACCTGTAAGATGGTAAGTTAATTGAATTATTGTATTTTTTATACCAATATGGGGGTGAGGGATTGAGGATGAAAGTGATTTCTCTGGTACAGAGAATTCTTAGGTAATGAATTTCCCTTTACCAAGGCAAGATGGCTCTTCTCTGTAATTTATAGTCCACAGAGCTATTTGGAGCAATGAGAAATTAAATGAATTGCCTAGGAACACATAGCAACTATGCATCAGAAATGGGACCTGAAAGCAGATCTTCCTGGCTTTGGGGGGTGATCTCTATTTACTATACCATTCTGCCTCTGTTTCGTACATATAGCATCTGGACACAAATCAATCCTACCTTTATTGATTTTAAATAAGTGGTTAAACTTTGGAAATAGTCCAGATTTTAGAAAGCCATCTAATTCAGCTCTGTCACTTTATGAGGATTCTCAGAAATGAACATTCTCAGATATGAAGATACAGTTTTCCAAAATCAAACATATGGTTAATAGAAGAGCTATGACTAACATTCATGTAGCTTGAGTTATTTTAACTCCATTTGAAGGAATGCTAGGTTTGAAATCAATCACAGAGCTCAGTTCCAACATTTATTAAGTGTGTAAACCCTGATGACTTGCTTAACCTTTATAATTGGCAATATCTTCATCTTCACATGAATATCCGAAGGACATGTGACTTCTGCAGTAGAGAGGTCATCAAAATGTAGGAATTGCTTCCAATGTTTGTCACAAACCATTGATGAGTTATGGTACAGAGAAAAGAGCACCAACTGGATCCAAGGACATGGGTTCAAATCTTGATTCTGAGGCTCACCTGTGTGATACTGCCCAATTTACTTATGGACCTCAATTTTCTCAGCTATAAAATGAGAGGGTTATGCTCAAAGTCCTCTGTGAATCTTTTAAACTTATATAGATTAAAAGACTGTGGAATCATAGATTAAGAGGGAGAAGGATCTTAGTGGACAACCAGTCTAATCCCCTCATTTTACAGATGAGGAAATTAATTTCTGGAGAGTTTAATTGACTAGTTCAGTGTCATAAAGCTAGTAAGTGCCTCTGACAATATCTAAACTTACATTTTCCCTGTACCAGTCCTAGCACTCCATTCTACCACCTGTTGTTATTCAGTCAGGTCTGACTCTCCATGACTATTTGGGGAGAGATACTGGAGTGGTTTGCTATTTCCTTCTTCATCTCATTTACATATGAGAGAACTGAGGGAAACAGGGTGAAGTGACTTGCCCAAGGTCACACAGCTAGTAAGTATCTGAGGTCATATTTGAACTCCTGAGGTCATATTTAGCTCCTTCCTGAGAAGCTCCTTCCTAATCCCAGTGCTCTACACTATTCCATTTAGCTGCCTTGGACTCCACAACCTAGATCTTATATAAGTTCTAAGAACCTTGCTTGAGATACACAGAAGTTAAGGGATTTAGTCATACAGTCAATACCAGAGGCAAGATCTTCCTTACCCCAAGTGTGATATTCTGTTTAAGATAACGCAGTGTCTCCATTTCCAATGTGTAAAAATGGGAGTAGATAATATTTGCATTATGTTATAGTGAGAAAAATGTTTTGAATACTTAAAATAATTATGTGAATGTAATATTCCTTACTAGCTCTTTTTTCACACATTCCATTCCATCTCCATCCCTGCGACTTACATAGGGTACCCACAAAACCTGGAATATACTATGTCTTCACCTTGACTTCTTAGAATTGATGGTTTCCTTCAAAACTCAGCTGAATCATGACCTATATGAGGACCTGATCCCATTCTAATGCTAATACCCCAATTTGTCTTTAATTACAATTATTTTGTATTTTGTATTCTAAGTATAATTTGTACTTTCAATATATTTTATATCTACTTGTAAGTGTAATGTTGCTATCTCCTCTTCATAAGCTCCTTGAGGCCAGGGGCTGTTTAATTTTTGTCTTTATATGTATCCCTAAGAGCTAGCACAGTGCCTGGCATGCAGAATGAAACTGGTTCTGGAGTTTCACTGTTGTGAGGAGGTTTTGGTAAGGAATTTCCTTTATTGATGCACACTGGTACTTTCTCCAGAACTCTGTGGGGCCTTAAAAGGATGAATGACTTGCCTAGAGTCACAAGTCAGCATGTAACAGAGGTGTAAAACCTGAATTCTATCAGATCTTTCTGATTCTGAGGCTGACCCACTATCCAAAACGCTGAGCTCATTTGTCAGCTAAAAAGCTAGGATCCAAAATAACACTCGGATGTCTTGACCAGAATAGAGTGCAATGGAACTGTTATCTATGTTGTTTTTCTATTAATCAAGTCAAAGACTGCAATAATTTGTGATGACCTAAAATTCCCTGGAATTATTAATGCAAACAAGTGTCAAGCTGGATCCCTACTTCCCTTCCCAATTGTGTCTGATTTTTATAAATAATCTCAAGACTTTACTTTTGTCATTGTTAAAAATTTATCTTGTCACCCAACATGCCAGAGCACTGAACCAATTAGAGATCTTCATTCTGCCATTCTATAATAATTATTGTTCCTAACGTTATATCATCAAGAAATTTGAAAAGATGTTTTTCTCTTTCTGCAAGTCATTGAAAAATGTATGCCATGACAGCGCCAAGGACAGAGCCCTGTGTCATTCCACTGAAGAGCCAACTCCAGGTTGGTGCCACTTCACTAATGAACTCTCTTTGGGCATGGTTGTTTGCTTATCTTTGGGACCCTGTGAATGCTGATGAGAATGGAAGGTATATGTAAACAGATAAAAGAAAATAAGGTTAAATGGATTGGAAAGGGAAAAATTCTAGGAGTTCTTAAAAGCATCATCATCCTTATCATCACTCATAGTTATCTTTAGATATCATTGTTGTTGCCATCATAAATAATATTGCTATTTCCTAAAAAATTTGTATTTTCAAAATCTCCAAATAATTAAAATTGTAAGTCATACAAAAAGGAGTGGAGAAACAGATGACTGGAATCACTATGTCATAGCATAGTTATGCATGATCTATATTCACGAGGTTATGTCAAATGTATCAAATGTACCAGTGTCAATGATTTGAAAAAGAGGCAAATGATCACA
Source organism: Pseudocheirus occidentalis (assembly GCA_028646575.1). NCBI lineage: Eukaryota > Metazoa > Chordata > Mammalia > Diprotodontia > Pseudocheiridae > Pseudocheirus > Pseudocheirus occidentalis. The sequence goes on along the minus strand of JAQQSW010000038.1, from coordinate 12,945 downwards.
TAGCAAAGGTTAGAAATAACTGGTGAACCATCTATGGTTTGTATTACAACCCACCTAATGTTAAGATAACTTGGGCTAAGCATCCAGAATATTGAGAGTCTTTCTGGAAGCACATGGGCAAAAGTCACACAGGATGGCAAGGCATGGATGGATTGTGATATGTACTATTGCAGGGAGTACTTAAAGTAATGGGATCACAAGTCATTTGATATATTGAAGTAGACAACTCATTACTCTGTTATTTTAATAGCTATAAATTATTCCCTGCACACCTTTATCTACTTTTTCTGAGGTCTAGGGTATCAAGAGATTAAAACTTATGTCATGAAGCAAGGCCTTTGAGATCCATCTATCACTGGGAAGTTGAGAAAAATCTTCATCAAGTCAACTCTTTCTCAAAAGAAGATTTGTGCAATAGACAAAATCTAATGGCTGGTTTCACTGAATTTAAACAGATAATATTTTCCTTCTCCACTTGCTTGATATTAACTATTAATATTTGTATAATTATTTGGTCAATTTCATGAGCAAAAATATCATCAAAGATGTTTAATTGAATTTACCCCTTGGGAATTAAGGCACTACCCAGTCAATAAAACTAAAGTGATTGAGCCTCTGATCCAAGATGGGGATAAACTTCATTTATATTTTACCTCTGGTGTGTCTAGAATATTGAAGACATCATGTCCTATCTTAATATAGAAAAGAAGTTGCTAATGAAGGTATTATGCAGTCAGATGTTATAGTGGATATATCATTGGAGTCAGGAAGATTGAATTCCTTATCACACATTTAATAGCTGGTAAATCACTTGAACCCTCTCTACTTGTTTCCTCTTCTGTGAAATAAGGACAACAAGGGTTGTGCCTCACAGGATTCTTGTGTGGTTTAAATGAGATAGCACATGTAAGATGCTTTGTAAGCCATTAAGTGCTATATGAATGTTACTGCTATTATTATCATGAACCACAAGAACAACAGCAATAATCACATTGGAAAAATACCTTGTGCAACTCTTAGGAAAGAGAATATGCCCTTTCTTGGCTTACATAGTGTCAACAAGTCTCAATTTCTTAGCGTGGTCCTATGATTTCCATATATGCTTCTGATAATGTTAATGTGACTATTGTTGAAACAACTAGCAATTGGAAAGATAAATTTGAGGTTTAGCAGACAAAATGGGAGAGACAGACCAATGATCAGATTCAAAATCAGCAAGCTCAGAGAATGCCCCTCTTCCTTCAAATGCCACCAGTGTATAATGCCTTTGTGCAGAGGGTTTGGAATTTTCCAAGCTGGCTGTCATCAGGGAGTTGGGTGATGAAGATTACAGTTCTGGACAGCTTGGATTTCAACAAAAGGCCACAAAGCAGACAGAAAGCATGAAAACATCTCACAAAATAACAAGTAAACAAATAATCCAGGTTGTGACGGATATTGGCAATGAATCCCAAAGCTCCAGTGTTTGGATGAAAGCTTGGTTTCCAATCTGGGCCACAGCATCACTTTGACAACATTTGAATAAAATTTCAATTGAGAAACCAAAGCTAAAAATACGTGTTTTTCTGGAACTCCCTGCTCATTATTATTTAAATGTTCTTTTTTTTTCTCTTGAGAAGGTAGAGAAGGATTTAGAGACTTTACTGGGGCACTTCTTTTTAAATGGGAAATGTATTGTGCCACAGAAAGGTGACATTTATGACTTGCAGAATCTACCTGGGGTCATGTCCACTGTGAATTTAGCTGTCTGGGACAGATATAACAATAACAGCAACAAATAATAATAATATTCAAATGCATGTAGCACTTTTAAGGCTTGCTAAGAACCTTGCATATTTCTCTTATGTGATCCTCAAAATAATCTTGTAAGGTTCGTCTGCTCTTATATCCCTTTTTAGAGACGACCAAGCCAACACTCAGAGAGGTTAAATCATTTGCCCAGAACTACAAGTTTAGCAAGTGCATCAGATATGATTTGAACTCAGGTTTCCCTTAATCCAGTTCAGCACTTCTCCATCCCTGTTATCTGCACATGCCTTTATGTCTACGAAGTCTATGTCTATAGTTTCAGGACACCATAGAGAGGAACTCCAAAGAAACGAGCATTCCAGATTATAGATTGGATAGAATTTGTCTCAATATCAAATTCAAATAAATGTGCTTAATAATAACATCTGATATTTGTATAGTACCAAGTGGCTTCAAATACCCATTTTTCGAAGTCCCTTGATTATCTCTTGGGTTTGTCATGACAGTTACATCTTACAGCTGAGGGTGCACACTGGAGTGATTAGGTGACTTCCTACAAGTCACCCGGTTGATTCATAATAAGTACTTAGGAGATGCTTATTGACAGAATGGTTGATTGATGGGGCAGAGCTACTCAAATCCAAACTTTCTGACCAAGATCAGTCTTTTTCAGAGTGCATCATATTACCGTTCATGTTTCACTCCCTACCTGGCCACCATATCCCTATATATGTTGTTTCCATTATTAGAATATAATCTACCTGAGGTCAGGGGGGGTATATTTGCTTTTATATGTATATCTGTAATGCTTAGCCCAGTGTTTGGTGTCTTTTAAAATCCATTCATTCATTTATTCATTCATCTATCCATCTATTCATTCATTTGTTAATTCATTGTCAGTATTATTATTAATAATAATGGCCAGCATTTACATATTATTTAAGGCAGCAAAGCTGTCAAATATATTTACACATTTGATTACATGGCATCATACATGCAGATGTCTAAAAATCTATGTGACTGTCAGATGGTGGGGGAGTGGCATTGTGTAGACTAAGCTGTCTTTTCTTTTAATATTATGCTCTCCCCAATCATTTATACCCACTTCTCCAGGAAAACTTTTCTGAACACTCCAGTCTACACTAGTAGTAGTAGTAGTAGTAGCAGTAAATGTAGTAATAGTATTAGAAGTAGCAGTAATAGTAGTAGAATAAATAGTTATAGCAGTAGTAGTAGTAGTAGTAGTAGTAGCAGCAGCAGCAGCAGCAGCAGCAGCAGCAGCAGCAACAGCTAGCATTTTAGGGTTAGCACTTTAAGATTTGTCATGCAATATATATGTATATATATTTATTTGTATGTTTAATTGAATTTATATATACACACATATTATATATACATGTTTATATACATACATATGTGCATATACAAATATACATATATGTACACACACACACATATATGGCATATATACTATAGGGCAAGTCTTAGCTGATCCTTTCAACAACTCTGGGAGGTAGGTGTCGTTATTATCTTCACTCTATAGCTAAGGAAACTGAGTCTGACAGTGGTTAAGTTACCTGCCAGGGTGACACAGCTAGTAGGTGTCTGATGTATATTTTGTACTAAAATCTTCCTAACTCCAAGACTAGTACACTACACTCTATACCACCTAGTTGCTTCTCTTTTTCTTCTGAACCTCTGTGGCATTTATTGTCTTTTCCTTTCATTGAGTTTGTTGTGTATTTGTTGTGTATCTTCTCTCCACCAGTATAGATTATAAGCCTACTATGCTTTAGAATACCATTTTCATGAATTGGGAGCCAAAAGAATTAATTTCCTATTGGCCAGTCCTCTCCTGACTTAGCTAGGCTGTTCTTCAGAGTCTACCATTGCATCTATACTTGAAGCATTTGTGGCTTGGCAAGACCAGTTAGATTATACTATATGGTGGCATAGTTCTCTAGAGCTCAGGGTCCCCTCTGCCCCATTCTCAAGTATCATTAGAGGACATTAGTGGAGGTATTCATCAGATGGTTTCTAGTACTGCTGGTTGAATTTCCATGTGTCATATTTGTCTTACTACATTGCCTAGAACAGTATTAAGTGTGTAGCACGAAGAAATGATCAAAGTTCTGTGATTTCCTCTGCATATGCAGATCATAACAGTTCTTCAACTTCTTTGATTAGTCTTAGAGGGCTGCTCGAAGCTCAGTGTTCAGATAACAATCAGTCACAAAGCTGGTGTCAGAGTATTTCTGACCCAAAGGAATGTATTTTCTCCACAGTCTTTCTCATATTTCTAGTAATATTAATTTATAGTAATTATATTTATAGTAATTAATTTGCAGTAATATTAATTAGCCATTTTAAGGAATCTCCATGCCCTTTCCCAACACACACACACACACACACACACACACACACACACACACACACACTTTTCTCCCAGGTGCCTGATAAGAGCTGCTACAATGTCCAGAAGGTGAATCAGCACTTGATGCCCAGGCTTCACCTAATATCTCCTGCATTATCATTCTGTAGTACCTGTAGTCATTTCAAAAGAATTTTCAACAAAATCTTTATTCTCTGAAGTTGAGATCAAATAGAAATCTGACCAACAGTATAGAGTAGAGAAAGTATTTCCCAAGAATACATGTGGTCTTGCCTCACTGAGTTGGCATGGAAGAAGGGTGAATATGAGCATAATGAATGGGGTAGGGCTTTCGTTTGGGGATCAAATTGGTCCATTTATATACCCAGTACAAGGTTTTCTTCCAAGTACACTGCACCTTGATGTAAGAAACGGATTTCCAAGGAGATGAGAGACTATCACTAACAAAGGTAAATATTCGATTTCACCAGCTATGCCCAAGTTCTGTGCCCAGATTTCCAGACTATTTGTTCCATGCTAATAGCTTGGAAACATGACGTCTGGAAGTAATTTGCTTAAACCATGAATCCTTGCTACTGCTTTCCAAGTGGCTACATGGCATCTGGATGGGGCAGGCTACCTTTCTGAAGGACACATTCAGCCATCTAACAAGAACAGTCAGAACATAGAGAGCCTGTTTGCTGAGCTTTTCTGTATCTCAGGCTTTCCAGATGTTGGTTTGCTAACCTCTGAATGATCTTTTGTTTCTAATATCCTTCTCCTCCGTGTAACAAGTCCCATATCTGATAAGCGCTAGCTGCATGTCATTGGGGAATAGTCTTAAGTCTTTGTACCTCATTTTCTTTTATCTACAAAACAGGCAAACTATTGCCAACTTCACCTGTTTTTTATGCATGAAAATGTTTTGGTAAGTGTTTAAATACTATATAAACACCGACTACTATTCAATTTGATTGAATCAATTAATAAACAAATATTTATTAAAATGCTTACCATGTGCTAGGCACTATGCTTGGAACATGAAGATAAGAATAAAACAATGCTTATACTCAGGAAACTTAATTTTATTAGAAAGTGATAGCACGTACCTATGAAAGTCTATTTAATACATATATAAAAGAGATACAAGGTAAATTTTCTTGGGGGAAAGAAAGGAGCTGGGAGAAAGACTACGTGTGGAAGAAGATGCTTAAACAGAGTCTTGAAACAATCAATGTATTGTAAAAGAGAGAGGTGAGGTGGGAATGTATTTTAGTCAGGTACAGTGACTGGCATATCAAGACAGGGAGGACAGAAATGGAGTTCCCAGTGTCAAAAAGAAGGTCAGTATGATAGCAACTTAGAATATGGGAAGGAGAGCAATGAATAAGACTTGAAAAGCATGTTGGGCTGAAGTTGTGAACTGTTTTAAAGCCTGTTTTTGTTGTAGCTGTTCAGTCATTTCAGTCTTGACTGACTCTTTGTGATTCCATTTGGGGTTTTATTGGCAAAGATACTGGAATGGTTCACCATCTCCTTCTCCAGAATAGCTTAAATGTGATCCAAGAATTAATAGGGAACCAACAGATTGTGTTGAGTAGGGAGGTGACGTGGTTAGATCTGCAATTTAGGAAAATAACTTTGAAATTCTCCTTTGGAAACTGTGAGGAAGATGGATTGGAGAGGGGAGACATATATATATATATATATATACATATATATATATATATACATACACACACACATATATATACACACACATATACATATGTATAAATATATATACATATATGCGTATATGTATGTGTGTGTATACACACACACATCACTTATCTAAGTCACGTGGCCCTGATTGCTTAGCAAAAAAAGAAGACTTTTGATTATCATATTGTATCAGCTATGAATCATTATGACCAGAAACCAGCTTTCTCAAATTTCATGTTGACTGGCACTGGGAAGATAATATACTCTGAACAACTGAGCAGAAAATCAAAACATACTCTAAGGATTGGGCACTCAATGGTTAATTCCCCCATGGCACTGTACATAGTATGTGCTTTACTGGGTATAAAAAGTGACTCATCTCCCTCAGAGTGGCCAAAGATTCTATCATTTTCTGTGTTAGATAGTTTTTTGACTTGTGACAGCAAGTGGTCTCTTCAGCAGTAAACCCAACTGAATTCTAGTCCTCTCTCTCCAATTGTGAGTGAAGACGAGTTACTTAATGTCTTCCTCTCCTTGCTTCTGAGACATTATTTTACAAGCCATACTTTCATACTTTGCTAAGAAATAAAACTGAGATTCTGTTTCCTAACTACAAGAGGAAAACCTCTGCTCTCTTCTAAATGCATTGTAGTGAAGGGCCCCCAGGGCTTTCTTCCTTCATTCTTTTACTTTTAGAGGTTGAATAAAAGTACATACTAATGAACACCAGGGAAGCCTCTGCCCCCAGAGTTCCATCCTTCTGGGCCTCTCAGATACTGTTCAGCTGAGGGACTCAAGGGAAAAAGAAAATCCTTCTTGTATTCAATATATGTGTGGAATTTGGATAAAAGAACATATATTTATTTTAAGTCTAATTCTGTGAGATCATAGGGGTATGATGACCAGCATTGTGTAGGGCCTTTAGGCCATCGCATAACTAGGTCTGGTTGATGGAAATGCATATATTTAGCCTGGAAATGGGAAGACTTGGGATGAGGGAGGCATAAAGCTATATTCAAGTACTTGAAGGCCTGTGACATTAAAGAAATAATAGTTTTTCTGGGCATAGTATCATAGACATAGTGAGAAGGAGGAGGTCATTGATTCCAATTCTTTTAATTTTACAGCTGAAGAAACAGATCAAGAAAATTGAAGTGACTTGCTCAACATCCTGTGAGGAGTATATGGCAGATGTAGAATTCAAACCTATGTCTTCAGATTCTAAATTTAGTGTGCCTGGCATAGTGGAAAATTTGCTGGACTTGGATCCTATATCAGACACTTACTACATGTAGGATCCTGGATGCCTCAGAGAGTCTTGGACCTAGAGCTGGAAGGTTATTTATTCCAAGTCCTGTATTTTTAGAGATGAGGAAATGAGGCCCTGGGAGGCTAAAAGTCTTCTTCCAAAATCACATTGGATCCTAGATACTGACTTCAGTGTCATCAGTCTTCACTTTTTTCAGCCTCAAGTTTCCCACTTTTAAAATGACTACAATGATACAGGGTTGTTGTAAGGGTCAAATGAGAGAATATGTGGTTTCATGTAAAATACATGACAATATATAAAACTTAGTGTTACGTAAACATTAGTTGTTGCCATTGTCATTGTCGTCACCACCACCACCATCACCATCTTTGGCCAGAACTAGGAGCAATTGGTAAAAGTTGCTGAGAAGTAAATATTACCTGAATGAAAACTTCTTAACAGATAAAGACACACAAATGTGGAATTGACTTCCATAAGAGGTAGTGTTTTCATATTATCTGAGTAGAGGTTGGATGATCCCTTGTTGAGTATGTTGTAGGAGGGATTCTTTTTTCTAGTATAAGTGCAATTAAGTGATTTCTCAAACTCTTTCCCACTACACATCTTAAGACCTCTGATTTGGTTCTAGGTGTTAGATATCCCTACCCTGTTATCTCCCACCATCTTGGCTTGGTGTCATCTATCACACAAGTTGGATGTATGTTGAATATGTAGGCTACAGGAACTGTGGAGGAATTGAAAGGATAGTATTTTGTTCCTTATCAGTTCAAGTATTAAATGTAGCGAATTCCCAAGTATACTTACGAAGAAGAGTTTATGACAATAAAGAATCATTGTATAAAGAGCTGCTTAATTCCTGTCCATTCATGTATCACAATGAATCAAGTGAGAAAGAGGCTGACATGGCCCTACACCAACAACCACCAGCATGGAAATATGCCGTTTCACCCACCACAATTTTTAAAGAATAAGAGTTTTAGGATTTGAGGAGAAGAGAAGGGATATTTGAGGTTATTCAATTGATGTGCACTTGAAAAATAATTCAATAGGCCTCCAAAGTGGTCATCCAGTGTACATTGAAAGACCTCTGATGAAGGTGAACAGCCTCCTGAGGCAGCCTATTTCATATTTGGTACATTGTAGTTGGGAAGATGAGAAGACCAATAGAAAGCTTAGAGAGGTGAGTGAATAGGAAATAGGATACACCAAAGTGGTTTTCCCTGAATCCAGAAGTGGGGAAATCAAAGGGTTATTACTAAAAGAGGAATGGAAGTGAAGGACACCAAATGCTTCCTCTCCTCCTTACCCCCCTCACCCCCATGCATTTATTGATACTTATAGGCTATAAGATCTTAGATTCAGATCTGGGCCAGACCTTGAACATCTAGACAAGTATCTTTTTTTTACAGATAGAAAAACAGGTACAGCGAGGTGAGTGGCCCATGTTGCCAGTTGTATACTCTTCTGCATGTTTTCAAGATGACCAAATAAAGTCTTGACTGATGGATTGATCAAAAGTGTTCAAACTCATTTTTATGTCTATTCTGTTTACCCCGCTGAGTTATTCTGTAGATTGTGTTCCTGGTTCTGTTTGATTAGCTTTGGATTTTCTTGTCAATTAGACTGTGAGCTCCTTGAGGAAAGGGAAGAAAAGGGACTGTCTTTTGACTTGCTTTGTGTCCCCTAAAGTTTGCACACTGCCTAGCACATAGTGGATCCTTAATAAATGTTGATGAACTGATTGCACTAGTTCATATAATTCTTCCTATACTCTTAATTTTTCACATGCATTGTTTCTTATAAAACCACATTATTCCATTGTATTCATGTAGCACTATTTGTTAAGCAATTCACCAGTTCATGGCCACTATTTCCTCCCTCCCTCTTTCTTTACAACCTTTGTTAAATACCTACTGTGTTTATGGTTCTGTTCTAATCCAGATTACATCAATGTTATCTAGGTAAACATCTTTGAAGTTCTCAAAGTCTAGCAAGAAGGATGAAGCAAAAGAATAATTAAAATGTACAGTATTAGATACATATTGGATTGGTTGGGTGATTGTTGTCCTTTGTTCTTGAGAGGACCAAAATGACATCACTATGCTAGAGTCAATTTTCAATGTGTCCAACTGTGCCTGATCTGATCAATATGAGCTCATAATGCTCAGCCACAGGTTAGGAACAAATAGCTTGTGTGAACATTTGAGGTGGATTCTCTAAATTTGTACATCCTGTGTTTCCTTTGAACTGTTTCAGTTCTGCTTTGCTCCTAGAGCACAACACCTCTGATATGGGCACACCATACGGAGCAATCCTGTGCCAGTGGCTCCCATGTCACACAATCAATTCCAAAGTTCTTAAGAGAATCCTTGAGATTGTCCCTGTATTGCTTCTTCTGACCATGATGTGAATGCTTGCCCTGTGTGAGTTCGCCATAAAATAATCTTTTTGGCAAGCATACATTTCGCATATGAACAACATGTCCAGCCCATCAGCGTTGCACTCTCTGAAGTAGAGTTTGAATGCTTGGCAGTTTAGTTTGAGTAAGGACCTCAATGTCTGGTACCTTATCCTGCAAGGTGATCTTCAGCATCTTCCTCAGACAGTTCAAATGGAAGTGATTCAGTTTCCTGGCATGGCACTGGTAGACTGTCCAGGTTTCACAGGCATACAACAGTGAGGTGCACACCATGGCTCTGTAGATCTTCAATTTAGCAGACAGCCTAATACCTCTTCTCTCATATACTTTCCTTCAGGGATTCCCAACACTGAGCTAGTTCTGTTAATGCGTGCATCAACCTCATCATCAATATGTACATCTTTGGAAGGTACACTACCAAGGTAAGTGACTTTATTCACAGAATTCAAAACTTCTCCATTTACTGTAACTGATGTTTCCATGTATCAACGTGTGGCTGTGGCTGATAGAGTGCCTGTGCTTTCTTGGTGTTAATTGTTAGGCCAAAGTTAGTGCATCTCAGCTTCAGAGGCTGCACAGAGAGCAGAATCATCTGCAAACAGGAAATCATGCACAATACTCCCTCCACTTTAAATAGATTTAAAAGGAATGATTGCGTAAGGGATAGAGAAGTTGACCTGGAATTAGGCATAACTTATTATCAATCTGGTGCTGGACAGTTCACTTAACTTCTCCTGGTCTTAGTTTTGTCATCTGTAAAATGAGGGGTTGGGTTTCATGACCTGTGAGGTCCCTTCTGATTCTTCATCTAGGATCCTAAAAAAATCAAAGTATGTCTGATGAGAGTGATCATTATTTATTGATCTTCCAACCCCACTATGTGCACTTAAATTCTATTCAGGCTCTGACCCCATTGTCTCTTCTTGAGTCAGCACAGATTCTTGTTTGAAGATGTACAATGCATTTAACCAACCTGATCTCATGGAAACAGAGAGGCCGTCATTGATCCTCCTGTTTTGAAACAACAATCCCCAAAGCTTCATCACTCCATTTTCAAGAGTTTGATGGTGAGCAACACCATAGATTAGGGAGCCTGATTTATTCAGTATTTTTTCAGTCCAACTTTCTCTGTGGTCTAAAGCCCTCTGGGAATGCACAGGACAAAGAAGACAGCCAGGAGAGGTAAGGATATGCCAGCAGCTAAGCCCCTCTGATCAGATGTACAATGACAGAATCACAGAATAATAGACAAAGAACACCTTCAACAATGAACCCTAAAGTCATCATTTAGCCTTTCATTTAATCCCTCCACTGTCTATCATCCCCAAAGCAGCCTATTCGTGGCAAGGTGGCCTTTGTCTTACCTTTATGAAATTTCATTTTGCTAAGATTCTTAAGATTTTTTTTTCTGTTGGATCCAATTCCAGTCTGGGCTGTCTCATTTTACAAAGCCATTCTTAGTCATACTGTCACCCATCCTTATGACTTTCACCCAGACTCATTGGAGCGTGGCAGTATAGATTGGTTGGGGCTATTATGTCTCTTAAAGTTTGTGAATCTCATTCCTCTAGGGTTATACAGAAGGCTGGACTCACATAGCACAATTTAAAGTTCAGCTGCTCTGATCTTAGCCGTCCTTCAAGTCCCAAATTGCTGGAGACCAGCCAAAGCCTGGGTTAACAGCTGGCAACAGCAGCTGTGCCAGGCTTTAGAGGAGTTCCTATGGGAAGCTATTTTGTATGACAACAGAGTTGTCAAGCTGTGAAATCAGGGAAGAATTTGGAAATGGCAAATCCAAAGGAACAGTCATGAGCAGAACCCAACCTGAACAGGTTACTGAGAGATTAGGATAAATGGATCACAGGCTCATAGATGGATAGCTCAAAGGATGTAGAGATACCACCTAGTTCAATCATTTCATTTGGTAAATGATGACAATTCAGAGAGTTTAAGCAACTCACCCAAGGTTACACAGGCAGTAAAGTAAGAGATAGAACTTATGTCTAGGGTCATTGTCCTTCTAACTGTACTTTTCTATACCCTCTATGGAACAGAAAACCTAGAAAAGAAGGCATGAAGAAATTAGGAAACAAGGACAGGTGAAAATATAAAAAGTTATGAGAGATAACTCAGAAAGAAAGATGTCAACTGACCAGGAATGCTGGCTTTGACTCTACTGGAGAATGTGTGAAAAGAAAGTCACATGTAATGTATTAAAACAATCACCAGTAAAGAATCAGGAATTGCATTACAGTGAATGTCTGATCTTCTCTACGAAATCTTCTCCTAATCCTTTGGCTCAAATCCACTTCTCCATTTCCTGATGTCCTATGGACTCACTGAATGCATGGTAGTCATGTGATGTAGAAAACTACTTGGCTTAGTTTGTTGATTAATGGCTCTGTGCCACCTTGGAGAAAGGTGTCTATTAGAGTGTCATAAGGCCAATTATTGCCTTGGCTTAAAATCTATGTCCAATTTCTGCCTTGAGAAAATTGAAGCAAGAAGATGAAGCTTCTATGGGATGCTGGAAAAATGGATTTGGTGTCAAGAGTCATTGATTCAGGTCTCAGCTTTGAGCTTATTAGCTATTTAACTTTGAGAGAGTTACATGACCTCTTTTGGCATCAGTTTCCAAATGCATAAAATTGGTATGAGGGAAATAGATAAGAGTACTAACCATGAAGTGCATTTAGGAGAAACAATGATGGACATAGAGTCAAGAGAGACCTGTATTCAAATATGTTAGTGTCCAGTACTAGGAAATTGATCATTCTATTGATTGTGATGATCCTCAGACCATCTCCAAAGTTTAGTGTACAGTTCTGGATGACATATTTTAGCAAGGACAGAGAAAGGTCTTGTATTGAATCATATGAAGAGTGTTTGAAGAAATTGGAGATGCATAGCATGGAGAAAAAATCCCAGAGGCAATATGAGAGCTATCTTTCAAGTCCTTCTGAAAGGATAACTTATGACAAGTGGAATGGAATTGTTCTGCTTGATACCAGAGGACAGAATTAGGAACAAGGCATAAAACTTGCAAAAATACAAATCTGGGTTTGATGGCAGTGGTAAACTAAGTTCTGAATAATGAAATCTATCCAAAATTAGGGTGAGTTGTCTCACATGGTAGTAGAATACCTGTTATTCTGGGTCTTCCAACAATAGCTAAAAGATCCCCATTTGGAACAGAGGGAATTCTGCTCAGGCACTGATTGCACTAGCTTCCGTCTGAGGTGCCTTTGAACACTCAGATTATCAGATTCTATGATTTCTGCTTCTGCTATTTACCATTTCTCTGATGATGTTCGCGATATTGCCTATGGGATTGAGGTAATGAGGACCAAATGAGACAATGGGTGTAAAGTCCTTTGCATGTTTTAAAGTACTTTAAGTACTTTATTTATATTGATATAAACATATTTATTT
>JAQQSW010000037.1:166709-184973 GCA_028646575.1 Pseudocheirus occidentalis | reverse complement strand
TTTCTCTCTCCCTTTTCTTCCTCTTCCTCTACCCCCTACTCCATGTCTTCTCCCTCCCTCCCTCCCTCCCTCCCTCCCTAGACCTTCTAACTAATAGCATGTGTTTGCAAAAAGGCTGACTAAGGTCAATGTTTTGGGTTGTGGCTATAGGACAGGACGAAATTGAAGAACCCACACAGGAATCAAACTCGTGACTTTGGCCTACTTTGCACAGGACTGTAACCCCCTACCCTAGACTAATCAGAACTGCTCCCTGCAGCACATAGAGCCAGCATAATGTCACCTGGTATTCATGAGCAATCCATCAGGCCCCAGCAGAATCAGAAGCTCTGGAGTGGCCCTTCTCTTCTCCAGCCACCTGCCAATGGGTACATGTTACAGAGGTATGTCACCAGTATCAGGTCGACTTGAGTAATAATCTGCCAACCCTTGGGTTTCAGGTACAGTGGTTGCAGAAAGCAATGGCTCTGACGGGTTGGAGAGTTTGAGTGATGCCCAGATGTCAGAAGAGATGTTGGCTCTTGTGGATGAATTTGAAAATGCGTGGCCTCTCGAAGCCTTTGAAGGGGCACTAGAGGTCAAAGGGCGACGAATGGACTTACAGGGTATACGGGTCCTGAAGAAAGGTCTTCAGGATGGAGTAGCCAGCTCTTCGTGCTTTGGTGATTGTGGAGACGATGATGACGATGACACAGAGTGGGTAAGAAAAAGCCAAGTCGGGGTTCTAATGTCCAAGACCAGGATTCATTTAGGGGTGATGGTATGTAGAGTTTGAGATTGCCAGCGCGGGGTGGCTCCCTTGTGTTTGAAATAGAATGACTTTCAAGACAGCGTGCCATCTCTTCAGGAGTCACTTGGTGTCTCATAGTACAAATCTCATATGATCCTCTTGGCTTTCAATGATGAGTCAAAATGAGACACATGAGGTCAGGAAAACGTGTTATCTCAATCAGAGAGGCAGGACATTTGAGCTGTGGGAACAGGAAGAAGACAGCTCTTCCCAGGAGCCTTAAAGGAGAGAATTAACCTCTCCCTTTGAGACGACCTGTAGGCATTAGAGGGGAAAAAAAGAGCAAAGACCCCTCTGGCAGAGCAGCACACCTCTGGAGACTGGTTCCCTGGGTGGTTTTCCCCTTGTATCTACCTGTATTCTCAGGATTATGTGTTCCAGGGAAATCTAGTACATCTGGCTGTGTTGAAAGCTGCTTGAGTTCTTAAGCAGAGTACACCAAATGGCCAGGCAGGGATGGTTCTGTGTCACAAAGTCAGAGATAGCTATGTCCTTGGTGACACCTTCTGAGCCTTTCCCTGTTCTCTTGGACTTCGTTTTGTTGAGGGCCATACGACGCTGCTGGCATTGCCTTTGGAAATCCAGGGGCACCTCCAGCCCACCAGGAGGCATCGGAGGACATTTTCTATTTAAAGTAAATGAATGAAATTGAGGCTTAGGTTAACTTTCATGAAGATTATATGTAACTATGTATCTTCATCTTTGTTCTGTTCAGGCTGTTGCTGAGATCCCTTTTGAGGGATCTGTTTAATTCTGAGAGATTTCGAAAGCTTTTGCTCATTTGATGGAATATTTTCTCTTTAGTGATCTTAGTGAAGTAAGCAGTAGACAGTTATTCAGGTTTCACAGACCTCTCTTTTCTGTCCGAGCTTCCTGCTTTCAGTGAAGCTATTCTGAGGTCAGGTGGCCACCACCCACAAGATCCTGAACCCTCAATCTCATTTTTCCTTATGTTTTCCCTTCTCAGATCACATTCCAGGTCAAGCGTTTAAAGAAACCCAAAGTGGAAAGCTCGGACATTCAGGAACCCCCAGGGAAAAACAACGAGGAGCAGATTCAGGCAGAAAATGGGCATCGTTTTCAAAAGACTCTGGAAATTAGTGGCCCCAAGATACCGGCCCCTGGACCACAAGGTAAAAACATCCACATTCTCTACTAATCAGGTCTCGTCCTTCATCTTTATTGTCCAAATCAGCCATCGTAAGACAAGGTAGGACTTAAAAGATTTCAGGCAATGGGAGCAAGGGGTACTTCGTTTTCTGTAACTGAGCAGACACCAGGTTTTTAAAAAATAGACTCAATTCTGTATCTACATGCATTTTTACCATTGTATTGTTTGGCTGCATTTAGCATCCACTTTCTCTTAGACCAAAAAACCAAGTTGACTTGTGTTTTTTCCCATTCCTCCTGATTGTGCTCTTGTTGTCCCCACAACCTGAAATAGTACTTTTTCTTGTATTCTCTACTTTTAAATCTGTCAATTAGTCAGTCAGTAAACATTTATTAAATATCTACTATGTGCCAGGCAATGGGCTAATTCCTGGGAATACCGAGAAAGGCAGCCTCCCTGTCCTCAGGGAGCTTACAGTCTAATGGGAAAGACAACGTGCAAACATCTTTGTACAAACGGGATAGATTGAAGGTAATGAACAGAGGGAAGGCTCTAGAATTAAAGCAGGGGGCATGGAGGAAAGGTCCCACTCATCTTTAAGCCAGTGGTCCTATGGTAGAGATGCCTTAAGAAAGATTGTCTTTGTCTTTCAAAAAGCACCTTAACCAAATTAGATCTAGCACCATCAAATAACTACGTTATATTTTGAGTTTTTCTTAGAAATATTCTGTTTAGCAGGGGAGAAAAATTGTTAAGTCCGAAAGATGAACAGATGGTGAGACAATCAAAGAATTTTATACCTAGGAGATTATCTGGTTCAAGCCCTCCCTTATTACAGATAAGGAAATTGATGCCCAGCAAGATTAGGTCATGGGACTACTTAGAGAGAGGAGAGACTAGAACTCGGGTCTCCTAATAACCAGTGTAGGTCTTACCAGGTGACAAGGACAAGTATAAAGGAGTATGTGTACTTGTATCAGTAGGAAAGGAAAGCTAAAGCCCCCAGAATGAGCTGGGATTTGCCAAAATGCCAAAGACAACAAAAAAGGAATGAAGGGACAGAGTGAGTCGGGAATGCCATGGAGTTGTGTTTGCACTAAGGTACAAAGGACAAGAGAAAGGCAGCCCGCCCCACTTTGGGGAACATGGTTTAATGTCAACTCTAAATTTAGTTCCTCTTTCTCCATGGAGGAAAAAGATATTCAGACGAGGAAGAATATATCATTAAGATGAATTTAAAAGCAAAGATAGAGAAATAGATCATTTTTTAAAGCATCAAGCTGAGTTAAATGAGTTCAAGTCTCTTGACTCAAATGGATACATCTTAAGGTATTCAGAAATACATTTGTAAGTGTGCTTGTGGAATCACTGCTGGTTGAAAAATCATGATGAATGGAAAGATGGAAAGGTAGATTTTAGAAACTGCAGACTGGCAAACTGGGCATTGATCTCTTTAAAGAAGGGACGGGATTTGGAAAAGAGATTACTGAGCTTGGAGGACAGGAAGGGTGATCTTTCATATCTACAGTGAGTCACCAAAACAAGTGATTTCTAATCTGTATCCTTACTGTAGTAGGACAAACAATAAAACGTATTTATCTTCTTTCTATATAGAAGTAGGGAGGGGCAGAGAGGTAGAGAACCGTGGTTATGGAATCTCTACTGCCAGAGAGTTTTCTTACCTGGCAGAAATTTTGGGTTAGGAGTATGGCGTACAAGAAGAAAAGTTTCAGAACTTACTTTTTTTAATAAGTCACATTAAACTGACCCTGTTTTCATTTTTTTCTCTTTGCTTTTTAAGTGCTGTACATGCCAATGCCATTAGCAGTATGCCTTGATTTCAGTAAGACATTTCACAATTTCTTGATACCCTTGAAAATATGTGATATTGGTGGCAATGGGGGGTTTGCAGTTGGCAGTGCAAGCTTACTCATCGGTGTCCTCAAGGAGAGAGGTTTCCAGTGGTATGTCATAGGGTTCTGTGTTTGACAACTCTGCATCTTCTTTAATATTTTAATCAGGGACTTGGATGTTGAACATAGAAAAGCCATTTTTCAAATGTACAGAATTCACAAAGCTGAGAATAATAGTTTTTTTTAGTTATGAACATAATAGACTTTATATTTATTTCCCTTCCCCTTACAACTGACAAAAGCAACATAACAAAACCTGACAGTTTTCATCACTGAATGTCCAACATACTGTTAAACATCCCAGTGCACAGGATTTTAAATTTATGACTTTAGATTTTAATAGCTTTACATGAATAGACTCTCAAGGAGAATTTTGTTTTCAAGCAAAAGCGGTATTATTAAAAACAATCCAGAGATTGAAGAGAACAGCAAAAAGCATATAACTTACAGATAGCCACCCACCCTAAAAACCAGTGGATATTTTTCAATCAGGAGGAAGTTCATTCTTAAGGTTTAGAGGAAAAAAATACTAGTCATATTTGGTGACCTCAGTGCTGGGGAATACTAAGGCATAAGCATCAAAAGGTCTGTTTTTTTCCAGTACATAATAAACAATGCCTCCAGAAGGAATCTAGAATGCATAATTAAAGAGAATGATTTCTTGTGTCAGAAACTAAAGAACATAAGGGACACAAGTAGCAACTTCATCATTGCCACCAATGGAAGACAAAGACTTTGGAAGAGAGATGAAAATCTGGGAAGTGATTAACTGGTTCCAAATATGGAGTCTGAAAATGGGATGTGCATTTCCCAGCTGAGGTTAAGCTATAAGAATAATGGCTTCCTGCAGAGAATAACAAGGGAAGATAGTAAGCGCACACCTTATGAATTCAATCCCAAGGTCCAGAGTAAGTGCCTCTTGGGCCCTGAAGTAACTGGCAGATACAGCGGCTGAGTCACCATCAGCGATCTGTCAGAGAATCCAGAGAGCAAGAGGAATGGCACAGTACTGCAGAAGAGCAAATGTCTCCATTTTTTTTTTAAAGGAAGAGAACAGAGTTTAGAAACCAAACTAGCGTGCCTGACCTTGACTCCTGGCAAAATTCTAGATTGTGTTATTAAAGATGTTGTTGATGGGTGTCTAGCAAAGGAAGCAGTGATCCCAGGAAACAGCAAAGCTCTACCAAGAAGAGGTCATGCCGGAAGAACCTATTCTTCCTTTTTTGGTAGAGTTTTAAATTGGTAGATCAGGGAAATGTTACATCTATAGCATAGCTAGATTTTAGTAAGCGTTTGACAAAAAGTTCATTATTATCCATGTGGAAAATATAGGGAATGTGGGATAGATGGTGATCTAAGTTAGGTGTTTCCAAAACTGGTAGAATGGTTCAACCCCACAGAGTAGTCATTAATGACATAAAGTTAACTTGGAAGGAGGTAGAATGTGGCACGATTCTGTCATGGGCCCTGTGCTGCTTAATAAATAACACTTTTAGCAGTGACTTGGATAAAGGTATAAATGACATATTTATCAAATTATCAAATTTATCAAATGCAGATGATAGGAAGTGGGTAGGAATAGCTAACACATTGAACAACAGAATCAGGATCCAAAGGATTTTAAGAGGCAACAACGAGAGGAGAAAATTTAGGAAGAATTAATGTCTTACACTTGGATTCAAAAAAATCAACTTTTTAAAAACATTTTTAATTTATGGAATAAACTAAACATTTCCATAACATAGTACAATTAAAAAAAAGATGATTGCACATAAAATTGCAAATCTGCTATGCACAACTTGCTATTCCTTTCAACTATACAACAAAATTATCATGGAAATGTCTTCATTTTCTTTTTTTCTTCCCTCCCCTAGAGATGGCTACCGTTGGAAACAAATAGATAGAAATGTAAAATTATTCTATGCATTCTTCTATTTATCAGTTCTTTCGCTGGCTGCAGATTAGCATCTTCATATGTCCTTTGTAGTTAATTTGTGTATTTATAATAGACAAAATAGCTTATTCACTTGAAGTCATTCTTAAAACATTATTGCTGTTACTGTATATAAAGTTCTCTTGGTTCTGCTCATTTCACTTTTCATTATTTCATGCAAGTCTTTCCATGTTTTCTAAAATCACTGAACTCATAGTTTCTTATAGTACAGCAATGTTCCATCACAATCATATACCACAATTTGTTCGGCCCTTTCTCCAATTGATTTATACCAATACTTTTGAGTATTTTTAATAGAAATTAGTGCTGAATTGTATCAAAAGCTTTTTTCTGCATCTATTGAGATAATCATGTGATCTTTTTCATTTCTGCTTCCTCAGTTCATTCAGGACTGTGATGGTAAAATCTGAAAAATGGTGACTCCACTGTCCCTGGTGACAAAAGGAGTTTTTTATAAAAATTTCTGCAGATCTTTTTTTTGTCTTTTTTATTGTCTTTCTATTTTCATCCTTAAATGCCTTGGACGGTGGCTTTATTTCCTTGTGCCTTTCCCCAGGCTTTCTTTAAGTATATTTTTCCTTCCACTGTTTTTCCATTTTGCAAGCCAATACAGCTCACAATCTTCTGTCATCCTGCTCTCTAAAGGAGGTTAGATTCTAAGCCATTTTTGTATTTGGCTGCCATCTCTCTGCTTGGGAAGGAAATCAAGTGTTTGCTGGCCAAGGTGATGTCTAAGCTCTAGGTTTCCTCATTATAGCAATTGA
The DNA here is from genome assembly GCA_028646575.1 of Pseudocheirus occidentalis. Classification (NCBI taxonomy): domain Eukaryota; kingdom Metazoa; phylum Chordata; class Mammalia; order Diprotodontia; family Pseudocheiridae; genus Pseudocheirus; species Pseudocheirus occidentalis. The sequence goes on along the minus strand of JAQQSW010000037.1, from coordinate 178,441 downwards.
TTTACATCCATTAAACTTCCATTAAAAATTATTGTAATCATTGCTGGCTTCCATCTCTCCATATATTTCTCATATTTTGGCATTGCCTATTGAAACATCCTTGATGTTTCTCTTAAGTCAGGTTGTAGTTGTTGAAATCGCATGCCATGTCTTTTCCTTGGAGTTGCACAGGTGCTAAAAGAAGTAATGCCATTTGAGGTGTAATGTCCAGAGTGAGGCAGGGGTGACCCACGCTGCATGTTGCCCCTGTCAGAGCGTATCTGGAGTGCTGTGTTAAGTTCTGGGTGGTACTGCATTTTAAGGAAACACATCTGTACGCTGGAAATGGAGCACGGGACAAAGACTAGAAGGCTGAAGGGCCCCAGTATCATGCCATGTGAGGATTAGTCAAAGGAAGTAAGTGTGCTTAGTCTGGAAAAGATGAGTATTCAATGGGACATGCTCAATGTGAGTTCGGCTTGAACTCACAGAAAAGAACAAGGAGTAATTGTGGAATGGCTAGAAATATGAGAGAAATAGATGTAGACTTGATACAAGGAAAAACTTCCTAAAAGCGAAAGCTCTGTGATCATGGAAGATATCACTTCCAAAGAGAATGGATCTCTCCTGGTGGCCGCAGAAGGCCTTCAAGCTAGAGCAAGATTACTACCTGTTTTGTATGTTGTAAGGAGGATTCTTGCTCAGGTATGACTTGGAAGTTCCTTCTAACACTAATTCCATAAAAATCTGTGAAATCAGATTTGAAGCCTCAACACTCAGCCATCCTCTCACAGGTTTATCAGTGGCCATTTGTAGGAGATATTCTAAGGTCATTCCTGTTCCCCATGTTGCTTGGACAAGGTCTTTGCCTTAACCCCTCCCCCCTACCCTATCCTCAGGGCAACTTTCTGTCCACTATATTATACTGCCTCTTTTATTTGAAAAATAGTTATACAGCTCTGTGTGTGTGTGTACATGACATAATCCTTAGTCTGTAGAAGATATGTGTTTGTTTCTTTATGTTTTTGCATGTTAATTTGCAGACCCTCTTATAAAAACTCTCCAGCACTGACCCCTCACCTCCCCCTGTCCACAGGATGGTAACCATTGTCCTATATAGTTAATGCTCTGATTGCTCAGACAATTGATTTTGGAATGACTTCTCCGTTAATCATTTGTGGTTTCCTGTTTGTTTTCTTTTTTTGTGTTGCTATCTCGTGCCTGTCAGGTTCAGTATCTTCAAATTCTCCTATTAAAGGATATGTTCTGTATAACCTATATCAAATTGCTTACCGTCTCAGGGAGGAGGGAGGTAAGAGAAAGAAGGAGAAAATATGGAACTCAGAAAAATTTTTGATGTTAAAATTGTCTTTGCATGTAATTGGAGGGAAAAAATAAAAAACGTAATTTTTAAAAATTTTTAAAAGAATTGTTATCAAGAAAAAAGAACACTACGCATTAACATTTTAAAGGATATATTTATAACATGAAGGTATGAGACTTTTGAATCCTTTCTCCTTAATTTCTAAATCCTGAACTAGATTTTTTTAATGTATTTGTTGCTGTCATCCCCACACTCATGTTGAGCATAGAAGTCACCAAATATCAGTAAATGTTGAGCATTAGAAAAATTTTCTTCAAGTCTTCATAAATATTTCTCAAATTCTTCATCCTTTGTAGAAAATATTGGTACGTAAGCTGACATTTTCTTTGTGATGGTCCATTCGCTTCACCCAGTTAAATGCTTACCATGTAAGAAACACTGTGCTAAGTCGGGGGATTCAAAGAAAGGTAAAAACAGGTCTTCCCTCAAGGAGTTTGCATTCATATGCCCATTATGAGCCATCCCAGGAGAAAACATAAGGTGCCCCACAAAATGATATTTCTTGTAACCTTTGAGCACAGGATGAAACCATTTCCTCCAACTCTTTCATCCAGAAGAACCTTGACGTGTCCTTTCCATTAAGCTCTACCTTTGTTATGTCTTCTGATCTTATTTACAGTGAGAATGTCAACGTGGATGTTATTTACTTCCTGCAAAAGTATAGGCATTCATTGATTGATAAATGGGGAAAAAAAAACCCACTCTAATCAATTGGGAAGATACAAGATGTAGGAGAACTGAATTAACAGCAGTTCATGTAGTAAAGACCTGAGAGTTTTAGATGACCACAAGTTCCAGATAAGCCAGTGATAGAGCTTATTAAAATTAATAAAGCCTCCTTCATAAAACTATTACGTCTAAATCTGGGTGGGGTCCCATGAAGGTGGATGGGGAAGAGATTACATCTTGATCTCCACTAATCTCTCTAACTGAAGTTTAGCATCTATTCAGTTATTTTAAACATTATTCTGAGGAGTCCATCCATAGGCTTCACCAAACTGCCCAAAAGGTCCATGACAGAAAAAGTGAAGAAATCCAGTTTAGGCCAAGGGAGATAATGGGTCTCTTGTACTCTCAACTGGACAGACCACACGCAGAATAAGGCATTCCAGTTAGGACGCCACATTTTAAGAGGCACATTGGTAAATAAGAGCCATGTTAGCTAAATCCACTGCCCTTTCCTCAGTCTTCCTCTTTCTTGATCACTTGGTGGTGTTTGATGCTAATGACCCCTCCTCCGTCCTGGGTGGCTCTCCTTTCTGGGTTGCTGTGATATTACTCTCTCTTAGTTCTGCTTCTCCTAATCTGAACACTCCTTTGCTGGGTCACCATCCATGTGCTAATCCTAACATGCATGGGTCTGGCCAGGGCCCTCTCTTCAGTTTCCATGGGTGAGATTCTTGTCTTTGTGCAATTGGCTCCCCAATCCCCATACCCAGATCTCATCTCTTAACTGAACACCAGTCACACATAATAGGATTACAAACACAGAAATGGAAGGGACCAAAGTCCATCAAATCCAAACCTCTCATTTTACAGATAAGGAAACTGACACCTAGAGTACTTTAAGGCTTTACCAAGGTTACATAGGAAGTGAGCATCACAGACAGGAATTGGACCCACCTGCTCCTTCTCTAGGACCCAGCACCATCTTGAATCCCACTAGTTACTCACCTCCAACTGAATGTCACACATTCAACATGTCCAAACATGACTTTAGGAAAATTATTGAAGTCCAGATCTCTATATGACCTGCCCATGCTCCTCTCCCCCAATCCTTGTCCACTGTAACAATATGGGAATATTCATACGTATTTACAGTAAGCAAGGCTCACTTCACAAAGCCAAAGACCAGCTTTCTACCCATCTCATTGGAATTCCTTCATATTCTTGGGGTTTTCATTCACATTCCTTTCAGGAAAAGCCTGATTCTCTAATTTTTCAGTCCCATGGAAAATACCCTGGTCTCCCAAAATGGCAACAGTGAGAGGTATTAATACTCTGCATTTGAAAGCCTCATTACCTCCTCCTCTGCTATATTTCTTTACTGAAATACCTCTGTACCCAAAGCTAGAGTTGCTTTAAATATGATTCATTCCCCACCCAACACATACCCATAACTCTCAGCTAGAGGGAAGGTTGGATTTGGAGCCAGAGGCCCCAGGTTCAAATCCTTGTTCTGCTTCTTGTTATACCTATATGATTCTAGGTCACTAAAGGTCACTAAAACTCTCCAGATCTCAGTTTCTATATCTGTAAAACAAAAGAGGTGGACAAGTTCACTCTTCCAGTGCGATAGGCTACATAGGTTAGTCTTCTCTTGTTTCATAGCACTGTAGACTTCCTGTGGTATGCACTTACTCTGGCTTCTGTCATACTTTTCTCTGGACATGTCACCACTGGTTTATAAACTCATGGAAAGTGCCTTATTTACCTTTGTTGTCTCCCCCAGCACTTTGTGCCTTGTACTTAGGAAATTACATATATAATATATGTATATATGTGTGTATGTATGTGTGTGTGTATGTGTATAAGCACACAAATATGGATTATTGAATAAGTGATAGGTTTGGTGAGAGTGCATGACTGTAGAGGATTTCTCCTTTCCCTTGCACTGATCACTCTTAAATCAAGAGTAGGGATTTCTCACCCAACCTTGCTTAAGTCAGATGCTGGAGTCTTTAGGCAACCTTACTCCTGGCTCTTCATCCAAGATTTGGTTAGAGGTCCAGATGATGGGGATTCAGAAGAGCCTTCACCTCCACAGCCTTCTGTGGGTCTGAAACTGGGTCTGAAACCATCCCCAAGGCCCAGCCCACTCTCTGGTCTTGCTCCTTTACAGGCATATTGACTTGTCTCATCTGTCTCCTCCCAGGAAAAAAGCATGATTACGAAAGCCTGGGGTGGCCAAGCCCTGATGAGTGTGTAAAGCTCCGTCGGGTGGAACTCACCACTGTGGCCAGCACCTGGCTCGCTGTCTCAGCCAAAAACATCGAGTGAGTATCACACCATGACCACTGTCACATTTGGCTGTTCCATTCAGTTGGCCGCACGGATGGCTGTCCTCACTGGGGGGTCATCAGAAGATCCACTGCTTCTGTGATTACTGACCCAGGGGCACCTGTGCACAGATAAATCCAGTGAAGACGCTGCCCCAGAAATCTGCCTTGTTCTCCAGGGGGTGGTGCTGAGTCCTTTCTCTCATAATCCCTCATAGACTGACCCGAAGTAATAGAAAAACTTCCTTGAATCTCACTGCAGGCAGACCCCGCCTTGTAGGAAACACAGAGCTAGGCATTTTTTGCTGACTTAAGGCAGTTGATAGAACAGCAAATACTGTTCCAAAAACTCATGCTCACTGATCTACAAAATGTGTCTGATTATATGAGTGCTTAGTACACTGTTTCTAAGGCTAGAAATGTGTCTCTTCTTTCATCCGACTGTGCAACCACTGTACTAGACATGGGGGATGCCAGTCAACAAGCATACCTACTATGTGCTGGACACGGTGCTGAGCACTGGGCATGCAAAGAAAATAAAAGCCCACTGCCTGCCCTCAAGGAGCTTGCATTCTAACAGTTGACACACGTACATCGCTATGAACAAGATACACATAATATGGAAACAAAGGGGTTCTTGGGGGAAGGCACCAGCAGCTGGAGAGAGCAGGAAAAGTCCCCACAGAAGGTGACTTTTAAGCTAAATCTTGAAGGAAACACAAGGATCTAGAAGGGAAAGGTGAGGACGGAATACATTTGGGTTTTCTTGGCAAAGCCACTGGAGGGGTCTGCCATTGTCTTCTCTAGCTCATTTATAGACAAGGAAACTGAGGCAGACAATGTTAAGTGACTTGCCCAGGGTCACACAGCTAGTAAGTGTCTGAGGCTGGATTTGAACCCAGGAAGAAGAGCCTTCCTGACTCCAGGCTCTACACTCTATGCACTGCGGTGTCTCCTGTCTGCCCTTTATGGTTAGGTGATCCGAGGACAAAAGAATTCCTTACTTACCTCTTGGTGCCTGGCTCCATGTTGTGAATGAGGCATCCCCTGGTGATCTCCCATTCACTGACTCCTCTGCAAAGAGGGAAGGGCTGTAAGGAAACGACTCATTGAAGACTCCAGTATCCCATATAGCACCAACATCAAATCGGGAAGCAAAGCTGAGAACTCCCCAGCTGCTTGAATTTTCCTCCTAACCTATTCTTGGCAAATCCCTCGCTTCCCTCCAGACGGCTCAGACTCCCCCTCCGCATGGAGCCTTTCCCAGTCCCCAGGCTGCTGGTGCTTCTCCCTGAGGACCTCCCAGCCGCTCTGTGTATCTCACACCTTCCTGCGTCCTCGTCGTTCCCTGAGCCACCTCCGGTAGAATGTCGGCTCCTTGCAGACTTTGTATCCCCAGCACGGTAGCTGGTATGCGGTAGGCATTTAATCCGTGCTTGCCAACCAATTGGCTGGCTGACCGACATGTACCACCCTGCCCCTGAAGCTCTCTGTGTGACCTGCTTTGGTTTTCCACGTTTCAGCATCACAGAGCACATCGATTTTGCTACCCAGCTGCAGGAGCCGGCCACGGAGCCCCTCTGCAACAGCAACCTCCCTGCCAGCATGCATACCTTGGACCATCTGCACGGGGTGGCCAACAGAGCCAGCCTGCACTACACAGGCGAGAGCCAGCTGAGAGAGGTGAGCCTGGTCCTGGGGTGGGGGGGAGGCTTAGACAGAGGGCACAGAAAGTCCCCTCGTTGTAACTGCAGGCAGGATCCTCTGGACCCCAGCCTCTGTGCTCACCTATGGGCCGGCCTGCAGAATCATGTCCTCCTGTCCACCTGGCGCCCTGTTTCAGGCCCAGCCTGTGTGGCTGGGCAAGTGGGTGGGAGACAATGGCAGGTAAGACCTAACCCGGCCATCAGCTGTGGAGGTTTTGGGAAAATGGTGACAGCGGCAAGTCCATCTTTGGGCATTTCTGGTCAGATGGAGCAACGGTGACCTGACCTTGACCAACCTTACCCAAGACACCTTAACGATACAGCCCCAGGAGAACCGGTCTGAACAAACAGATGGTATCACTATGTACCATTTGCCAAGCCCCATACTCAGGTCTTGGGGCACAGATAGGAAAGTGAGACAGCCCTTGCTCCCAGGGTGCACCCATTCTAACAGGGCTCCCAAAACTGGGGCCACGTTCCTTCGGTCACACAGTTACTAAGCAGCAGAGTTAGAATTTGAATCCAGATCCCTCGGCTCCCAGCCTCTGTGCTCTGCTACAACACCTCCTTGCTGTCAGTTTCTCCATGCTGGGGGTCGTGGAGCTTTTGCTTCCTTTTCCCATTTTCATTCCTCTAACCTACCATTTCTCCCCATTCCAGGTGCTACAGAATCTTGGCAAAGACAAGTACCCCCAACAGTCATTTGAACAAATTGGCACTCGAATTGCCAAAGTGTTGGAAAAGGTGGGTCACCCAGCCAGGAAGCTGGAACCGTGTCCCTTGGCTACTGACTCCCCTCACTGGAAATTGGCCACTGAAGGGTCTCAGAGCTGAAAGAGTGATATCATCTAACTCATCTCAGAATTCAAAAACTTCTTCTCTCTTGCATCTCTAAGACCCCTCCTTAGGCATTTTTTCCTTTTACCCAGAATGGACACTTGCTATGGAGAGAAAAAGATTTTGGGGCCGTGGTTCTTAACCCAGAGTTTGTGAATTTGTTGGGGTTTTTAAAGAAAGAAAGATAGATGGATGGATGGATGGATGGATGGATACATAGATACACAGATTACTATTTCAGTTTAATGAGTTGAGTTTATAATTCTATATATTTACTATTGTGCATTTAAAAACATTATTCTGAGGAGAGGGCCATAGGCTTCACCAGAAGGGTCTGTGCCACACACAAAAGATGAAGAACCCTTAACCTAGGGATAGTTTGTACTTGGAGGAGGTTAGGAGACCATCCTTACCCATAGTTCCTGCATGGATATTTTGTATTAGGCACGTGGGAAGGACACACTTTTAAATCTCTTATTTTCTTCTTGAAGTCTTTAACATCAACAGCAGGAAGGGACTGGAGGGTTCCAGATGCTTTCCTACCCCTGCCAGACTCACGCTGCGGGTAGATAAGGAGCTGTGTCCTGGGTCCTAATGATAAGACCCCACACACACTGCTCCCTATAAAATGGAAAGCTTGGTTGTACAGTCAATGAAATGTGTTCCCCAGGAGATGTCAGCTTCTACCAACCCTTCCCTTTCAGAACCAGACCTCCTGGGTCCTCTCCAGCATGGCAGCCCTGTACTGGAGAGTGAAAGGACAGGGGAAGAAGGCCATTGATTGTCTGAGGCAGGCCCTCCATTACGCCCCACATCATATGAAAGTGAGTACAGCACCTTCTGAAAAGGGCTGGGCTACGTGTGTGTGTGTGCACACGCGCGCGTGTGCGTGCGTGTGCGTGTTTGTGCATGCACGCGCGCGCTTACTGGTTCTTCACTTTGTTTGGAATTTCTCTTGGGGGGCTAGGGGTGGGGTGCAGGGAAGGTGTTTCTACTTTCCAGGCCTGTGATTTCATCTATAGTAGGAACTCTTTATGTAAAATTCCCTCCACCAATGCAGTGGAAAAGAGTAATGCCTTTGGAGTCAGAAGAGCCAGGTTCAAATCTCACCTTTCTTCCTTCTTCCTTTCTTCCTGATATGACTTTGGACAAGCCATTGACCTTCCCTGTTGTACCTTAGCCCTCTCATCTGAAGAATGAGGGGATTGAGCCCAATGGCCCCTGACCCCTGTGCACTTAGTATTTAGACCTTTAGCCCCTCTCTTGCCTTCCCTGCACCTCAGGAAGCTGAAAAAATTTCTGTGAGAAATGAACTGTTGCACTTTTAATATGTCCTCTCCATGCACAGAGCAGCCAGACAGCTGGTGCATAGACAGTGGTAGATGGCCCTTCACTTCACCCCTCCACTCTAGAAAGCCACTCTGGTCCTCTTCCTTTTCCCAGCCCATGAGGACTCATCATTATCCAGTGCACACACCCCGGAGCTGGTCCCAAAATGGACCCACTTCTTTTGGTGAGGAGCAAGATTCTCTTTGTTCTTGGAGCCCTTCATTGGCCTTGAATGGCATCACTGTAGACAGACAAGCATGATGAAGCATGATGAAGGGACCAAGCCAATCCACCATCTATCATGAGTAGCCTTCTTCTGCCTTTTTCTGTATGCATTCTCCAGGGTACTGTGCTGGACTTAGAGAAGGAACTTGGGTTCAAGTTCAACCATCAGGGCCTACCAGCTGTGTGTCCCTGGGCAAATTACTTAACCTCTCCAGACCTCAGTCTCCTCATCTGTAAAATGAGGGAGGTTATACTTGATAGCCTTCTAAGGTCTCTTCCAATTCTTTATCTGTCATCTAGGACCTTAGTATAGAGTCATGTATACAACAGCTTTGGGGCTAATACTTATTTAATGGGCTAATGAATATTGGTAACATTACTTGGTATGGTAACCAGGATGAAGCTCTTCTGGCTGAATTCAGATAGGGCCAGACTGGATCTGATTTCACAGCTTCAACATGCCTCCATGTACACCAACCAACACCAATACCCTTGACCACAGTGATGTCATCTCAAGGGGAAGAAGACCAAGGATCATATACCACTCCCTTAACAAAAATATTTCATATATGTATGTGTGTGTGTGTGTGTATAAATAGAGAGAGAGAGAGATTTAAAAAACCCTCCTCAACAAAAAGATTAATGTGATAGACACTGAAATATGAAGGCCAAAGCAGAGGGCACATGTTGATCTCTAGGAACACAGTCTAATGAGGGAAACAACCACCACCAAGTGTTACAGTGGAATAAAGACACCAAGGAGTTACATTCAGACAACAATCTATTTAGCAATGCAAGCTGTTGCAGAAACAAATCAGGGTCCAAGGTTCTTGGCAGCCAAAGAACTTGATCATTGGTTTCTACACACTTAACATAGAATTTGGCAGGGAGGGAAAACCAGGACATAGGGATTAAGACACCTGGTTTCTTATTGGTAGAGAAGATCAGGAGACACTGAAGTGAAAGGGAAAGAGGTGGTTTTTGTGACATTTCTTAAGTCAAGTAACCATAAGGAGGTACAGTAATCTTGTGACTGCTCCAAAAATCAAGTGACTTACAGGCAGCTGGAACAGCTTCACAAAATGGTGGATAAAGGCCAAATAGAGTCATTAAGGATATTTTTAGTGTAACACATGATATAATTTCCACCAAACCTAATTAATGCCACCAAACGATGGCAGTTTTCACCTCCATCAAATCTCTTTTCTACCAGCACCCCAGTGTGCCCCAATGGGGATGCCATCTCAGTAGACCACTTCCCGTGTTCTAATATGAACTCTTTCTCAGTTCATGGTAGGAATACTTCCCCTTGCTTTTCCTAGTGTCTCTTGCCTTCCCTCTCTTCCTCTTAACCCACCAGTCTCTTCAGCTGGTTCTCCCAACCATTAGACCACAGTGAAATGGATGAGGGACTGCAGGTGATGGGCCCATCCACCAAAATGAATAACTCACATATAAGCCCTGGAGATATGTACGTTGTGGCACCTAGAGGCGCCTCTGACAGTGGCATTGTCGAGGACTAGCTCAGGATGAAAGTGGTAACCGTGTCATCCTTCCATTCCTCACTTCTCTTCTCCCTCTACCCAGGATGTGCCCCTGATCAGCTTGGCCAACATCTTGCATAATGCCCGGCTCTGGCAGGATGCCATTGTGGTAGCCACCATGGCCGTAGAGATCGCACCACACTTTGTTGTGAACCATTTTACTCTTGCTAACGTCTACGTAGCTATGGTGAGTAGCAGTAGGGCCACAGTGGGGGACTTGCCTAACCTATCTCTGGCAGCCCATGTCTTTGGATGCAGATTGCTTTTTTTTCCTTTTGTCCCTCTTGGTTACAGTGTCTGGGCTGGGTTTCATTTTTCTCCTGTGTAAAGTGAGGGGGTACAGCTAGGTCACCTGAGAAGTACCTTCCAGCTCCAAATAGATAATTTCCCAGGATTAGTGACAGGGCAAAGTGACCTGTCAGTCCTTGCTCTTCCTCTAAGCTGCCAGGATTGAGTCAGAGAGCAAAAGTCCTGTTTCTGGATTGTAGAAGGTGAGTGGGCAGAGGAGCCCTTAAGATTTCAAACATAACTTAGAAAGAAAACCATCATTTTCCAAATTCACAAGCAGAATTGAGATTCCCAATGAAACAGCTCATCTAAGAAGCCACAGATGGGCTTCCAGTTTGCTTTGCAGTTGAGGATGCTAGGTGTGGTGGGTGCTGACCCTTGACAGTGAGGATTCTAGGCCACACAAGGCCAATGTTAAAACCGTGACCTTCAGAAATTTAGAAGTACTGTCTCCAACTTCACCTCCTTCAGTGATGGGTCTGCCACACTCTTTCCCTCAGGGGTGGAGGGCAGGGTCCATCATTTTTGGTGTGACGTGATACCCTGGCAATAGAAGCTGCCTCTTTCCTCCCAAATGTCAGAGGTTAGGTACATTCCCATTACCCCAAGAGGATATTGAAGGGGGATTGCTGCCATCATCCACACAGGCCTTTGAGATGTGGCAGGAGGTGGGGGAGTCAGGGCTGAGATGTTTTTATTTCTCACTCTTGGCCATCTGTCACCATGCAGGAGGAGTTTGAAAAGGCCATGATGTGGTATGAGTCGACACTCAAACTGCAGCCCGAATTTGCACCCGCCAAGAATCGAATCCGGACCATCCAGTGTCATTTACTTATGAAGAAAGAGCGACGTTCTCCTTAATCCTCCTCTTCTCCCTCCCCCCTCTCTCTTTCTCTCTCTGTTTCTCTCTCTCTTCCTCATGCTCTTCTTTTTTTAAAAGAAAGAAACCAATCATTGTCCAGTATCTACTCTTAATGAGTTGTGTGATGATAAGCTGGGGGATTAAGATGGGGGTTTGGTTTGGGTCTTTTGGTTCCTTTCCCCCTATCCCACCCCCTCACCTCCCTGCCTTCCTCTCAGAAAGAAGCCTCTTTGGAAACAGTTGTTCCAAACAGAAAACGTAGCTTAAGAAAACTCTGTAAATAACTGAGCTGAGAAACTTCCGGAGATGTCACATCCCTAAACGCCTTTCGGGTTTTCTCAGTGGTCCTACCGGCTCCCCCCTTATGGAGGGTGGTAGGACAGTCCTGACAATTATCTGCTTCCTAATGTAGCATCTGTTGGTGGAAATGCAAAAACCCATCCCTACACCAGATAACAAGAAGCCATGTCCAGCTGTCCATCCATTGGGAATTCATGCTTTTACCCAGTCTTGTCCCATTCATGCTGCTGTGTTACAAGCCCAGAGGTAGTTTGCAGGGGGGCTGGGGGGGCGGGGGGA
>JAQQSW010000037.1:137867-166209 GCA_028646575.1 Pseudocheirus occidentalis | reverse complement strand
TTAGGAACATCCAGCCTTTTGTAATGTTATTTATGTTGGGGGGTGGGGTGGGAGGGAGGGACTGAGACAAGCAAAATCAGCGCCGTACACCATCTGAACCATTTGTATTTTGATCACAGAACACAGGGAAGCCAATAAGTTAAAATCTTGCATAGGAGGTGTTTATACGTGTGTGTGTGTGTAAATATACATATATGTATGCACATATATACATAGAGATGTGCATCTACAGCTATGTATATACGTGTGTGTGTGTGTGTATTTGCAGACGTGAGTCTCTGTTTTACTGATTTTTTGTTCACTGTATTACCCATCTCAGAAAAGGATACAAGTGTAGACTCCCTCTCTCTGAGGCCTCTGACTTAACGCTACTCCAGGTGAGCCGCCTACAACTGTCCAAATCTCAATCAAGCTTTTCCCTTTGATCTGGAGAGCAGCAGAGCCTCCAGACCATGTGAAGTGTACAAGGCCACATACTGAGAACAAAAATAAAGCTGTTTATGAGCAAAATATGGCTCCTTTGTTTGTGGCGGCCTTTTGTTTTCTTTCTTTTCCTTAACCCCAGATTAACTGGGTAACTACAAGTCCCTGCTTTAACTCTGAGCTGGATCCACAAGACTTGAAACATCCTTTTCCTTCTTACCTCCAACCAGAAAGCGAGGGCCAGACCAGACCATGATCTGCTTCCACGGCCCACAGATCCATCTCATGACGTAGCTAGTAAAGATTCCCCTTGCCTTTTCCCAACCTCCAGGCAGCAGATATGGAGGGTTTTTACACATAGTTAACATTCACACTGCACGACTGTCTAAGTCTCAGAAGAAAGCTGTTCCTGTCTCAGTTCTCTTGGACAGTTGTGTGGTGACCGATCATCAGGCCTTTGGTGATGTCCCAGGAGAGGTTAGCACGGGTTGGGTTCTCCTTGGAGGTTGAAGATTCCAGTGAACCCTCATCTTCTTGGAGGATTTCCAACAGACATCAGCCAGCTAGAAATCCAGAGCTCTCTCTTTTTTAAGGGATGCATAAAGTAGGGGTCCTGGGTTCTCCCTCACCTAAGCAACAATCCCACTAGGCCTTAACAGACAGCCTTTTTGGAGTTCCCGTGGCCTACCTTGTGATGAGTCTCAATTTCACTGGGTCAATCCTTTGGTCAAGAGGCATTACCTGCAGTATCCCCACACATGAGGTCTTTGCAGCTTGTTGGGGAATGGAATGGAATGCCTGAGTTGGTGTAGACCTTGAGAAGCTGAGTATGACCTGAGTTAAGGCTCACATTGCCTCCCACCTACACTACTGCTTTAGCCTTTTTTAAAATGAAATAGCATTTTTTCGATCAATGAACATCTGCCTGCTTTTCCCCTTATCTTCCTCCCCTATTAAGAAAAGAAAGAAAACTTTTTAAAACGTGTTACAAACATGTACGTGTTCCTGCATTGGCTGCACCTGAAACAAATGTTTCCGTCTGCTCTCCAGTCCATCAGAAGGTGGGTGAAATATTGCATCAGGAGTCATGGTTAGTCACCCAGCAGAGCCTTCTAACTGGTTTCCCTGTCTCAAGTCTCTCCCTACTCCATCCATTCTCTCTCTACTGTCAAAATCACTTTTTAAACCATGTCAACTCCTCTGCTCAGAAAACTCGCCTCTGGGACCAAGTATGACCTCAGTCGGGATGTAAAATTGTTCACAACATACACCTTCCCATCTCGAACTTTGGTGCTCTTAGATTTCCTCCCATTCGAGCCCTGGCCCAGCTACATAGGGCTTCTCACAGTTCTGACCTGGTGCTCCATCTCCTGTTGCCATGACTTTGTACTGGCTGGCCCTCATGAGACTTCGGGGAGCCCTTCACCTCCACCTCTCAGTTTACCCAGAGTCAGAGCAAATCCTGCCTTTGGCAAGAACCCTTTCTCAGTCCTACCTCTTTTAGTGCCTTCCCTCAAATTATTCTCCCTCTACTCTGACCAGAACACAGCATGTGTACCAGTGATTAGCACAATGGCACATCATAGGTCTTAATAAATGTTTGTTGATTGACTGACTGATGAGGGAAGGGGAATGTGTAATAAGCCTGGAAAGTGGTTGGGGCCAGATTTCTAAGGGCTTCCACTTAGGGACCACTCTAATTGTCAAGAATTTTTCCCTGACAAGCTTAAATTTGCCTCTGTGACTTCTGTACCCATTGCTCCTAATTCTTCCCTCTCTTCCCAAAGAGAACAAGCTTAATTCCCCCCTTCCATACCTAGCTGTTAAAGTCAATGGAGAGAGAGCTAGATCTGCAGTCAGGAAAACCTGAGTTCAAATCTTCCCTTAGCTACTTAGTAGCTGTGTGACCCTGGGCAAGTTACTTAAGCTCTCTCTTCCTGTGATTCCTCCTTTAAAATGAGGATAATTATAGTCCAGGGTTGTTGCCAGGATCAAATGATTTTACGCTTGTAACACATTTCACAAAGTGTCAAGTGCTTTATAAATGTCAGCTATTATTTTTCGGAGAGGGGGAGCACCAGATCTAATGAGACCTACTTCAGTGTCATTCTCTTTGTGGCTGCTCAACCGAGACTTCTCCTCAACCATCATTCCTACAGACATTGTGTCCCCTGGTATAATGTAAGATCTTTGAGGGCAGGGTCCCTTACTCTTGTGTTTGTATCCCTAGGGGAATACTAGCACAGAGGAAGCTCTTAACCACTAAATGCTTTTTAGAACCATTATTTAGAACCATAGAGGGAAAGTTAGAAGCCATTGAGAAGGAAGCAGATTGCACACTTTTCTAAGTACACAAGCTGGGGAATTTGCTGGTTTTGATCCCACTTCAGACACTTACTGGCTACGTGACCCCCAGCAAGTCCCTTAACCCTGCTTGCCTGAGTTTCCTCATCCGTCAAATAAGCTGGAGAAGGAAATGGCAAATCCAGTGTCTTTGCAAAGAAAACCATAAATGGGGTACAAAGAGTCAGATATGACTGAAAAACAATAGAGCACACAGAAACACACACACTCTACTATGGCAGGCAATTTCCACCCAATGACCAGGTGCTTAGCAAATGCCACCTGTGTGCCCAATCCTGAACTAGGCACTGGGGAGGGGGGGGGGACGCAAAGAAGTATGAAGATGTGGTCCTTGCCTTCAAAGAGATCAGTTTCAACAGTTTCATTTGAAAGAAGTCATTCAAACAAAGTGAAAAGGTGGAGATTGAGAGGAGGAAGGCCAGAGCCCAGGATGAGTACAGTCAGAGGTGGTCCTGGCTGCTCCACAAGGTGTGAGCCATTGACTCTAATGGCATCATCAGCCAAAGGACAGGAAGGAAGTGAGTAAGGGACCATGCAAGGGCTGCTGCAGATGGAGTCCAAGGGAAATGATCTCCATCCCCACCTGCAATGTGGAGGGAAGCATACTGCAGCTATTAATAGCTAGCTTCCCAAAGTCTGGCCACCCCACTGAGCCCTGCTCCATGGTCACCTGCCCTCCCAGGTAGCAGAGGCTGTGGTGTCTGGCCTGAAATCCTTCAAAGCCTTCCCTTTTCAGAACTGACAGCCGGCTGCTGGACTCCATGCTGGGGCACCACATGTGTTACAAGTTCTTTGTTGTCTTTGGACCCTGAATTCCAAAGCCCCACTCTTGATGGTTTCCCTATGCTTTAAATAGACAGCCCTAATAGTCCTCTCCCTGAGTTTGGCCAGAGGCAGTGTGGTGTAGTAGAAAGAGAGGGGGATTTGAATCTCTGCTGACACTAAGTGTCTTGGCAAGACCCATTGTCTCTTAGCTTCAGTGTCCTTCTCTGTGAAATGGGAGTAATTACACATGCACCACCCACATCATGGGTTTGCAGAGAGAAAAGGGCTATGTCAAGCACTATTTCAGTATGAGCTATTTTGTTCCTGCCCTGCATCATAAACAAAAACTTTGTATTTGTCCTGGTTTTCAGAGCACCAGGACCCTTAATTGTCAATTAACCAAAAACAAGTATGCCAAACACCCTGAAAGTACCCAGGAAGATGTCCTTTGACTCTCTGAAAGGAGGCTGAGACCCAGTTCTGGTAGTGGACGGCCCCCAAAAATATCCAACCCAAGGCACCAGCAAGATTACTGAGCTCTATTGCATTGTGAAGGGACTGGAGTTTTGTAGGTGGGCCTCCTTTTGTAGCCCTGCCTCTTGAGTCTGTGTACTTAGAGAGAGGGGATGGTTTGAGAGAGCAGGCATCATCAGAACAGGTGTGGGCAGCACCGGGCAAAATTGGCTCTGGTTCATTTTGCAGGGAGAGGCCCATTGCTTTTCAAATCCTGCAGGTGGCATCTGGACCTAAGGCTGAGCATTGGTGGGCTAAGCCTGGGCAGCCTAGGTGGTGATGCCAATGTCCTGATGAGAATCAACAGTGTCCTTGAGAAGCAAAGATGAAGAAACAGGGTTCGCTGGGGGGAAGAAGCTAGTGAATGACAGAGAACTGACAGAACAGAGGGAAGTTTATCCCTGCACTTCATCCCTGTCTCCAAATGGGAAATTCCCAACACTCTCCCCTTTGCCCTCACCCCACCTCACAAGTCCCTCTTGCTCCTTGGGTTCCGTACATCATCCATTTTCTTGAGAGAGTCCTTTCTCTCTGCAGCTGAAAAAGACTTGGCATTTAGAGCTCAAGAGAGCCTCAAAGACCATCTAATCCACACACATCCATTTTTACATATGAGGGAACTGAGGTTCAGGGAGTTTCTGTGACTTCCTTCAGGTTACAAAGATAGTAAAGACTGAATTTGAACCCACATCCTCTGAAACCAGGACTCCAGTGTTCTCTCCACTATATGACCGTGCCTCTTTAAAAGTTAAGTGAATTGCCTAGGGTCACCTAGAGTATGTCAGATAGAAGAGGACATGTTCCTGGAAGATAGAGTATTTGAAGAGCTCTATTTTCCCTGAAGGCAGCTGAGCATTCTTCCTGTAGCATATGTGGGAACTTGCACTTTTTGTACTTTGAAGAGGGAAGAATGGTCCTCTGGTTCTTGAAAACCCAACCTAGTGGCCCCAACATCACAGATTTAAAGCCAGAAGGCATTTTAGAAGCCATAAAGTCTACCTCCATGCCACATTTTGCAAATGAGGGAAATGAATCCCAGAAAGGTTAAGGAATTTGCCTAGGACCACAGAGGGAGTGAGTAGTGACTACTCTGTCCTCACTGTCCCCAAGGAAGACTAGCTACAAGGTTCATGGGATACTCTTGAGGAACTGAATTCTTGAGGAACTAATGCCATTGGTTCAAGCCTCACTTCAGTGTATCCACCCCTACACACACACATACACGTGCGCACACACACACATACACGTGCGCGCACACACACATACACGCGCGCGCACACACACGTTCACCACTAGCCAGTTAGCTTTTATAAAGTGATATTTACTTTAAATATATAACAACAAAAGAAATACAAATACTCCTTTCCCCAGCATCTAGGGCAGTGGTTCTCAACCTTCCTAATGCTCCAATCCTTTAATACTCATATGTGGGTGGACACGCCTGGAGATGGACAGAGGAGCAGTGTCTCTGTTCCTAAGACCATTGGAAATATGTGTTTTCTGATGGTCTTAGGTGACCCCTGTGAAAGGGTCATTCAACCCCCAAAGGGATCGCAACCACAGGTTGAGAACCACTGATCTAGGAGGTCCACTCACCATCTAGACCTGTGGGGAGAGTAGGCTCAAACTTCATGTCCAAATGCTCCATCTCAGCCAGATTAGACCTTGACTCAGTTATCACTGGGTCAGGTGCCCAAGGTTACTGGGCTGGATGCAAAACATAGTGAGGTCTCGGCTACTGGACCCCTGGACCTCAAGTGGTTCACTCTTATGTCCTTTCAAAACACACCCAGTTGTAGCCTCCAATTTCCAAAACCAAGTGCGAAGAAGAAGAAGAAGAAGAAGAAGAAGAAGAAGAAGAAGAAGAAGAAGAAGAAGAAAACTCTGTATTCATGGGGCCACACATCAGCTTTAGAAGGAAGGAGCACAAGACCTTTCTCCTTATAGTGCTGTCAACAGAGGTCACACAAAGGAGTCAAACCCAAAAGACCAACAAATGTACCCCTGGTTCTGGCTCCACAACTGCAGTCCGTCAAAGAGAATACTCTTCACCGCATGGTAAATGGACTGTAACCAGTTCCAGAATATCTGTCTACACCTGGACTCAAGTCTCTCCAGGGTTATACATCATCCCCAGGCTTCCCAATCTCTTACATCTAAGGAATTCTATCAGTGGCTCTCTGCTCATGTTTACAAAGACTGGGCTCAGGGGCTAGTTCCCATTACAAGTATATGAGACAGGATTTGAACTCAGATCTTCCTGACTCCACATCTAGCACTCTATCCCCTCTATCACCTAGATACTTTAATTCAGGTTGTAATTTAAAGTCTTAATTTCCTAGGATACATGGCAGCCAAGGCAGTGCAGTGGATAGCATGCAGCTTTAGAGTCAGGAAGATTCATCTTCCTGAGTTCAAATTTTACCTTAGACATTTACTAGCTGTGTGACCCTGGGCAAGTCACTTAACCCTATTTGCTTCAATTTCCTCATCTGTAAAATGAGCTGGAGAAAGGAACAGTAAACCACTCCAGTATCTTTGCCAAATAATAAGACTCAGACACGAATGAAAATGGCTGAACCACAACAAAATCCATAACCAGGATAATCAAGGGTGGAAACTGATAACAAATTTTCCTGATTTTAAGACCAGCTGTAGAAATGGTCCCATTGTTACAATAAACATCTGGTCTTTCAAGCTGATGACTTCAAAGGGAAATCACATTCAAAATGTGAAAGTTTGTTTGCAAATTCAGTCTGTCTCCCTCCTTAGACTCTAAGCCCTAGGAAGGCAGGGACCTTGTTTAATCTGAAGATCTTAAAGATCTAGGGGGAATCTCAAGATCTGTCTTCCAGTATTTGAGGGGTCAAAGTATTAGCTTTGTTCTGTTTGGGCCCACAGGGAAGAACTAAAAAGAAAAATATGAGAGCAAAGATCAAAGGATAGGTTTGAGCTTCATGTCAAGGATCACTGCCTAATGACTAGAGCTGTCCAACACTGGACAGGAGTCCACAGAGAGAAAGCCTCACCTCCAACCTTAGCCCCACTCCTAAAGGTCTGCACACAAAGACCCAAACCCAGAGACATTTTAGAGACTACCAGTCAGGTATCTTTTCAATTAAGTGGCCTTCGTGGTCCTTCGCAGCTCAGAGATTCTGTGACTTCAATTTCTACATCTCCAGGTCCTCCCTACACAGAATCCAGGACTACATTAGCACATAGTAGGTATTCAGTAAATAAGATTTGTTGATGGTTCATTTAATAATAATCTCTAGTTCTCTGTGGCCCCTTTGGAGAAGAAGGAAGTTTTCACATGCACTTTCCCTAACCCCCCTGCCCATGTGGTATAATATACTAGTTGCTGTATGGGCCCTCTCCCCAGAATTCTGGCGTGTTCTGTTCTGTCATATAGAGGCTTGTCTATCTTTGTATCCCCTGGACCTGGCACAGGGCTTAACATGCAGCAAGTGCTTAATAAATATCCATTGAGTTGAATCTGTAGGGTCCTTTGGATGGCTCTCTCAGCAGTTTGAGGTGGGGTAGCATGACAGCAGAGTGATTTCTGTAAAAGAGTGGACCAAGAGCAGCCTCTGCACCTGCAGCTGTTTTCAGGGACTCAGCATCTTCTTAGGGCCCACACCCACCATGGTGGATTCGTAGGCGGGAAGGTTATAATAAAAAAAGAATCATGTGGCCTAACAGCCACAAGGGGGAGCTAAAAGGACTGGTCTGGGAACAGAAGGACAGCTCCAGGATTGGCAGGACTCGAGTCCACCAGCACCCAAGCAGAAACCAACATGGGAAGCCGGTGGGGGGCCCAAGTGTCGTCAGTGCTCCCAGAATGTTTTATAATGTGGATGTGTCAGAGTGAGAGGGGAGAGGCTGCCAAGCTGAGGTTGGGGAGCCAAGAGGACCCTGAAGCACGGCTTCTTTGTCATGGCTTCATAGGATTTAGCCTTAGGAGATAGTTAAAGACAGGGAGACTGAGGCCCAGAGAGTCTCACCATTAAAAGAGAAGAAATGTGATCGTTGAGCCATTCTGTCTTCTCCCCTTGGTCTGGTACTCTAAGATGACATCACCTAGGATGCTGAGCTGCCTCAGTGGCTAGACCAGGCAAGGGGCAGCAGGTAAACACAGAGAAGGAAGATCACAGCCTCACCCATTTCCTTTCAGCTTAGAGATGCAGGTCTGGAAGGGACCACAGAGATCATTTAGGCCAACCCCTGACATTTTACAGATAAGCAAACTGAGGCCCAGACAGGTGAAGGCATCTACCCAAGGCCACATAGCTAATGAGTGTTGAACATAGATAGGACTTCAAATGAGTTCCTCTGATTCAAAATCCTCTTCTCTTTCCATTAGGACAGGGGAGGCAATGTGGTCTAGTGGAAAGAGCTTGGGATTCGGAGTCAGGGCCAAAACTCTGGATTCTAGTCCTGACTTCAATACCAATTGTCTGTGCAACCATGGAAATCCAATCCAATTCACCAAGCATTGGCTCCACTCCTCCAACATAACCTTTCATCTCTAGATTGTGCTGGACATACTAAGGAGACAGGACAAAAAAAAAAAAAGCAGAAACAAAAGAAGGACACAGTCCCTGTCCCTTTGGGGTTTAATAATAGTGAACATTTCTAGAGCAAGTTAAGGTTTGCAAAGCACTCTCCATCTGTCATTTATTCAATCCTCACATCAGCCCTGGGAGGTAGGTGCTTTGTTATCTCCATTTCACAGTGATTTGCCCAAGGTCACACAGCTAGAAAGTGTCTGAGGCAGGATTTGACTGTAGGTCTGACTCCAAATCTTCATAGCGCCACCTGGCTAGCTGCTTATAAATCTTGGGGAGAAACAACATGGACACTGAGAAATCAACATATACAAAAAGACATTGGGGAGGGATCCCAGGTAACCGGAGAACCAGGAAAGGCTGCTTCTAAGGAGGCGGCAGACAAGTTGAATCTTGAATGGAGCTGGAAGGGTCTAAGATGTAGAGACCAAGAGAGAAGGCATTCTATGTATGGGAAAAACCCTGTGTTGTGCTAAGGTGAGGAGGTGAAGGTGCAGTGTCCTAGCTGGGGACTAAAGAGTGTATAAAAGGTAGTGCTGAGTAACAAATCTCAAAGAGAGGATGGAGTCAGAGAGGAAAGAACCCCTAGGGGCCCTTCTCCCATTGGTGAGTTTTTCCCAGAGCCTCCATTTTGGGGAAGGACCCAGAGCACCCATTCCCCCTTCTCCAGATTTTGCCACCATGACTCAGCTGCCTCTGCCTTACTCCGCTATGAGCTGCCTCTTTCATTGATGAATTTCTTCCTGAAACCTCCATTTTGGGAAAGGATCTCCATCAGCCATCCTCATATCCCCCTCATCCAGCCACTCTCAGCTACCCTTTTATGTGATATCTCCCCCCATTAGAATATAAGTCCCTCATGGGCAGGAACTGTTTTTCTTTTTCCTGTATTTGTGTTGCCTCTAGCTGCTTGGTTCAAATTGGATAATGGTACTATTATTTTATCTTCCTCCTCCTCCTCCTCTTTCTCTTCCTCCTCCTCCTCTTCCTCCTCCTCCTCTTTCTCCTCCTCCTCCTCCTCCTTCTGCTCCTCCTCTTCCCCTTCCTCTTCTCCATGTGTCCACATAGGGAGGCATACCCTTACATGTGTTTGCTCTCTCCAAAGGAATATAATTTTTAATTACTTATACTTCACAAAGTATATTGGGGTTTGGGGACTGGATTTTTTTTTCTTCCCTAATTATTTATGCTATCATTTTTTTTTTCAAAAAAAGCTGGGACAATTAACTCTTTTGTCTCATGTGGTTTTCAGTTATGACTTCTTGAAATATATCTCTAAAAAACCATGCTTTGATAAAGTCCATTGTGATTCCAATGGAGCTACTTGGTCATGCCTTTAAACCCCAATCACTCTGGCTTTCATTAATTGGCCAATAGCAGGTCCTAGTCCAAGCCTCAGGTGCTCATGGTTTGGGTTCTGATGGCTCAGAGTGAGTATAAATAGCCAGCTTAAAAAGGCCAAGGTCTCCCATGCATTCTGGACCATCGCCCGTCATTTTGACTTATGTTTTGCCACTGGGCCCCTGTGACTCGGAAGCAGAGAGGGAGGCTGAGGACTTTGCACAACTCGGCCTCACTTAAATCACCTACAAGTTAAGACATCACCTTCCTGATGTCACTGGGTCCTCTTTTGGGAATGAAGAACAACAGCTTCCTTCAAGTCTCAGCTAAAGGCAAAAACGCCTCTGGGTCCCCCTTAATCTTAACGCCTTCCCTCTGAAAATTATTTTCAACATAGCTTGTCTATGTCTTGTTTGTACATAATCGCTTCCATGCTGTCTCCCCCTTTAGACTGCAAGATCCTCGAGAGCAAGTATTACCTTTTGTGGTTGGTACAGTAGATCGGGGTCTGCAGTCAGGAAGACCTCATTTCAGATCCAGCCTCAGACCCTTACTGGTCATCTGATTCTGGGCAAGTCACTGAAGTTCTGCTGTTTGGCTCAGTTTCCTCAACCATAAAACAGGGGTGATAACAGCCCCTATTTCGCAGGGTTGTGGTGAGGATCAAATGAGCTAAAATAGTAGAAAGTGCTTAGCGCAGAGTCCAGCGCACAGTAGGAGCATTGGCTGGCTGGCTGGCTGGCTGCTACGACCTGGACAATCTTTAACAAAAATGAACATTTCCCTGTATAAACATGAGCAGAAAAAGAGTACTACACACGAAACTGAGAGTCTCCTTTCTACAGGGCTTATTTTCTAAGTAAAATTTCTCCTTTCAACTCTGTCCCTGCCTGCTTCTCTGGTCACCTTCTGAACTTTCTTCAGTAAGGATTCATTTTGGGTCAGGCTCCACTTTGGGTCAGGCATTATGCTAAGGCCTAAGGCTACAAATAAAAAAATTAAAATGAAAAAAAAAAACAGTCCCATCGTCAAGGAGCACCTCCCTTTCTGTCCCTTACTCTCACTCTCCCACTCTTGACTGACTCCCCTTCATCCATCAAAGACTGGGGGAATGAGTCAGTGGACTCTGGAGCTGACCATGGGTTAGAAAACAAAGTGGGGGTACCTATTTGCTTAGGGGACAACCAAAGCAATTGTGGCATAGGAATGGAGTGGAATATTGTCACTCCCTAAGAAATGAGGACTATGAAGAATCCAGAGAAACATGGGAAGACCTGTCTGGACTGATGCTGAACAAAGAAAGCAGAACCAATGACTACAACTATGCCAGTAGAAAGAACAATAAAACAAGCCTTGCTGGGATATAATTACTATGAATAGTCTTGATACCAAATGAAAAGTGAAAACATGTATCTCCCATTTTTTTTTTTTGAGGGAGATAGAAAAGAGGAAAGAACCCTGGCTTAGGAGTTAGAGGATCTGAGTTCAAATCCTAACTCGACTATTTATTCCCTGTATGAACTTTAGGCAAGGATACTTCTCTTCTTTGGGTCTGTTTCCTCACCTGTAAAATGAAGCAGGGCAGCCAGGTGGCGCCATAGATCCCTGGGTCTGGAGTCAGTAAGATTCCTCTCCTTGAGTTCAAATCCAGCCTCAGACACCTACTAAAGGTGTGACCCTGGACAAGTCACTTCATGGTTTTCATGGTTGCCTCAGTTTACTCATCTGTAAAACAAGCTGCGTAAGAAAATGCCAAACCATTCCAGTATCTCTGCCAAGAAAATCCCAAATGAGGTCACAGAGAGTCAGACACGACCTAAATAATTGAACAACAGCAAAGGACAAAATGAGGCAGTTGTTAGATAAGCTCTGTGGTCTCTTCCCTCCCTAAATCTCTGGTGCTACGAAGGCTGCATACACTAGCAGGCTCATTTAGTTGGTTTGACTTAACTGCTTTTCTTTGTCACTAGGGAAAGAATGAAAGGGATATATCCAGAAATTACTTCTCTGTGAAAACAAAAGGCAATTTTTTTTTGAGTTGGAAATTAAGAAGACTTGGAATGAATCTGACGCTCTCTCTTGCAATATGCCAGCCTGGAACTCCTTCCTGAAGGGCAGGCTCATCTGCAGGTGATCCCTTACCAAGCCCACCCTCCCCAGCCCTCCTCCTCAGGACTTGTCTTTCAGAATTCATTCTAAAGCCTGGACGCCCAGGGAGAAGCTGCCGCTTGTGGTTGCTATAGTAACAGCACCATGATTTCAATGGGCTTCTCACCCTAGATCCCACAGCTCCTTAGCCCTCCCATCTGTAAACCTTCCTCTCCCGGGGTGGAGCAGGCAGAAGCAAATCCACCTACTCTTACTGACCCCCTTTTGGGTTTGGGTAGGACCAAAGGGGAAGAAAACCTTTCTGTTAACCACACTAACAATGTTACCCAAAGCCTTGGAATTCCCAAATCCTGGTGACGGTCAGGGGAAGAATAAGAGAAATAATAGTATCTGACACACTGAGTCCCTTAAAGTTTGCTGAGTAGATATCTTATTATCTACAATTTCCCAAAAAGGAAACTGGGGCTCAGGTGGGCTAAACTGTGAGCATACTGCAATTGAGTATCTCAGGCAGGATTTGAAACTATGCCTTCATATTCTTTCCACTCCACCAAGCTACCTAAAGACTAAGGACAAGTCAATAAAGCCCAGAAAGTTCCCTGTTTGCAGACCCATCTACTTTTCTGGGGCCCTGGCACTGCAGTCAAACATTCATTAAGCACCTTCTGTGTACCCTGGCACAAAGGAAGGTCAAAATGGTCTCTACCCTCAAGGAACTCACATTCTAAAAAAGAGAAACAGCATGTAGATATCTAAGAACGTATCTAAGCACATGTACATATATACATATATAATACATGCAACATGAGAGATCAAGATTGTCCGAAAGGAGGTGGCATTGGAGCCTGGGGACCAGCAAAGACCTCCTACAGCAGATAGAATTTGAGCTCAGTCTTGAAGGGGAGCCAGGGAAGCTGAGAGGGAGATGGGGGCATGCAGAGCATTCCAGGCAGGCAGGACAGCCTGCTCAAAGGCCTAGAGAAGGAAAATGGGTTATCTGAAGAACTATAATTAGGCTGGTGTAATTAGATCAAGATGTTGTGGTTTGTCCTTCGTTCTTGAAGGGGACCAATGACATCATGGGGTGATGTCTTGACTTGTGCGTGAAGTGGATTTAAGTGAGGCAGAGTTGCACAAAGTCATCAATCTCATGCTCTCTTACCGAGTAACCAAAGTCCGGTGGCAAGATGAAAGTCAGGATGACTGGCGATGGCCAGGAATGCAGTGAATGACCTTGGCAGGTCTGATGGTCTGATTAAGCTCTAAGCTCTCCACAGTACCTGCTTTAGCCACCTTCCTGGCCATTGGAACAAATTGTTCTCATTGACCATTCCACTGGAGAAGTCTTCACATCCTCAAACTCACTCATTGGTTACCCTCAGCCTGGTTTAGCCCACCTGCTAAGATAGTTTTACCGGGTATGGCCACCACTCGTGCCACAGCTTCTCAGAGACATGGGTGAGGGCTGGTCCCAGGTGGACACCAGAGCTGGATGTGCAGCTCTGAAAAGGATTTAACAAGCCCTCACCCCCAAGGTGCTAGTCCTCCTGGAACACCCCATACACTTCAATTAGATCACAGCATGAGAGGAAGGGAGAAAAGAAAAGACTAGAAAGATGGGAAGGCACGAAGTTGTGAAGAGCTTCACATGGAAAACAGAGGAACCTATGTCAGGCCCTGGAGATGACAGGGGGCTACTGAAGAGCCTTGAGCAGGAAGGATGGCATGGTCATAGCTATACTTTAGAGAAATCATATTGAGAGCTGAGTGGAGCCTGCATCAAGAGGGCAGAGGCTTGAGGCTGGGAGACCAGGTCCTCTTCTCTGCTAAGATCACAGACCTGCCCCCATTACCCTTCAGGTCCTATCTCACAGCTCCTTTCCTAAAGAATTTTCTCTTCTCTGCCCTTCACCTTAAGGGCCCAATTACTCTCTTTAATTGTCCTATAAGAAGAGCTCAGTGGCTTAGCCTGTTGCTAACTCAAAGCAGCCTACAGATGGGTCTCTGGCCCTGGAAGAGTAGCTCACCTATTCCCAGGTCCTCATGCACATACTGCCTACCCTATCAAACTTTTAGCTACATAATGAAAATCCAGGAAGACTGAACCAAGGAAGAATAGTGCGAAAGAATGAATATTAGACTGGCCATAAATTTTGGTGCTAATCAGAATCTGCTACTAGTTAGCTATGTGACCTCAGAAAAATTACTTTCCCTCTCTGAGCCCCCTCCTCCCCCTTCCCTCCCTTTGCCCAGTCACATTTTGTGTTATTATCATCACCACCACTACCCCCACCTTAAATTTTAAGCTCTTTGAGGGGAGGAACTATATTATTTTTCAACTTTGTACTCCCAATACCTAGTACAGGACTTTGTACACAGTGAGCACTGTGTGTTGAATTGAATTGGTGTCACCAAATCTGGGAAGTGACTCAAGAAATATAAAACAGGTTAGGACATCAGTCAAACTTAGGATGGGGAGAGAGGGAAGCTGTCAGCACTGATGAAGCGTCTAGGACACTGGACCATTTAGGAAGACCGAGGTTGAAATCTAGCCTCTGACTAATCCAGTCGCTTAACCTCGAGTTGGGCTCAGTGGTCTCTAAAGTCCCTTCCATCTCTCAATCTATGATGCTATAAAACCAAAGGCAGGTGGTAACAGCGTTAAAGGAAATAACTCCAGGTGCCAGTGAATGGCTATGCTTTATGAGGACCCCTCACAAGCCACTTCCCTTCCCTATTTGACCCGTATGGCTCAGACTCTGTTTTTCCTTGTTAATCAAAATTAAGACTAGAATCATCGTTCTCCTCATAGCTTTCTCAACTTTCTGGAAAATGAAATTATCTAGATAGAAGGCAAGTCAGAAATGTAGCCAATCTTCTGCTGTTAGGAGATCACCCAAGCCCTCAGTTAGTGGAACTGTGGAATCGGTTCAACCATTCTGGAAAATAATTGGCACCATCCACAAAAATTCTCTAAGCTGTAAATATACTTTGACCCACATATATTAGGCATATACCCCAAGGAGGTCAAGGACAGACAAAAGGGACCATATGTCTAAAAATATTTATAGCAGCTCATTTTGTTGTAGTGAAGAACTAGAAACAAAAGACTCATCAGCAGGGAAAGAGCTGAACAAGCTGTGGTAGACGAATGTAATGGAGCATTGTTGTGTCATAAGATATGGGGAATCCGGCAGAGTCAGAGTAATATAGAAAGACTGGTTTAATGTATGGGCTAGAGACAACAGCTACTGGGGCTCACTGGCCTCAGGATACCCACCCCTTCCTGCTTTGTAGCCTAGTCATATGGTTGTGAGCCACTAAGTTCATTGCTAGGAGAGTGGGCTCTCCCCTCAATGGATCGGGCTTCCCGTTCTCATATTCATTGGCTCATCGACCTGCTGTGGGAACATTTCTATTTTGGGCTCTAGTCTAGGGCTTCCCCAAAAATGGAAAGAGAAAAAGATGCTCAACATAAATAGGAACTGGGCATAGGACTGATAATTTATTCCTACTCAAAGTAAGCCATATAGTTTCTAGTTATAGTTACATAATAACACGACAATGGCCGTAGCTAGCATTTATGTGATACTTTTAAGGTTTGCAAAGCATTTTATGAATAGTATCTCATTTTGTCCTGACAGCAATCCTGGAAGATAGATAAATCCCCATTTTACAGAGGAAAACACTGAGGCAGGTGGAGGTTAAGTAACTTTCCTAAGTCTCACAGCTAGTAAGTATTTGAAGTCATATTTGAACTCAGATCTTCCCAAAGAGTGCTCTTTCCAGGGAACTATCCAACAAGGGATCCATAACACACAGTGCAGAGTGGCCAGAACAGAATTTGCTAACTCCCCTGCTACTATTAGCACCATCAGCAGGGAGGCCAATATTCTGAGCTTGTTGGGACACAAACCATTGAAAACCGCTAATTAGCCACGTTACATTTCACCTCCATTGGCACTGTCTCATCAATCAGCCTAGCTTAATCTTTCCAGTGGCCTCTCTCCAATTTACTAACTCCTCCTCTGATGCCAATTCACTCTCCTAGCTATGGTTGGACTTCCTGACTAAGGTGTCTCCCCCAGCCATCAGTCGCTGCTCTTCTTACACCGGGCCATAGCCTTTATGCCATTGCTTCTGATTCTCTGGACTTTGCCACCGTGCCCCCATTCCAGTACCTTTTCCCCCCATGCCTCTCTTTTCATCTCCTTTCTATGCATTGTCTTCCCCCACTGGAATATAAGTTCCTTGGAGGGCAAGAACTATCTTTATTTTTACTTTCATTTGTCCCCCAGCATTTAGTACCCACAGAAGTTCTTGTTGACTTGGCTTGATGCCATTAGAGTTCTCATAAGGCCCTGTGCCAAAGGGAAGAAGACATAAAGGAAGGTGGCCCTATCTCAGATCCAGGTTTGCCCAGGCAGGACACACACTCACCACAGCTGGGGGGAAGGGGTAGGGAATAAGCATGGACATCTACCGCATACCAGGGACTATGTTAAACGCTTCACAAATAGAATCTCATCAGATTCTCACCACAACCCTGTAAGGTAGGTGCTGTTATGATCCACATTTTACAGTTAATGAAACTGTGGCCTCCGGTGAGTCATTGAGACCCCTTTTGCCCGTCATTGGGCCTCAGCTACCTTAACAGTAAGATGGACAGAATCATCCAATTCACCAAATGACTTATAGGATTGTAGTGAAGAAATTGTTTTACATTCGACTGCTGTTAGAAATACAGACTCTTCTGATGACCTTTCCCCCCATTCTCATGACACCCAGTCTCCACGATACCTACACAATTGTATTTCCCTTCCTGGCTTAATATTTCAGATTCATTTTCTTAATTACTCAAGCCCAGCATGTCCCAAATAGAACTTGTGTTCCCTTTCCTGTCCCTCCAACCCTGTCCTCTTCTAAAGTTCCCTAAAACTGTTGAGGGCACCACCACTGGGGGCTCATGACCTCATTGCCATCCCCATCTTCTCATTCACTCACTGCCACCACCCCCCATCCCATTCATCTGACCGTAGCCCAAGCTCTGGTCCTTATCATTTCACTCTTAGAGTGTTGCAATGGCCTTTAACTGGTATCCCTACTTCCAGTCTCTCATCACTCAAAATCTGCCATCTACTCAGCAGCCGAAGTGATTTGTATAAAGCAGAGGTCTGACTATGTCAACCCTTACTCAGTATGGAGCTCTATTAGCTCCATTAGGTTGCATAGTGGATAGACCAGGCCTAGAACCAGGAAGACTCATCATCTTGAGTTCAAATCCTGCCTCAGACATTTACTATATTGTGACCCTGGGCAAGTCACTTTACCCTATTTGCCTCAGTTTCCTCATCTGTAAGATGAGCTGGAGAAGGAAATGGCAAACTACCCCAGTATCTTTGCCAAGAAACCCCAAATGGGGTCACAATGAATCAAGCATGATAAAACAACAACATTAACTCCCTGTTATTTCCATAATTAAACACAAGCTCCTCCACTTGGCATCTAAAATTCTTGATAAGCTCACCCCTTCCAACCCTTCCAGTCTTCTTGATGCTTTATCCACCTTCCCCAACTTGACTCTCCAGCTACATTGGCCTCTGTGCAATACCTCAAACATGACACCCCGTCTTCCACTTCTATGATTTTGCACTGGTTGTCACCAATGCCTTGTGCTTTGTGGACTTTAAAGTACTTTATATGTATTAACTATTCATCCACCCAGGCTACCTTAACCATCTTTCTACCATGACTGCTCTACCTCTTACCCATCTAGACCAAGTCTGGAATTCTGCACCCAGGCATCCAGAATCTATGCTTCCAGGGCCTAAAAAAATTAAGCCGTTTTTGTTTGGGACTCCTCCCCTAGGAACCAGCTGTCTTGATTAGTGAATAAGTGACTGCAAACTAGCCCCATTTGTCTGCTCTACCTAGCTGAACCCAGACCCCATACCATGCATGCTTCTCCTTCACATTCCATCCAATCATCCATCTGGGCCATTTTCCAATTCCCTTTACCTTCCTCTTCTTACTTTTTATTTCTTGCTCTGGACACAGTCATCAGAGCAACAGTAACATTGCTTGTAGAAAGCTTATGTCAGTTGACTGGCCGGGATATTGATTCATCATCCCTTTGGTTTCTGAGACAAATTGCCTAGCCACTATTCTTCTATGTGTATTGCATTTCTCCATTAGAATGTAAGCTTCCGGGGCGGCTAGGTGGCGCAGTGAATAGAGCACCGACCCTGGAGTCAGGAGTACCTGAGTTCAAATCCGGCCTCAGACACTTAACACAAAAACTAGCCGTGTGACCTTGGGCAAGTCACTTAACCCCAACTGCCCTCCAAAAAGCAAAAAAAAAAAAAAAAAAAAGAATGTAAGCTTCCCAAGGTCAGGAACTGGCACTCTCTTTGTGTTTGTATCTTCATTACTAAGCACAGTGCCTAGGACATCCTAAGCTCTTAACAAATGCAAGCTAACCCAAGTAGGCTATTAACAGAAAGAAAAGACCTTCATGTACAAAAATGTGCCCCATATCGTTACCTGTGACAACAAAGAATTACAAAGATGTGCCCAACAGTTGGAGAATGGCAGAACAAATTATAGTGCATTTAATGGCATGGCATTTATAGTGCCATAAAGAATGGCAAATAAGAAGAATTCAGAGAAATATGGGGAAATTTGTATAAAGTGATGCAGAGGCAAGGAGAACAGAGCCACCACAACGATATTCAACCACAGCTACAACAGTACAAGTAGAGACAACATCAAGAAATGATAAAACAAGCCAAACACAACGGTCAAAATTCTTCTCTTATCTGAGCTGGAAAGGACCTCCGAAGTCATCTAATCCAACTTCTTCATTTTACGGGAATCTGAGCCCATAGAAGCTAAATGACTTACCTCAAGTCATATGGGGAATAGATGGCAAAGTAGGGACTTGAAGCCAAATCCTTTGGTTCCAAACCCCAAGCATTTTTCTACTGGTTCTCTCAAAGTAAAGGATGCATCCCTCCTTTCTGTTAATAATCAATTGACTGTTTTCAGTGAAAGTACTTTATAGGTTAGCAGGTGTTTGGTTGTTTATCTGGAAATGTCTGCTGCATCAAAGTGTGTCAATATATTAAAAATAATAATTACTTTTAAAAGGAAATGTGAAATATCATCTATGCCCCCATATCTTCCAGTTTCCTGCCCGTGACCTTTGTTTCACTAGATATACAAATATCTCCTTTTCAAATTTTTCAAATTTATTTTCAACTTAAATACATCAAGACAAAGAAAAAAGAACATTTCCATCCACATGGCACAATATAAAAAGAGGAACCCATATGAAACCATGAATTTCCATTTTATACTGCTTACTATTTTTCAAAACAAACTATGCAACGAGTGTTACACATTGTTTTCAAAGCTACCCTGCTTTTCTGTGTTTTCTTTTGTTCTCTGCTGTATACTTTTTTTCTCCCTCCCTCTCCACCCTACCCTAGGGAAGGCTACCATTAAGCACAAAAATGTATATGTATATGTATATGTATATATGTATGCATGTGCACATACATTATATACCACATGTTTTATATATCACATATACATGTATATGTACATGTGTTTGTGTGCATAAACCATACTACACATACTTCTATTTATCAGTTATTTCTCTGGAAGTGGATGGCTTCTTCCTTCATAAAGGCCTTTGTACAAATACCTCTTTTTTTAAAAATCTATTTTTGAACAGTGAGTGAAGGCCACAATAAGTATTTGATTGACTGAAGTTTCCTTTTCTTTTCTGGTAAAAAATATATATATCCCTAAGGGAGGAAACTGATTTCATTTTGGCCTTTCTATCCCCAACACCAAGTGGTGTCTGGGGCATAGTAGGAGCTTAAGAAATACTGGCTGAATTAGATTAAATGGAATTCCAGTATCTTCTGTGTGAAGCACCTCCTCTGGAGAACGCACCCCAATTAGCATTATCTTGCCCCCCCCAACACTTCTCTGGACAACTGCTACAGCCTCTTAAGTGGTGTCTCTGTCTCAAGTCTCTCCCAGCTCCAGTCTCCCCTCCATTTTACAGAGGAGACAACGGGCCATAGAAGCTAAATGACTTACCTCAAGTCATAGAGGTAATAGATGGCCAAGGTGATTTTTCTATAATGAAGGTAAGTCTGATCCCATCAGTCCTTGGGCTCAGTGAACTCCAATGGCTCCCTATTACACCCAAGATCAAATATTAGCTCCTCTATTTGGCATTTAAAGCTCCCCCACACCCACCCATTTCCAGTCGTCTTATACCTTACTGCCCTCCATACACACTATGTTCCAATACCGGTCTATCTGCAATTCCTCAGACGGGACACACTCTCTCTCCCATCTCCACGTTTTTACTCTAGGTTATTTTCCATGCCTGGAATGCTCTGCCCCCTTGCTACCACCTTTTAATTATGTTGGTTTCCTTGTGCAGGAGGCTTCCCAGACCCCTCCAGCTACTTATGCTTCCCCCTCTCAGAGCCTTCTATCCATTATATATATATATATATGTTGTATTACCTCATCGTTTACATGTTCTCTCTCCCAATAGAATGTAAGCCTCTTGAGGGCAAGGACTGTCCTTTTTCACTGCAGTAGATTTTTGGGGAACAGTTATTACATATGATTTCAATCCTAATTCTTAGCTAATACAGCTTCTTATAAAGCTACACAAAATGCTCTGTGAACATAAGAGCACTATATTAATTCTAGCAATTAAAATGACTATCACTACTATGATTATGAAGACTGATAATGATTTTGATGGTAATGATGATGCTGATGCTGATGATATGATGTCAGCTGCCTTAAACCATGGCATTTCCCAGGTGCCCAAAGAGGCTCCTGGAAAAGCAGATACTTGGAGACAGGTGGTCAAACCCTCTACTTCTAGGGAGAACTTCCTAAGCAATATAAGGTCTCTCCTGGAGGAGGGGTAGCCTGTGGTAAAAGCACAGGGCCTGCTGAGGAGGAGGACACCCTTCATCTCATTCAGAAACTCAGTGTCTACAGAGGAATGGATTCAGGCCACGAGAAAAGCAGCATCAAGCGGTTGCTATTCACCATACTCCTAGGAATGGAGCTGGTGCGTACACTGGTAGACTGCTCTGTCTCTTGACCACTTTAGATCATACACTAATAATTTAGAGCTGAAGAGGACCTTGTAAGTCATCCATTCTATCAATTTCACTGGACAATTGACAAAACTGAAGCCTTAAGAGGCAAAGCAACTTCATGGGATCACAGAAACAGAGATTCAGAACTGAAAGGAACTTTAAGGTCATTGAGTCCAAGCCTTTTGTTCTACAGATGAGAAACTGAGAAGTAATCTGTGTAAGGTCACACAGGTGCTTTAGGAGCAGAGCTGGACTTGGAACCCAGGTTCTCTGACTCAAAATCCAGCTTTTTCCATCCCTCCACACTGTCTCAAGGATGTCTCCCTATGAGTCCATCATCTTATGTTTTCCTGGGACACCAACATGTTGAAGCTGGATGTTCTTCCCTGCATGAAGCTTCTAAGAAGGAATTTCAACACTGGGCCACACCATGCCCTACTCTGTCCTTCTTCAGTGGGACCACAGGTAACATAGTAAACCTTTCAGTTGAATAAGGCACCAGCCATGACTCTCTGGATCTTCCCCATCCTATGAGACACATGTAAAAGAGCAAACAAAACTCCTACTTGAAGGTCAACATATAGGTAAAAGCAAAACCTTTGTGCCATTCATATGATTATGGACATGTTAAAATAATGCCAGGCCATAGCTAGCTCCACCAAGCCTTCTGCTCTAGCCTCCGTGTCCCCATCATGTTCAGCAACATATAACTGGAATGGTCTAGCTGTGGGCCTTCTTGAGTATGCTGCTGCCTAATCCTAGACCAGGCTGAACACCTCCCCTGAGCAGCCTGCTCTCAAAGTCTCAATCCTGATTAGAAGTAACCTTGTCTAGGAAACGATGCGCCCATCTATACTGTTCATAACACTTTGGCCAGTGACATGGGCATTCTCATCCTTCCATCTCCTGATCAGTGCTTATGCAGACTGCTCCTCATGCCTAGAATGTCTGCCCCCCCTTGCCTAGTTCTCTTGGCCTCCCTGGCTTCTTTCAGGACTCAGCTCCCATCTCACCTTCTGCAAGAGGCCCTTCTAGGTTCCATCCACTCCTATTCCCTCTGACATGGGCTTCTATTTACACTGTTTCTATCTTGTAAGTAGCTAGTAATTTCATACCATTTCCCCCTTTAGACTGTGAGCTTCCTGAGGGCAGGGACCATGTCTTTGTCCTTCTTTATACCTCCAGTGTTCAGCCTTAGAAGTGCTTAATAAACTCATGTTAATGATTGCCCTCGGGGAAGGCCTTGGTTGGCAGCTGAATCATCCTGCAGAGTGTATGAAGTGGTGGTTCATATTCTTTCTGCTCTGTCCAGAAATCTTGGCAGGCTTGCTGCTGGTCTTCTACTTTGAATCCATCAGCCCCCAGGCCTCACATTTCTTATGTACATCTATGGGCATTCAAGAAGAGACAACCTTTGAGCTATGAGCCAGGAAAAACTCTGTATCAGATAGGGAAGACCTTGGTTTAACCAAATTTTTCAGATACAGAAAGCCTCAACCTCCTTCCCCAACTTCCTTCAGGACTCAGACCTCATCTTACCTTCTATAAGAAGCCTTCCCCAGTCTCACAGCCTAGGTGCTAATATGGTCCCTCTGAGATGACTTCCAGTTCATGCTGTATATACATTATTTTTTTTTCATGTTATCTCCCCCATTAGAGGGCAGTGACTTATTTTTGTCTTTCTTTGTTAGCATGGTGCCTAGCCCATAGGAAATGCTTAATTAATGCTTGTTGACTGGACATTTGAGTGCAGGGACCATCAAGAAAGAAGTCATTCCCTTTCTGTGGGGCCTCAAGCAACCTTCACCTCCATTGGATCCTACCCTTCCTATAGAATCGATCTGTCTCCCATTGCCACTGAAATGCATAGTCTGGGCGGTGCCTCAGGGCACACAGTTCTCTGCTATTCTTTCCAGCACCAACATGGGCACTATGTGTGAATCAGTTTGGAAGGACTGGCTGGAAACAAAACGTAAAGGGTTTGAAATGCCAGAGAATGTTGTCATTTATCCTAGAGGCAAAGGGAGCTTCCTGGGCAGGGGAAGGACCTGTGCTTTAGGAAGAGCAGTTTGGCAGCAGCGTGGAAGTTGGATGGCCTGGGAGAAAGACAGGAGGCAGGCTGACCAGTAGGCTCCCACCACTCACTCACAACCCTGTCCAGTTCTGTTCTCTTTCCCCATCACACTCAGGTCTTCCTCTTTCCCAGAAACCCCCACCTCACCCAGTCTATCTCTTCTGCAGTCATTGTTTGTTGGGAGTGACCCGGGTGAGTCATTCAGCAGAAAGGCGGGTGGAGTCTAAGGCTGGCTCTAACCAGAGCTTTCATGGGACAGCGCACCAAGGAAGGGTCTGCCTTGGGCCATTGGCTCCCATGAGCAGCAGATTGGCTTTGGTTTCTCCTGGCTGGAAACCCTTTCAGGACCAGTCAGCATTGCATGAGGGAAGACCTGGAGGACTTTGGAGATCATTTAGGCCAGTCCCCTCATTTTATAGATGAGAAAACTGAGACCCAAAGAAAGAGAGTGACCAGCTCAAGGTCTCCCAGGAGTTACATGCTAGACCCAGGATTTGAACCCAGGTCCCCTCCCAAACCCACAGCTGAGCCAGGGACTTAGAATTTCCCCCTCCCAATACCCCACCCTGGGGCTTGATGGTTCTCTGTCCTTTCTGTGAGAATGAATTGCCTTTCCCTCCTCTAAATATTTTAAACATTAAAAAGAAAAACCAGATCCTGAAATCCAAACATAATAAAAAACAAAGACATCAGGAAAAATAACAAGGGATAAAAGCTCTCAACCAAGTTGAGCTCTCCTGCCACAGACGAGAACCTGCTCTGACGTCCTTGGGCTCCCCAGAGGGATTAACCCTCCGATGCCTGAGCAGAGCCGAGCTCTTCTCCCTCCTTCATGCCTCTTCTCTCTTTCCCTCTCCCCTCAGTCTCCTTCTCCCTCCCTACCTCCAGGGGTGGGGGAGGCAAGGTGGAGGGGCTGAGGTGGGAGGGGGGAGTTGTTTGTCTCCAGGCAGGCTATAGATAGATGAATTTCCTTCCCTATTTTTGCCAAATCCTCACAAGCACATCCCCACCCCCTCCCAACCCTTTTGTCTGAGATCTTCCTTCCTCCACCAGAGTCAAAGGAATTTCCCTGAAGAAATTGAACCACAAACCAAGCAGCTTGAGACAAATTTGGGGGGCAGGGGATGCAGGAATTGAGGCTATCTGTACATTTCTCATCAGCTCTTTGCCGTTCCACTAAAGGGGAGCAGAACCTGGGGTCTCCCCCCAAAAAATCCCCCACTCCTTCTCTGCGTTAGCAATGGCATGACAATGTTTACTATCCTAGAGGGATAAAGCAATGGGTAAGGGGCCCTTAATGGTTTGATCCACACCCCCTCATGTTCCCTAAGAGCCTCAGAAGTAAATTAGATCAGGGGAAGGAAACAGAAAGGAAAAAATGTTTTTGGAGCCTCACATTCTAGTGCTCAGCCTAGGTCTACACCAGCATTCTCAGAACCTAGAATTTTCACCACACCATTTAATTGTTGTGTGTTTTGTCTTTTGGCATTTTTGTTTTGTTTTTCGTTTTGTGCTTTGCAGTGATGAGGTTTTCCAACTCCTTCATGAGGATGAGATGATGCAAGGGCTCCTGCAATCATGCATCAATGCTGGGCTGGGCTTTATGCAGAAAGCCCTAGGAGGGAGCCAGCCATTCAGGGCCTCCCTGCAGAGCACCAACTAGGAATCAGTGGCAGGGTCAAATTCAGCTGAGGGTGTGGCATGGCATGGGCAGGGGGGAGACAGAGATGGCAGCTTATTGCACCTAGCACACTTTTCCCCAATGACTTGACCTGTGAATTCATTGGTATAAGGAATTCTGGTGAAGAAACTCTGTCAATGCTGATTTGCACTTGTTTTACAACTTGAGAGGCTTGGGGAGATGCCCAAGGTCCTAAAGGTTTAAGCAACTTGCTCAGGGTCACATAACTGGCATGTGTCTGATGATGTATGGCTTGAATCCAGTTATTCCTGAGTGCCAGACATACTCTTAATCATTACATTGGGTCAACAGGTCCTTAATAAATGCTGTTTGGGTGAGTGGATGGATGGATGGATGGATGGATGAATGGATGGATGGATGGATGGATGGATGCTATCTCAAGGTCAGCATTTACCCTCCTTAATGCTGATGGTGGGTATCCCATAGACCTGGTCAGCCTACTGGCAAGAGTTCCAGTCCACTATTACCAAAAAGACATGTTCAAATGTCAAATATGGCATCAGTGGAGATGTGAGCACCCTGCATAGGAAGACATCATTCAGAAAGGCCTCACTGACATCACATTGAGGATGATTGATTGAGTATAGGTCAGAGCCAGACCATTGGACTTGACCTCCTCAGGGAGGAGACACAGATCTGGGAAAGAGATAAAAATGAAAGTTGAGAGCTGCTAATAGGAGAGAAGCTATAAATATCAAACTTGTGTCCCTGTGGGCAAAAGTAGAAACCTGCTGATCTTACCATCAAAGGTAGAGGTATTGAAGAAGCAGTAAAGGGGTCTCTGGACCAAGTCTTCAGAAGATAGGAGAATGACATCCTGGGACAACCCTGACTTTCAGAACCAAGTGGCTAGGTCTGAGAAGAAGCAAAGAACAGTCATGGCGAAAGGAATAAACCCAGAATTTGTCCTCTACTGCACCTGTCAACTAGAAGCTAAAGAGACAAGCCTCTAGTTGTTTCTCCTTTGTGGCTCAGGAGGGCACGGCATGATAAATCCAGGTAACCGTAATAGGTCCCAGGAGGAGACAGGACTCACCAGAGGGTGGGCAGTCGGTGCTAAACACCTAGAGGTCAGTAGATTATCCCTGGTGGAGGAAGGACTCATCATCAAGGAAATCTGGCTCCCTTTCCAGAATTTTTGTACATTATTCCCCTTCATGAAATCTACATCCTATTCCGATTTAACTGGCTTTGAATTTGCATGAGCTGCCCCCATATTCTGAATGCACATATACCTCTATCTCTTAAAATCCTTAGCTTGCTTCAAGGCTTGGCTACTTCTTATGAGAAGCCTTTCATGCCAATCCCCAATTAAGGGAACATTGTCCAGGCTGTTAGAGTACAGTAGCTGAAGTGAAGACTTCGGTATGACATCCAAAGAGAGGATCCCACCTCTCAAGTCAGGGGCCAAAGGTAGTGAAAAGCTGTCCAGTGAAGAGTAAGCCCAGAAAAACCAGAAGACTGACCTGTTCAACAGAGATTTCATATCCTGAGAGAGCTCAGTATCCAAGCAACTCGCAAAGCTGCTCTGGGAGCCCAGTGAGGCTCTAGCACAGCAGCCACGAGATCCACTACATCTGTGCTAACCACAGAGTGACCCATCAAGCTCAGTCATTGTGCATGGGAGGAGCCAGTCCATTGAGCAGAGGAATGAATGACTTGTCCATCACCAATACCATACCTTATGTGAAGACCCTCTGGAGAAAGAAAGAGACATCGAGGTGCTGTAATTCCAGAGTGATGAGTTGCTTTACCTATGTGTACTTCCTAACTACTGCCATCAAAATTTAAGTCTGAGCTCACTTTTTCTACTATGGATTCTGTGGATATTTGTGAGAAAGAACACCACTGTTTTTTGAGGGGAATGTTTTGTAATTGTCATTCTTGCTAAAGAACTGAGTCTACTGGCTGATCATTAAGAGGAAGTACACTAGTGGGGGCTCATGAGCTACAAGGTAGAAGAACAGTCATACAAGGGGTGGGGAACCTGGGACCTCGAGGCCACATGTGGCTCTCTAGGTTCTCAAGTGCAGCCCTTTGACTGCCAAACTTCACTGGTCCAAACTTCACAGAACAAATCCCCTTGCTCTGTAACTCTTGGATTTAGTCAAAGGACTACCCTTGAGGATCTAGAGGGCCACATGTGGCCTTGAAGTCATAGGTTCCCTAGCCCTGCTCTAGAACCTTTCAAGCAGTAGCAACTCCCCTTGAGAGAACCAAGCTGCCTATGCCAGCACAGACTGGGGCAAATGAACCCAGAAAGAATGTCACACTTGTAAACCCACTGCCAGAGTTCTGGGTTACAAGTAGGAAAATGAGTCTAAGAGAGATTAAATAACTTGTCTAAGTTCACAAAAATGTAAAGACGTCTAGGATTCAAACACAAATCTCCTGACTTAAGATCCAGAGTTGCATTCTCCAAGACCTCGCAGGGAAACTTTAGACTGTGTGGTCAAGTCAAGGTCAGCTGGAAGACAGTGGGAGACTAAGGAGGGAGACAAATCACTGGCAAAATACTTTCAATCATGGAATGTTAGTCTTTCTGGTCCAGCTTCCTGATTTGACAAATGATGACAGTGAGGACCTTGGAAGAAAAGTGATTTTCCTAAGATCACACACCTTAGCAAGAGTTCTTCCACTAACATCTCCCACATGGAGTCCCCTGAGGGACTGGTTAAGCCAGGGATTGGCAGGTAATGTGAATGTGGCTCTAGGCAGTAGGGCCTGGTGTGTGTTTGTGACAGTGTGATCACATGCTACAAACATCCCCCTTAAGTTTGCCCAATCAATCAGCCAATGACTGTTCAGTTCATTCAAAATGCACCGTGGAGACTACAGAGATGGAGGTAAATAGCCCTGCCCTCAAAGGGTTTGGAATCTGGGAGAGGAGACACGCACATTCAAGTGAAAATGAAAATAAGGATAAATTACTTAAATAAAACAACAATTTATTGTTGTCTTGGCCCAGAGCACTTCCTCCACAACTCAGAGCCTAATGGAGCCACCTGATGGGCAAACAAAAGCGAGAATTCAATCTGGGTCTTCTTGACTCTAAAGATGGCTCTCTATCCACCTATCCATCATGCCTCGCAAGAAAATAGCTCAAGTCTATGTTCAAAGAACAGATATTTTCACTGAATTCTTGAACTTGGCCGCTATTTTGGTCATTGGTTATGTTGTGAATTTCCCTGCACTTTCTGCTATGATGGAAAGAGTTCCTGCTTTCAAGGTTTTCAATCTTGACTCTGCCACTCATGTGACCTTGGCCAAATCACCTCCCCTCACTGGACCTCAGGTTCCCCATTTGTAAAATAAAGGCTTTGCACTGAAAGGCCTC
>JAQQSW010000037.1:124598-137367 GCA_028646575.1 Pseudocheirus occidentalis | reverse complement strand
GCATCCCCCTCCCGTCTGCACCCCCAGTGTCCCCGCAGCCTTCCCTCTCCCCTCTGCAGCCCGCTCTGAAACTTTCCTTTCCCCTCTGCAAAGCCCTTCCTCTTCCATCCCCTTTCCTTTTGATGCCCCCCTCTTCCCTGAAGCCTTCCTTCACTTTTGCATCACCCTCCCTTCTCCCTTTATCTCCTCTCATCCTCATCCTTCCTACTTTCTGAACCCCCCCTCCCCCGACCTTACCTCTGCAGCCCCTTTCTCTCCTGGCTACAACCCCCTCTTTTCTGCAACTCCTTCTGTTCTCTCCACAACCCCCCCCTTCCCCTCTGCAGCCCTCTCCATCTCTAGCCAACTTTCTGATGCCCCTCTTCTCTGCAGCCTTTGCCCCTACTCTGCAGCCCCCTCCCTTCTCCCTGTAGCCCTCTACTCGGCAATTGTCCCACTTTTCTGATGCAACTCTCCCTCTTTCTCTCTACAACTCCCGCCTGTTTGCAGTCTCCCTCCACCCACCCATCCCTTCCCAACCCATGGCCAGCCCCTTGGTGAGTTGTTGCACCCCTATGTGTTTACAGCAAGGTGGAGTGCAGTGAGGCCGGGCTCTAAGCCTGCAGCTAAGGAAAGCTCCTGAATCCTCAGAGCTGACCCATGGGTGGGGCAGAGGAGTTATAGGTTGGCATGGAGGAGGAGGAAAGTGTTCCCTACTGCAGAGAAGACTGGAATGAATGGCAGAATTCCCCCGGGGCATGAGTTAGAGTCATAAAAGGGGAACTGGAAGGGACCAAACCACATCTGGGCCAATTCTCATTTTACAGATGGGGAAACGGAGGCATTTGGAGACAGTTCTTTGCCAGTTAAATGGAGGCTCTGAGGTCATGAATTGGAAGAATGGGGCCCCCAGGGTCAGGAACCCAAAGACTGCAGCTTCCATATCAGGAAACTTCAGGTGTGGTCATGAGTTCAAATGCAACACAAGAGACTGCTGCATTGCTGGGCATTCGCCCAAAGATGAGGCCCTTCTGTAGAGAAAGAACACGAAAATTTAGCATAGTGAGAGGGGTGGTGGATGTAGAGTCTTGATACCCGGGATGACCCTGGGCAAGTCCCTTCCAGTCTGTGAGTCTGTTTCCCCATCTGCAAAATGGGAGTGAAATTGGGCTAGATGGTCTCTGAGTCCTCTTCCCACTCTTCACTTCTCCGAAACCATATTAAGTGAGCATTTGAAGTGACATCCCAGGTGCAGGGATTGTGTGATTTCCCCAGAGGGACCCTCGGATCAGCCGTTCTGAGCAGGGGGCTGACCTAGGATTGACTCCCTCGCTACTCATACATTTTCCCTTGGCTCTGCTGCTTTGGGGGACTTTTAGCCAGTCACAACCTCTGTGCATTGTGTGCTTACCTATAAAAGGAAGAAATTGAATTAGGTCATCTCTTCTGGGCTTTTCCAACTTTGAAAAGTCTATGAGCTTTAATGCTAACCCTACCTAGGAGGACCTGAAAGACTTCCCTAACCTTAACCCCAGATCCCACCCGGCATCAAGAATTTGCTGAGCGTTGGGTAAGTCTGATATTTGGAAAGTCACTTCTCTTTAGGACTCAGTTTCCTCATCTGTAATATGGGGCTGGAGGAGGTAGTAGGTTGGCCTCTCAGTTTCCTTCCAGTGCTAAATCCTATGGAGGACTTAGTGACCAGCTGTTGAGATGCATGGGACTCTTGCCTCTTCACCCTGCCTTTAACAAGGATCTCTCTTCCTCATGCTTCCAGGGTCTCTGTGATAGACTCAGGACCCCCTGGCAGAACCAGAGAGATGCTCAGGAAGAGCCAGTGAACAGCCAGGGAAGAAGGGTAAAGAATGAACCAAATTGAATGTCCCTAGAAACAGGAGGAAAACTTGCAGCATCTAATAAGCTAAGTTGGTTTGTCCCTAAATGACCCATTCTCTTTTTTCCCCAAGATGCCAGGTGCTATGAAGGTTTTGTGCTGTCTTTGTTGCTGACAGGAGAATTGGGATGGACAGTGCCACAGCTTTGTCTGCAGTGATGGAGGACACAGGTCATCCTGATTTGGGACAAGGGGGACAGCCAGAGCACCATGGAAGTGAGGTCACTCCAGAAAGGCTCATTGGTGTCATTGACCTTGGGGAGAAGCACCTAACCACAACCACCAAGAGGGGAAGATTATAGGATTTCAAGCTGGAAGAGACTTCAGCCTCTGCCTTTCTAACCCCATACTCTCATTTTACAAGTGAGGACACTGAAGCTTAAGTGAAGTGACTTACCCAATGGCATGCAGTTGATGAACCAGGTCTGCTGACTAGAATAGGGCTGGGGCACCTGTGGCCTCAAGGCCACCTGTTGTTCTCAGGTACTGCTCTTTGACTGAATCCAAACTTCACAGAACAAATCTCTTTAATAAAAGGATTTGTTCTGTAAAACTTAGACTCAGTCAAAAGACCACATGTGTCCTTCAGATGACAGGTTCGCTACCCCTGAACTACAGGATGACAAGTATTTACTTCTCTGCTAGGTGATGGGTTTCATACTGGAGAGAGGAACATCAAAAATGAAAAGCTGCTGCTGAAGGATCTGCCATTCTATTGGGATGGAGAAGGCTGGGGTGCTTGCTTGCCAGAAGAGCCTCAGAACCCCAGATAGCCCCCTGCCAGTCCACTATGCCTCTAGGGCACTCATATGGAAGGTCCACTGCCTCTTCTCCCAGCTCCACTGGTCCCAGCTCTGCTGCAAAGGAGCTGGGTGCTGGCTAACAGTTTACACGATCTCATGGCCTTTCTTACCTCATTAAGCAGAAAGCTAAAGGAGAGGAAGCCTTGTTTGCCCTTCCTTCTCAAAGGGGACCAGTGATGGGGGGGGGTGACTTGACTGGAAGTGAGGCAGGGCTGGGCAATGTCCTCAGCCTCCCTCTCTCCCCCACAGTCATCAGAGTCCAGTGAGATTGTTGGAAACAGCCTGGCCTCTACCAGGTGGCTTTGCCCT
Organism: Pseudocheirus occidentalis; assembly: GCA_028646575.1. Taxonomy (NCBI): domain Eukaryota; kingdom Metazoa; phylum Chordata; class Mammalia; order Diprotodontia; family Pseudocheiridae; genus Pseudocheirus; species Pseudocheirus occidentalis. The sequence continues at coordinate 134,382 of JAQQSW010000037.1, read as the reverse complement.
TGACTTTAGATGGTTTTCAGGGACTTCTCTTGGTGTTAGCCTGGCCAGCTTGGAGACAGGCTTTGAGTCCATTGCTTTCCAGAGCACGTGCACTGTGTCTGGCACTTTGTGGAGGTCTGGGTGCTTGCTAAGCATGCTTGGGAATGAGGAACAGGCCTCAGGTTGTCACCAGGGATGCCATGCAAGACCTTCCAGATTCTTTAAAGAGCCATTTCTGAGACCTTATAGTCAGCAGGGCCCAAGGAACCCCAGGTATAGGTAACATGGATGCCTCACTTTACTACCCAAAAGGAGATACTCAAATATAGAAATAAGCCAGAACCAAGCCTAGAAGAGGCCTTGACTGACACAGTCAAAGGTTCTTTTAAAATAATCTCTAGGAGGTTTGGGGAATATCAGAGTCCAGTATGAGGAAACAGAGAGACCACACCAAGACAGTAAAGCAAGCCAGCTTTTTGGAGGAGATATACAAAAGGAAGGGCAGTCAGGGAGAATGATGGAAACAGGCCCACTGGGCCTATAGTACAGTTTGGTATTGTGGAAGGAATAAGGGTGCCCCTTCTCCCATCAGTAAAGTCTGGTGGATTTTTATATGGTTCTTATCTTGTCTAGAAGGATCAGGATTGAGGAGTCTGGACCTGTGGACTGGTGTTGATTCATGCTTCTGGGTAGAGAAGAGGCTCCTAGGGAACTGGCAGCATAGTAGAAATTCAGAATCCCTCTGACAGGAAGAGAGGATTTGGGCTCTACCTACTGGCCTAACTCTGACAGGGAGACTCAATTTCTCTATCCAGGGTTTTAAAATTTCTTTGATTAGCAGGTGAGAAAGGCCACTTAATCCTTACAAGGGAAAACCTAATTCTTTGTTCATTATAGAAATATTGTCCCTTGGATCTTCTTGGGAGGAAGCCGTGTCAGGCTGTGCAGAGGGGTCTCTGAGGGCATCTCTTTTCCCTTTTGCTCTCTGGAAGAGATTGAGACATCATCTTGGCCACCATTTCTGTCTACTCTTTGAGACCAAGGCTCGATAAGCCCCTTTCCCAGCAGACTAGTGATGCTCAGAGTGCCCCATAGCAACCTCTGGATTTTTCACAGGCTAGTCACGTATGGACTTTATATCTGCAACCTAGCCCTGTTTTTATTTTCTTACGAAGACTGTCAGCTCTCCTGTAGAATGTAGGCTTCCTGAAGGCAGGGACTGTGTGACATCTGTCTTTGTTTCTCCAGCACTAAGAAAAATGCCTGGCATACGGTAAATGTTTAATATTCATTCACTTGTGTCAGTCATGCCGGACTCTTTGTAATCCTGTTCAGGATTTTCTTGACAAAGATCCTAGATTGGTCCTCCTTCAGCTCACTTTAGAGATGAGGAAACTGAGGCAGTGGGGGTTAAGTGACTTACCCAGGATCACACTGCTAGTAAGTATCTGAGGCCACATTTGAACTCAGGTCTTCGTGACTCCAGGCCCAGTGTTCTATCCACTGAGACCCCTAGCAGCTGCAGGTGCTTAATAAATCTGCTCCTTGTCCAGAGTTTGCAATTTACTTGGGATTTTAAAACAATGAGACCACCTCATTAGTGTCTTACCTTCTGTTGAAGTCTTTTTTGTGACGGCAAGTGGAACAAATGGTCTAAGAGGTCTGGGGGGGTCTTTTGCCCTGCTAATTTGATCCAAAGATAGAAACAGTTCAAATATGCAGAGCTAACTGTGCATCCTGAAGTGTCCAGTCACCTCAGATCCGGTCTTCAGGCTTCTGTCTCTTCATGAGGTAAGGGATAGAGAAGAGAAAGCAGTTACTGCCATTTTTTTTCTGTTGTGTTTGGTTATTTTGAATTGTATCAAATATCAAAAAATGGCAGTTTTGGAAGGGACCTTAATGGCCATTTAGTCTGACCTATAGCTGAAAGACAGTTCCTGCTATAACAATCCAACAAATAGTGATCTGGCCTCTCCTTAAAGACCTCCAATGATGGAGAGCACCCCCTTCCCTAGGTGGCCCATTCCACTCTTGCAGTGCTCTCATTGTTAGAGAATCCTTGGCATCAAACCTCAACTGGTATCTTTGCCGCATTTACCTGTAGATTGGCCTAGCTTGGCCCATTTGAGCCAAACAAAGCAAGTTTAATCTCCTCTGGAAAGGGTCCCCACTGGGGCAAAGGGAACTCCAGTTTAATGAAAAAAGGCAGCTGACTTGTAAGTTAGTTTATAAAATTTCTTGTTCTTCACCTTCCTGAGTGGTGAAACAGGAATCCCTGAAGTTCGGCTTTGCTGGACCCTGAAGCCCCTAATCTATCTCTCTGAGGCTATTTTCTGTGGGATGCTTGATGTACAGTTCTGTTAGCTTGGGTGTACTTACCATGGCTGGAGATGAGGATTATGTCCAGCTCGGCCCCCAATGGCTCGCTCCACTTTGCATTCTAACCTCCTCTAAGCTCTTCCCAAATGGACAAGATGTACCAGGGCCAAGAAAAACATCTGTGATGTCTTGGGCCATGGCAGTAGTCTCCTCCCATGGCTTTTTCTTCTTCCTGATGCTGCCAGGGCAGGAAGGATCATGCCATTAAAAGAACATTTCCCCCCCCCCTAAAAAAACCCCACCCACCTAGGCTATCTGGAGGGATGACAGGGCTGGGAGGCTCTTTCCTGATTTGATCCCAAGCGGGGTACATGGTAAGATGCTGACCAAGGAGGGATAGGACAGGCTAAGACGACCCAGGTGCCTCCTTTCCTCTTGGTTTCTACCACATCTCTGAGATGAAACCCCAAGAGAAGGTGGTAGGAAAAACAGGGGGAGCATCTTTTGGATTGGGAGTGTGTGTGTGTGTGTGTGTGTGTGTGTGTGTGTGTGTGTGTGTGTGTGTGTGTGTGTGTGTGTGTGTGTGTGTAAAGTACAGTCTTTCTAGGGGATGTTCCCATTCGGCATACTCAGCAGGCTTTTGCAGGGAAACGTATGTCTGCCTGCAGTTGTAGGCTGAAACATGAATGGGTGTAGCTGTCTGCAGGTGTTTGAATGGCTTGTAGGTTTCTGTGAATGAATGCATTTGTGATGAAAGGTGGATGTATTTGTAGCCATGGGCCGGTAGCTGGCTGACTGGCTGTAGGTTTCTGGGGGCCTGGGGGTGAGGAAGCTTCTATTCTAAATGGGGTGTGAGCAGACTGGGGTGGCATGGTCATCTCCCCAAAACATCTGCCTGCTTGCTGCCTCTGTGGTGGCACAAGATGTTGGCAACCATCATTTCTTGTCTGGACACTCAAAAAAGGAAGGGGAGGGTGAAAGGAGGAAAACATGTGGTCAGTCTGCCTGGGCTCTTCTCCAGCTACCAGGGACTAGCCCCAGGTAAACTCAGGCATTAGTGTCTTGTCCTGGTGCCTAGCCCATCTGTTTGTTCCCCAGTCCCCTCACCTCCACCTCTTAAAGCTAGGGACGATCATTTCTTAGTGCCTGGGACTGGAGATTTCCCCAACCTCAGCCTCCTCCACCCCAGGGAAAGTAGAAACAAATACAGTCTGCCCCTGACTCCCAACTTTCATGTTAGGAAGAATCTTTTCAGGTCCCCCTTCTCTCTTCTAGCTAGATTTCCTGAGATGAAAGGTAAAGGGTTTTTTCTCTGTTAGAAGTACTGAGATTCAGAGCCAATTGGGCATGTGGGAGTGGGAATCCTTGCTGCAGGTGGGAGGGGAGAGGGAGGGGGAAGGAATGTTCATTTGATCTGAAATCAGATGCTACCATTTAGAATGCATCAATGCCTGGCCCTCTACTCCCTCTCTCCAGCTTTCACCACCTCCCTTGTCCAGGGAACATGGCCTCAGAGCCCTGTCCTAGCACAAAACAACCCTAATTAGCCTTCTTATTTCCAGTCCCAGAAGAGGCCAAAGGTTGAAAGGGGTACAGACACTAACCTCTTCTCTCATCTCAGCAATTCATCCATGGGCAAGACTGCACCACACTTTTGGTGAGTGGAGAGTGTTGGGGGGAGGAAGCTAGAACGCTGGAGAGGCTCAACTCTCCAGAAATGACTGTGCCTTTGGAGACAGGATCTCTACCCTGACCCCTTCCCCCACCTGCAATCTCTCGGTCTCACTCTTGTCCCCTTCCCTCTTGCCTCCCAGTTCACAAAATTACAGCATCTTAGAGTTGGAAGGTTCCTCAGAGACCCTTAAATTCGACCCATCCAGAAAAATTCCCTCTAGTTCAGTTCTAACACTGGTTTACCTTGAATTCATAGGGGAGACATCAAATGTACACATAGGTATTTCCTTCATATTCTGTGTGTGTGTATGTGTGTACAGGAAAGCGATTGAGCTGGTCCAATGCAATCTCTCTTATAACTAAGGCCAGTGCATTGCACATAGTAGGCACTTAAGAAATATTTGATGAATGAATGTGCGTGTTCGTGAATGAATGGATGAATGAAAACCAAATGCAGTATAGACGGCATTGTGTAAGTGAAAAAAGTGGAGGATTCTCACTGGAACACCAGCCCAACCGGGGTCAGATAGGCACATTAGAGACTTTAGTCCCCCTTCCTTTACCCCCCTGCCCACTAAGCTTAATCGCATTTTAGTGGGCTGCTGTGACCTTTCTGCCAAATCAACATGCAGAAAGGAGCATTCCAGCCCTTGTGTTTATGAATGCACTGTCTCTGTAAATTATGAACGCCCTGGTGCCTTGTGTTTGTATGAATGGGGGCTGCATGGGCTGGCCAGAAGACACGTGAGACACGTGGGGTGGAGAATTATGACTTTAAAAAGATGAATTGAGAAAAAAATTAATGGGAGAGCATGAATGGTGGATGCAAAAATAAACCTCCCCCTGCCCCCTTCTAGTCTTTCGCCTCCCCTCCCCCATAGCAACAAGGTCAACCTATTTCGTTAATACACATTCTTCACCTTCTATAGACAGATCACTTTCTCCTATGCGGTCCCTTGCTCACCCCCTTTCTGAGGACCACACAGCTAAAAACAGAAAGCTAGAACACGAAAGATTCCGCAGTCAGCTCAAGCAGGGGATTATTTTTAGATCAGAAAAGGGGAAAGGAGGGTGGGGGGAGAGAAGTAGTTCTGGGTTTTGCGATCTAATTTTGTCTTTTTTTTTTTTATCCCATCAATGGTATTTTCCATACAATCTGATTTCTATTTGGCTCCTAGAAAAGGAACAGATCTAGGGCTGAAAATTCTGGAGCTTATGGCTGATTCTAGCTAGTAGCCTTTCTTCACCAGGCTCCAACTGAATTAATTTGATACTATTTTTGAAAGTCAGTGTTTCTAAGGGAGACCTAATGACGCACTGACGTCAATGCAGGTCAATAGCACAGACTGCTAGAACCGAGTGTGCTACACAGTGCCAGAGCTTGGAGGCTTTTCAAACAGCCCCAACTCTGCAAATATCCCAGCTTTGCAGGGGGGGAAATTGAGTGTGTTGCAGGCAGAGACCCCCCCCCTCTGGCTCCCCCATCTGAACTCCAAGAATATTGATGCATGTCATTCAGAGGCAAAAAAAGGGGGCAAGAGGAATCCAAACAGATCCAATCAGACGCACTGCAGTTCAAAAAAAATCATACCTGTCAAAGCAACCGTATGTAATCCCTGCACACACGCACAGAGGCACACATTTACGTTCTGAATGCAATGCATATCATTAGGGTCTGTCTATAAATAGACCCAGAGATGCGTGCATTGCAATTTGGTCCCCAAACGGGGCTTTCAAACGTGGGTGATGAGTTCTTGGGCTCTGATCAGTTACTCAGGAGGTGCCTGAATGTGTGGGGGTGGGTGCGTGCGTGGGAGGGGGCTGCCTCCTCTCACACACACATTCTCTTTCTCTCTCTCTCTCTCTCTCTCTCTCTCTCTCTCTCTCTCTCTCTCTCTCTCTCTCTCTCCTCTTTCTTTCTCCCTCCCCTCTGTCCCCCTCCCCTCTTTCTTTCTCCATCTCTTTTCCCCCTCCTCTCCCTCTCTCTTCCCCTCCCTCTTCCCCTCCCCCTCCTTTCTCCCTCTCTCTCTCTCTCCAAGTCTGGCACTGAACAACGAACTGTTTTGCCTTGCTCCCGGGAAGAGTGCAGACACATTACGTGAAATCCAGAGCGTTTTGCGTGGTGCATTTAAAACGCTTCATTCACCTCTCCCATCCCCTCACCAGTCTTTCCAAATTTCCCTAGAAATCTGTGTAAGGATTGCGGATGGGAAAACATTTGCAAAAAAAAAAAAGTGAAGAGCCTTTTGCCAAAGGTAGGTTCCAGTGTGAACTGTCTGTTGTGTTTGGCTTTTGCAAAGTTTATGGTGTCAGTTGATAAATGTTTGGAGGGGTAGGCTTATGTGGCTAGCCATGATCACTGTCTTTCTCATCAAACAAGTGCATTTTACAAATTGTTGGAACAGGTTGTTCTGGGTGTCCTGTGTATTTGATTTTTGCAGTGAGGATGTCAATTAGAAGACATACTCGTGGCTTAAACTGGGAAAGAGATGTTCCTGCTCCCTTTTCTCCCTACTAGTTTGCCTCCTTGGGAGAAGGAATCTCTAGGGTGGCCACTTTTTACTTTGCCCATATTTTGGATTAGCTCCCAATCAACAAATTACCTTAGACTTGTAATTATCTTGTACATTAAAATTTAATTCCACAAAGGCTTCAAGTCAGCAGCATCTGAGCAAAGTGGGGAAAGTTGGGGGGGGAGGTGGAGAGAGTGAAAGGGCTAGTTGAGGGAGAGCATGAACATGGCATTTCTTGAAGATAATTTTCCCACTATTTGGGGGAAATACTGGGGCCTTAGTGGGTGTAACTAAAATAATAGCCACCAATTAATGGTAAAATAAAATTGAGCCCACTGCCATTACCAGAACAAGAAACTGCTACAGTCTACAACCACCTGTAGAGGGAAATCTTTATGCATGATTTCTTATGGCTGTTTTTGAACGGGAAAACAGCTTGCATTTGTGACTGGCAAACTTTGCAGCATTAAGAAAAGAGATGCTTTCTCTGCAGGGTGTGGGGGTTAATTTGCAAGGATGGTAGAGGAAAGGGGAGGGGGTGCTGGCTCAATGCCAAAGTTCTTTCTAAATCAGTCGTTTTTGGTGTTTGATCACTGGCATTTTTAGGTTGGAGCCAAAATTGACATATGGATAAAGGAAGGGAAGCTGGGGGGTGGGTGGGGGTGGGGAGAAGACAGTGTAAGAGTTGCATATAAAGTGAGGGTGGGCCTGGAAGAAAAACCAGTCTATGAATAAGTATCTCCCATCTCTCTGCTAATCTTAACCACAGCTTCATATTGAGAGGTGGTTATCAACAAGTGTTTCTCCTGAGAAGATTAGTTGTAACTGACTTTTCAAGGGTTTTTCTAAGCTTGGTAAATCTGCCAGGGAGGTTATTGTTATTAGGGAAGGGAATTGTACTTTGTCACAAAGGGATTTACGGTTAGGGAGAAGGGGAGAAGCCTGAACACCCAATCATTTAACCGCAGAGACTTGAGTTCAAAGTAGCCAGGGGATTCACAAGGGAATGAGAGGAATTTAAGTGTTTGAACCTTTCATCAGGAGCTTTACTATCCATGGGCAGGATCCAGCTCCCGATGTTATCATAGACCTAAAGTCAATGGGAATTCCATGTGTCTGAGAGCAGGATTTTTTTTTTTGATCTAGGGAAACAGGGCATTGGGCTTTGCTGCAGGGTTCTCTCCTGCAATGTTTCTAGGAAAGCTGAATCACTACCACTCCAAGGAGCAGCTACATCTGGGGGTGGGGGGAAAGCATGATGTCTGTTTGAGAAATGAAGTAATCCAACAGCCTAACAGTCATTTGAGGGCACAGTCTGAGTGTCTGCTTACAATGGGGCAGGATGGAGGTAGGGAGGGAGCAGGGAAGCTTCTTTTGGTTGGGGATAGATGTTGGTACCCAAGACCCCCACTGGTTTTTAGGCTTTGGGGACTTCAAATTGTTGGGGTATGCTATGAAGGGGGGAAAGCAGTGGGGATGCTGGACCAGGGAACCTCTCCCACTCTCTTCTATGACCACATCAGGGACCTTTTCAGCATAGCTTGGGTTTGGAGGAGTGCTAAAAAGCACATGGCAGGCAGAGGACAAGAAAGGTAAGTGAAGGCTGTGGGGAAAACCATGATGTTGTGAGGGTCCAAGGGCTGAAATAATGAAGGTGTATCAGGCATAGATAGCCCCTGTGTGAAGTGAGGGGCAGAAGCCACAGGCCTGCATGAGATTAGACAAGCAGGCCAGGCCCAGAACTTTACCTTTGGTAAGCCAGGTTCATTTATCTCAGGCCCATCAGCAGAGCACTCCAGTGGCAGGCCCCAGCTTGAGAAGTGAGCATTTTGTTTGAGGCCTGGTTTGGTGCAGAGGACTCCCAATATCTCCCTATTCAGTAGGGGGTTAAATCAGGGAGCTAGTCTGACATCATCTCTTTGGAAGGGGCTCACTCAAGGGGAAGACAGACTCAGACTGCTCAGGCCTCTTGCCACGTTTGCTGTCTATTTTGCCAGGCTCCTGACAAGTCTGAGGGGCTTTGGGTAGCAATGACATCATTCCTGCAGCCCCTCCCAAGGGGAAATTGCTTTTGATCTCCACTAGGGGCGCCAGGAGAACAAGGGGATTATCTGAGGCTTAAGGTTACATATACCCATGTTTCATTTGCATTTTTCTGGATTTTGATGTTTCCTGCAAACTCCTCTAGCCAAAAAGACAAAGCAAAACAAACCAAAAACGTCTTGCTTGCCATTAGCCATTTCCTACCCTTCTGCTCCCCCCTCCCCTTCCCAAGAAACAAAACTTACTGGGATCCTGTGACTGTGGAACTTCATTTTAAGGAGGGCTGAGAGTTAAATGTATATTCTTGGCTTTCCTTTTCAACCTGGTTTTGAAGGTGCCATCAGTAAAGCTGGGACTCCTCATACACTAGACTCAAACCTTGATACAGGTTCATGGCAAGGGCCATGCAAACATAGAAATAGGTATTTTGGGCACTTGCATGTGTGTAAGCACCCACATATGCACCTCCTATGCACATGTAAATACACACTGTCACCTCATCTGTACATACGTGTGTTCTGCTGGCTCAACCCATCCACCCCAGGCATCTTCTGTGATTCTTGCCCATGTTTTGCCATAAGTTTGCCATGGAAGGTCCTCAGGAAGAGGTGGCTGCCCATGGAGCACATGGCCTCTCTGTCCAATATTCCTTAATCTCAACATGCTAAAATGCCTCGATCTCACTGCTAAAATCAGGGGGCTGGGCCAAGTGATCTCTGAGATTTATTTCAGCTCCTAATGTTCTGTGATTTTTGGACATGGGCTGACAGATAAGCAGGCCTCCTCTTTCTTTACACACACACATACACACTCGTATGTCTTCCTTCAAGGCTATAGATGGCAGCCACTAATAACGTAATTTAGGAGCAGAGCGAAGGTACCTTAGTCATGCAACAAACCCAAGTTTGCCTTGGCTTTACACAGTTCAGGGCTTTGAGCCTCCTTTCTCTTTGCTTGTGCCATGAGAAAGTCGGGGAATTACTCAGCATTCCACTCATGAGGAAAGTGAAGAAAGGTTCAACTGGGCTCCCAGAATGTGTCTGTGGTATAGTCGAAAGAGCACAGAGAGTAAAATTGGAGGATCTGAGTTTGAATTCTGGCCATGATATGTACTGGGTCATTTTGCCAGCTTATCTGAAAACTTTGAGGTGGTGTCCGCCAATGTCTCTGCCAGTTCTGTCTACGATCTTATAAACTCTTGTTACCTTTGGTGGAGCCATTTTCTTTGTTCCCCTTGTGGCAGGACAGCCTAGAAT
>JAQQSW010000037.1:98788-114825 GCA_028646575.1 Pseudocheirus occidentalis | reverse complement strand
TAGATATCTATAAACATACACATGTTACACCTATATACTCACCTATATACATATAAATGTAAGACTGTACTCTGCTTATTTCTACCTGTCATCTGTTTCTCTGAAGGTAGATAGCATTTTCTTTTTCTCCCCCAGTCAACAGTATTTTATTTTATTTTATTTAGTTTATATTTTATTATATTTTATTCAACAATATATTGTTGAATTTATACAACAGTTACAATACAAAAAACAGTATTTTATTATATTTTCTCTCCCAGTCAACGGTATTTTATTTTCCAATTACACGTAAAGATGTTTTTCATTCATTTTCAATATTTTTCAACATTCATTTTTGTAAGATTTTTGAGTTCAAACATTTCTCCCTTCTTTCCTTCCCCAAGACAGCAAGCAGTCTGATATAGGTTATGTGTATGTGTAAAAACACGTTAAACGTATTTCCACATTAGTCATGTTGGGAAAGAAAAATCAGAATAGAACAGGAAAACAATAGAAAGAAAAAAAGAAAACAAAAAAGTGAAAATAATATACTTCAGTGTATGTTCAGACTCCATAGTTCTTTCTCTGGATGTGGATGGCATTTTCCACAAGTTGTTTGGAATTGTCTTGGATCATTGTATTGCTGAAAAGAGCTAAGTCTATCATAGTTGATCAGTGCACAATGTTGCTGTTACTGTGTACAATGTTCTCCTGGTTCTGCTCACTTCACTCTGCATCAGTTCATGTAAGTCTTGGCAGATACCATTTTCCTTCATAAGCCCAAATCTTTCCATGTTTTTCTAGATCAACCAGCTTATTATTCCTATACCACAATAATATTCTAACCCAATCACATCCCATCTAAGAGATTGTCTATGAAAGTTTTTTCTTCAATTTTATGCATTTTTTCTACTCTTACCTGCATAGGTTTATTTAGACAAGAAAATTTTAATTTAAATAATCAAAATGATCCATTTTACACTTCAGCTATGCTCTCAACTGAAAATATAATTGATGATCTGTACTAGTGAGTCTGCTTCCTTTACATCTTTTTACCCTGTTTTTTTAAGTTCCTGACCTTTTGTTCTTCCAAATGAACAGTGTTATTATTTTTTCTAACTCAGTAAGATAATTTTTTAGTAATTTGATTGGTGTGATATTAAATAAATAAATTAGGTCAAATTGTCATTTTGTATTATATTGGTTTTACTTACCCAGGAACAATAAATATAACTTCTACTATTTAGATCTGACTTTATTTGTATCAAAAGGTTTTTATGTTCATGTTTATCTAGTTCCTGTGTCTGTTTTGGCATGCATACTCTCAGGTATTTTACACCATATAGTGATTTTAAATAGTCTAGAGCAATAATGAATAATATTGCTGACACATAGCGGAGTTTCCCTGTTTTTTTTTCTTTTGATAAAATCTATTTTAGCTTTAACTTTCACGGAGATCATGATTACAACCCTTGCTTTTTTTGAACATAATAAATTCTATTCCTGTCCTTTATTTTATTTTTGTGTGTATCTCTCATTTTTATTGTGTTTCCTGAAAGCAATACATTGTTGAATACAAATTTTTAATCTGCTATTCGTTTCTGTTTTATAGGTTAAATTAATTCCATTCACATTCTAAGCTATAATTACTTATGTATTTTCCTCCTTCCTATTTTTCTAACTCTCATTCTCACCCTATCCCTCCCCATTCCTCTACTTTACTTCTACCTGCTTGCTAGCTTGCTTTCTTATTCCATAACCTACCTGTTTTTGTCAGAAATACCTGAAAACTTTTCCATTAGTTAAATGTCCACTTTTTTCCATTCAGGATTATGCTTAAATTTGCTGGGTAAGTTAACATTGGTCTTAACCCTAGCTCTTTTACACTACAAAATATAGTATAGAAGCCCCATTGTCCTTCAACATAGTCACTGCTAGGTCTCATGTAATGCTTATTGTAGTTCCATGATATTTAAATTGTTTTTTTCTTGTTGCTTTTAATGTTTTTTCCTTAGCGTGGTAGCTTTGAAATTTGGCTATGATATTCCTATAAGTTTTCCTCTTGGGATCTCTTTTCGATAGTGATCAGTGGACTTTCTTTTACTTCTGCTTTGTCTCTTGTTCTAGAACTTCAGGGCAACTTTCCTTGATAATTTCTTGTAATATTGTATCAAGATTCTTTTTTATCATAATTTTTAGGTAATCTGACTATTCTTATATTACTTCTCCTCAATCTGCTCTCCAAATCAGTTGTTTTCCTTGTGAGATGTTTCACATTCTCTTCTATTTTTTCATTCTTTTGATTTAGGTATCTTAAGACATCATTTGCTTCCATTTGTCTAATTCGAGTTTTCAAGGAATTCTTTTTCTTCTTAAGTTTTTGATTCTCTATTTCAAGTTGGCTGATTTTCTTTTCATAATTTTCTTGATTTTCTTGGATTGTCTTTTTTCCCCTAATTCTTCCTCAATCTCTCTTATTTGATTTTAAGGGTACTTTTAAAAGTTTTTCCAACAACCATTTTTGTGCTTGGGACCCATTTGACATTTCTCATTGAAAAGGGAGTGGCTTTTTTAGTTCCTTTATCTTCCTCTGAAAATGAACCCAGATCTTCTCTATCCCCATAGTAACTATCTACAGATGAGTTCTTTCTCCTTTGCTCAACCATTTTTATTCATTTATTTTTGTTTGATTTTGTTTTTTAACAACTATTAGGTTGTTGTGGTTGTTGTTTTTAGCAACTATCATTAAGTTTTAGTCCTGAGGTATGGAGAATGATGCCCCAAGCCTCAGGTCCTTCTTACTGTTATTTTCTGAGGTCTGTCACAGGGCACAACTTCAGACTCTCCTTTCCATTCCTAAGTCACGTAGTCTGGCAAATGATCTTACTCCCTGTGGTCCTTCTGGTGACTACAGCTGTCTTCCATGCCCTGGAACTGAAACCAGGGGCTCTGATCTCTTGCCCATGCCCACAGCCAACAGGGTTCCAGCCCCTTGCTACTACATTCACCAGGTGTAGGCTAACTCCTTCTCCCCAAAGCCACAGCCTGGGATGTGTCTGATCAGCCCAGGATGTGTCTGAGCAGCACAATTGTGCTTCACATTTCTCAGCAACGGAAGGTCCTTCGATCTTTTCTTTCTCAACTCCCAGTGTCTGAGATGAAAGCTTGAGTCTCAACCCCAGCTGCCCCAAACATATTGTTGGTTGATTTAGCAGGATCAGCCTGAAGGTGTTTGCACTTCATTCAGAGGTGGGGTCTTTCCTGGGAGAAGACTCCTAGGAATCAAATTTGACTGAATCTGGATTCAGGTTCCCCGCCCCTGTCTTAGGAGAACAAGTACTTTGCCCTGACTTTTGTTTATTTCTGCTGTTCTACTTTCCCTCTGAGGCAATGTTCTGTGTTTTTTTGGTGGAGGAAATTTGGAGACCAAGAAGTTTCCTGATCTACTCTTCCACCTTCCCAGAATCCTCATAAGAGGCCATTTCGGTTCTGTCTTTGAGAGGAACCCCTCATCTTGTTTTTCCAGAGATGTGTTTTAAAGGCTCCTGAAAGCAGATATGGGTGCTTTCTATTACCATGCTCCTCAGAGGCATGTTCCTCAATGGTGTCTCCTAGACATTATCTCTGGGAGTCTGGACCAAAGTCCTTTGGGTCCAAAATGTCAGTCCCTTTCAATAGGACCTAAGACTGGCCCACCTTAGAGCTGAATTTCAATTTTTGTGGCTTTCTAGGGTGTGAAATCTAAAGGCCTTGGGGCGGCTAGGTGGCCGTAGTGAATAGAGCACCGGCCCTAGAGTCAGGAGGACCTGAGTTCAAATCTAGCCTCAGATACTTAACACAAAAACTAGCCGTGTGACCTTGGGCAAGTCACTTAACCCCAATTGCCCTCCCCCCCAAAAGGCGGAAGAAATCTAAAGGCCAAGTCCCCAGTAAGAAGGACCCTACCCTCTCTAGAGGGGAAAGAGCCAGAGGCTCCTACCTTGGTCTCTTGCAGTTCATTCCTACAAGTAGGAAATACACAAAGGCGGTCACTTATCCCCAGGAAGGACTCAACTCATGTTTCCTTGAAAGCAGGGGCCGAGGCATGCCTGTCTTAAGCCTTCTTACAAAAGTCCCTCGTGGCTGTGACTTCTATACAGATATAGCCAGCCCGGAGGAAAGGCAGTGAATGAGTAACGACTACCTGCCAGGCATGGCTATGGAAAAGCAATTTTGCTCTGGGGCTCCCTCTACTGGCTTCTGATAGAAATTTCAAATTGGTTTTCCCCACAGATGATCCCTACATTTCCCATTAATCTGGTCTTCTTCCCTCCATTCTTGGGACCAGCGGTGTCCAATTCAGATAAAGATGCAGACCAAACATCGACTTAGAAAACCACAAATTAACATTATCTATGTTGCATTGCATTTTTACTTATTTTACTAAACATTTCCCTATTACATCTTAATCTGGTTTAGGCTGCAGGTACTCTGAAAATTTGCTGTGTTTCACCCCTCTGCTCAGGACTTTCACTGGGACGCACTTTTTGAACATTGTTTCTCTTTACTGCAGTGGCAAAGAAGATTTATTAATGCAATTGAGTAGAACTCAAGGATAATTTTGTTTAGTGTCAAGTCCGGATCTGTAGTTTTGTCAGAGTAGAGAAATCTGGGTCATGAAGCTCCTGCCCATATCACTCAAAAATTCAAAAGATACCTGTGATATTGAAAAGTGAAGTGACTTCACTGAAGCGTCTGTACATTATTATAGCTAATATGTGTCAAAGACATGTCTTGAACTTGGATCTTTCTGCTCCCAAGGACAGACTTTTATGTGCTAAGCCACACTGCCTCATACTATTGCTTATCAGAATTCCAACCATTTTTGTTGTGATGATTGGTTTCTCCTCCAGGGCCATTGTAAATGGAGGTAGTGAGCGGCTGGCAAGCTCTTATTGCCCCAGTTTCTCTTCAGCTCAAGCACAGTTGTAGTCACTTCCTCTTATGGCCAACATCTTCAGAGATAAGAAACCTCTCTCCTTTCCCCACCTTTGGGACAACCTAGTGGGAGAAAAGAAGGATTGGCCATGGAGTGGGGTTGGATTCAATGAGGCCCAGGGAATCCCTAGTTCAGTGGTTCTCAACCTTCCTAATTCCTCAACCTGTATGTGGGCATATCTGCATGTGGGCGGACCACCTGGAGACAGGTAGAAGAGCGGTGTCTCAGTTCCTAAGACCATCAGAAATATGTGTTTTCCGATGGCCTTAGGCAACCCCTGTGACCCCTGTGAAAGGGTCGTTCGACCCCCAGGTTGAGAACTGCTGCCCTAATTAGTTCTACCCAGTATTGCAGAGGATTTGAGTCTTAATTTCTTTTGTGAATTCAGCAATGATTCACAAAGGGGCAAATAACAATCAACTATGTTCCCATTTGGGACAAAAGTGATGTCCATGAGGAATAATAAAGAAGAGGAAGATTGCCACCTTACATGAACATAGAGCTTTTCTCTTTTTATTCTACTCTCAGTGATTTAGAAAACATTTATTAGGTACCCACTAGATGCCAGACATCAGACTAGGTGCTGGGGACATGTAGGCAAAAATAAAAACAACCCCTGCCCTCACAAAGCTTACCTTTACTGTCTTTCACATCTGTTTTCTTGCTTTACCCTATGTGGGAGGACAACCCATTTTAAAGGTGGCAAATCGGAATGGTTGAGTGACTGACTAGCTAGAAGTCTTCATTGAAGTTTATTAACAAAGCTGACTAATACAACTACCAGTTTGGGTTCTAGAGAGAGACATTACCCATGTTTCATGTTCTGCTGTGTTGGTTTGAAAAGAGGTATAGGCTAGTTAAGGATGTTTCCTGAGGAAGGGGGAACCCGAAGCTACCTCCTATACAGAACTCCAAAACTGGGAATTTCCTTGTTTTTAGGGTTACCCTATACATAAGGTGTTTGGTTCAATTTGCCTATAACTAGTAGGAATGAGAGAAAATACAAGTATTTCCTTTGCTTATGATGGATTCACCCCAGTGGATATTCTAGTGTTGAATCAAGCCAGATGATCCTTTCAAGACATTAGTTTATTCTACTCCACAAGGTGACTTTTAAACAAGGGAGAATATCAAAGTCCTTGTTAACCCACTGGACAGCTACAAGATGCTGGTAAATAATATGGTTCCCATTCCTTCTTTGGTTCATTATCATATGACCTTGACTGTTTGCCTAAAGGTGCCCAGTGGAAGAGTTGTAGCATCTAGAGTAAAATCCAGCTAGCTTAGCCCCCACTTTCTATTTTTAACCACTGCTTGCTCCCCCTTTTCCCTTTATTAAGCAGAACAAAGAGTTATTGGACCTGTGATTTGTTTGGCACTCATAGTGAGGAAATTCTACAAATGCTGATGGTCACCTGTACCTTCTATAGTCTTAGATAGCTACTTGAGACATGAAGAGGTTAAGTGGTGCCCCAAGTCCCAAATCCTGCATATGATAGAGCTGGGACTTGAATCCTAGGCCTTTCTGATTCTGAGACAGACATCTATCTGACGCTCTACCTACCCCTGTGACATCATAATGAAATCTTGACCTATGTTCTAGTGAGTGATTTTGTGGAAAATGACACATACCTAACACAAAGTCATGCACGTAGTCGGTACTGAATAACTGTTGAATCAAACTGGACACTTCTCTAGTGTAAGAACAGTGGCCATAAGTGGAATATTTCGTAAGGATAGCTAATACTTCAATAGCAAGTTATGGCTTGCAAAGTGGTTTATAGGTAGTATCATTTGATTTTGGAACAACCTTATGAGGCAGGTGCTATTATTAATCCCATTTTTATGTGAGGAAACTAAGGCTAAAATGCTTAGAATATAAGCTCTTTAAGAGGAGATGTTGTTTCATTCTTTATACTCACATCTTCAGCATGTCATACAGTGACTGAAAGCCATAAGCAGTTAATAAATGTAGATTGATTAAGTGACTTGCCCATGGAGCCAGAAAAATGACTGAGGCAGGATTTCAATTATTATCATTCTGATTTCAAGTGCAACACCCATTACAACATGCTGTCCCCTTAAATGCCTCTTTTTTTCTTTTTTGATGGGCAATTGGGGGTAAGTGATTTGTCCAAGGTCACATGGCTAGTAACTGTTAAGTATCTGAGGGCAGATTTGAACTCAGGTCCTCCTGACCCCAGGGCCGGTGGTCTATTCACTGTGCCACCTAGCCACTCCCCCTTAAATGCCTCTTCAAAGAATGGCTCCAGTAGGAGAATCGACCATAGTCTGGGTCCCTTTTCTTAGCTGTTCCTAACTGAAGCTGTTATCTCTAGAGGACTAACAAGTTAGCTCCAGAGAACATATTGATGGATGAGAAGCAGCCTCAAAGTCAGGAAGGTCTGGGTTCAAATTCTGTCTTGGCCCATACTGGCTTTGTGACTCACACAATTCATTTATCTTTTCAATACTCTAAGCAACTCTCTTAAGACTATATAAATTGCAAAGCATATATTACTCTTCATTATTGGAAGGGGCCTCCTTCCTGGTTGTTACAGGTCCAGGCAAAAATCCAAATGTTAGTTCCAAGGAATCTGGTTTTCCAAAAGTTTGACTTCTGAATGGGCAGCCATCTCAGATCTGCCATTTTGGTGTGACTTGGTACCTGACCATGTGTCAGTAAGGATTGCCTGATGTTTAACCTCTTACCCAGCCCAAATATTTCTGGTGGGACACTAGAAAGACCTGTGACCAATTCTCCACTTTCTGGAAGGGAAGTAATTAAAGCCACAGTTTCCAGGGAGGTTTCATGAAGTTCCCAAATGTTAGTTCCAAGGAATCTGTTTTACCAAAAGTCTGACTTCTGAATGGGCAGCCATCTCAGACCTGCCATTTTGGTGTGACTTGGTACCTGACCACGTGTCAGTAAGGATTGCCTGATGTTTAACCTCCTACCCAGCCCAAATGTTTCTAGTGGGACACTAGAAAGACCTGTGATCAACTCCCCACTTTCTGGAGGGGAAGTAATTAAAGCCACAGTTTCCAGGAAGCTATGAGTGACAAAATGTGTGTACCCCAATTATGTGGATTGCTGACCCCTTGTCCCTTTCATTCTTGCTTGTTGTAGGAGCATCAAGGACCAAGAGGAGACCAGATGAGTTTTCAAACCAGCCCTCACACCCCCAGGAAAAGCTTATCCTTTGCCTCGCAGTCTCCACAATGCTGCAGCTCACCCTCATTTCATTCTTTTCCTTTCTTTACATTCCTGTTCCACATTCCACCTCCACTGACATCAGTTAATGCCCTCTATAGGTTGTCTAGCTTTCAGATTGAGGCTTGGTCACTGTGTAGGAAGTGCTAGCTTGAGTTAAACCTGAATGAATAAACTGTCTTACCTGCTCTCTGGAACTCAGCCCGTCCTTAAAGCTTCTTAGGTAGCTGTATGTTGGGCTGGAAGACTCAGGCAAAAACAGCTTCACCACTATCCCCCTCCCCTTTGTCCAAGAGAGAGATGACATTTGTTAAACAAAGCCATCTCTCCCACTGATGTGACTTAAAGCTTCAGATTTGTGACATAACCCCACCACCACCACCACCACCACCAGATGGGAAACCCAGAAATCACTTAATTCCAGTTAGAGCGGGCTCACTTGCTACTGATTAGAGCTGGGGAAGAGGAAAATAGAAAAATCATCAGAAGTTGGGATACCCTTGTATTGGAAGGGTGGGCCCAAAGCCTAGATTTTTCAAAACATCTCTTTCTTTTCATTTAAATGTACAGTTTTTATTGATAACAAATTATAATAGTTTTGCTCTGGACTTTTGAAATATTTGATGTACAAAACTCTTCCTTGAGGCCCAGAATTGAGGAGAGTTTACCCTAGCAAGTGCCTCTTTGCCCAGAAATTTTTTGGGATGAGGTTTGGAGTAGAGAGAGTATTGCTGAGACCCATGAACCCCTGGTTGATTGGGAGCCATTATTTCAAAGTTCTAGTAGCATCTTTGTCCTCATCAGCAACTCAGGAAGGTCTGGTCTGGTCTGACCCTTTGTTAACATACATCAGAATTACTCCAGAAATGGGGAAGGAAATCAGCATTTACATAGAACCTAATATGCCTGGCACTGGCTTAAGAGCAAGGGAATTCCTTGTGCCACAGACTCTGGGAGCTCCATTTAACTAGAACAGACCTTTAGGTCTAGTCCTGTAAGAATCCACTGACATCATCTTGTTCTTTGCCCCATTCCCAAAGTCAGCCACTACAGTGAGTTTGACTCTGAATTTCTGTCTTACCCAGATGTTTTCTCTCCTGTCTGTTATTCTTCCTTTCTTCATCTAATCCTTTTTTAACTTTCCAAAGTAAAGTTGGAATTCTTAAATGTGCCAAAATTTTAGCCATGTGAGCTGAAACATTATTATCATAATAATATCCAATTTAAAACTTTAACTTAGCTTTGCAAATAACTGCCAGTCCAGAGTCTTGTGCTAAAACTTGTAGATAAATGCAAAAAAATATTGACCAGCCCAGAATATATACATTCATTTCACATTCTCTCCATGATACTTAATTTGTATTATCAGACTAGGAATAAAACAAATGCCTTCCTTTTCTGGCCCACCACACAGTTGCTGATTCTCCCTCCATGGGTCTATGGCTTCTGCCCAAAAGCAGCTTATGTTCTGAACTGAAAACTCACTACCAAGGGAAAGATCAGCCTCACAAATGCCCCTCAAGCTTTGCAATCTGGTGCTAAAGGATCAGCAGGTGAGGGTTGCACATGCCATGTTAACGACCCCATCACTGTTTTTCTTCTCCAGCTGACTTCTGAGAAGGCCTCAAATGGTAAGGATACCTGTTTGCTCCTTTCTTTTCAAGTTGTGAATCTTTCATGCATTGTTTGTCTTCACCATCACTGCTTTGATAAATTAAAGTCAACAGAGATTCTAACCCCACTCCTTCCCACCCCATATCCCAATCTCATGGCTTGCTCTAGCTTCCCTAGCTTTGCTTGGAACCATTTTATAGAATCAGAGATGACAGAGTAATGGTGAAAGGGACCTTAAAAGATCATCTGGTCTAGCCTTATTTTGCAGACAAGGAAACTAAGGTCCAGAAAGGTTAGATGGCTTGCCTAAGATGACCTAGTAAATGGCAAATGCAAGATTTTAATTCTTGTCTTCTAACCTAAAATCAAACACTATTCCTATTGAATAATTACTAGCCTATAAGCACCATGATGGTTTTTTCATGACTCTTTAATCCAAAATTCCTTGGTAGGACATCAGACAGAACAGGAAGATTCATCATCTGATTCTTCAGGAGACAACTCCCGGTTATTCACTGGGACCTTGAAAGGAGAACAAGATGCTGACAACTTGGTCCTTAGCTCTTATTTCAAAATAGTACCTCAGTGATCATTCTTGGGGTCAAGTGCACCCCCATATTCCCTTCCAGAGACCATCAGCTGATTTGCTGTTGCCTGAAGATGGACAAAGATTAGGAATAAAAATAGTGAGGAAGAATCTCAAGTACTTCTATTTTGCATCTGAAAGGTCTGAAAAATATCACATTCACATTTCCAAAAATCCTGGATCTTGTTCTAGCAAGTATTTCACCCAGCTCCCCCGAAACTGACTATACTTTCATCTGAGTGAGGGCGGGGGAAGTTGTATTCAGAAGGGGAAAGAAAATCTTGGTACCTTTTCTGTTTGAGATGCTCCAGGACAAAGCTTCTTAAACTTTTGCCACTCTTGACCCCCTCAGCACTTCTTAAGCTGTGGGTCACATCTCACCAATGTGTTAATAGCATTATGTCTAAAATCTTAGTGGTCCTAGAGGCAGTTACCCATTGGGGATTTTAGGAAGGTAGTCAACACAAAAGAGCATTTTCAGCACCATAGACAGCTTCACCAGAGGTTTAGATCTGTTGCCCAGATGTTGACTCACAATTATTTATTCATTAACACGTGAAAAACACAGTTGATGCAACAAAGTAGATATGACACTCTTTGGAATGCACTGCGTTCCAAAGTTGTCCTGCTTCCATCAAAATCTCCAGTCCGCGTTCAGCCTGGTCTAGCTAGGATCCCATCGGAAAAGAAAGGAGGAAGACATTTATTTTCTCATAGTCAGTGGCTCTGGGAGGTCTAGCCTGCTCCGTCATTACCATTAGATAGAAAGAGATTAGAAAAATTAGGTCACTTATGCAGCTTGGGTCAGTTTGGAAGGGCCATAATATCCCTGATGAAGCCACCCTCCTGAACACAGTGACCTTCGTTCCTGGCATGGAACCTAGAGCTCATCTGGTGGTCTTAGGGAGAAGGGGTTTTCTAGAATTAGATTAAACCTTGTTGCCAAGGGCAAGTAACCTGAAGCAGAATCAGGCTAGGTCATGGCCAAAAAAGGAAGTGGCGGCAAGTAGCCTGAGGCAAAGTCAGAATTGAACTGGCTGCTAGACTCCCTGAACCTAGGCTTCCTAGGAACACTTCCACCAGTTAATCAAACACAAAACTCAAGGATGGCCTCCCTTCTCCTTCACATATAGTACTTTACCTGCAGGCAAAAGAGCTTCCCTTTCATTTGGGGAAGAGTGAGGGGAACCAGACAGAACACCTTTTGGCTTCAATCTCCAATATGGAGGTGGGGTTCAGTTCTTTCCAAACAATGAAGGACAATAACCCATCCCACCAAACCTTCCCCCGGGGAGCACTAGGGGAAACAAATCCTCTTCAGGCCCAAGAGGCCTAGAGACTGGCTGGTAACTCACGAAATGGTTTCTCTCCTGGATAGCTTCCAGGACTATTTCTCCAGGCTCAGCCTCAGGGCAGTATAGGCCCCATTGGGTATGTCAGCCCTGGGCAAAAGATGGTAGAATGGCTTGGAAAGGACCAAGATCACCAACTTCAGTCTACCCTGGCACCATCAAATTGAAACCTGGGTAAAGGGTGCAGGGCTGAAGTTGGGGTCACAATCATGAAGAAAATTCCCATTCTTCCGAGAAGAAAACCACAAGTTGGTTCCTGAAACCTGAGGTCTGCACCCCTTCTATCTGACCTCATCCATTTGTTTAAGCCAGAGCAGAAAAAGAGAGAAAGGGGCTTCTGGAGATGAGAAAATCTCAGCCTCAAGATTCATTTGTCATCTACTTTTGATTCTGCTTGAAAAACCCTAGATAGTGAACTTTAGCATATTTCCCCCAAAGATCTCCTATGGACCAGAATTTTCAGTTGAGTTCAGATTGCAGATTGTTGTTGCTTAGTTGTACCCATCTCTCCAGGACCCCATTTGGGTTTTTGGGCAGAGATACTGGGGTGTTTGCCATTTCCTTCTCCAGCTCATTTTGCAGAAGAAGAAACTGAGGCAAGCAAGGTTAAGGGACTTACCCCGAGTCACACAGTTAGTGAGTGTCTGAAACTGAATTTGAACTCATGGAGATAAGTCTTCCCAACTCCACGACCAGCGCTTTATCCATTGCACTATCTAGATGTCCAAGAGTATTTTCAGGTTAGGATACCTTGGATCCCAACAGGACCCTGAGTAAATTTGCCTGGCTATTTGAATATGGGTGTGATCTAATTGGTTGGCTTGCTCACGTAGGGTATTTCATTGTATAGAAAAATAATTACTAATATTCTTTATTCTGATTCCTGTATGAGGATATAGATTACATTTACATGCATATACATGAACTCCCATCTATTAAAAAAAATCACATATATACACTTTGCCTTTAAGTTAATGCTTTGCCCTACATTTTCATTAATCTGAGAAGACTTTATTGAAACTCTGTGAATATGGTACGTTTTACAGTCTGTCTAGCCACATCTGGTGATCCCATGTGAAATCCATCGTCAGTGCAAGTATGAGTGGCACCTTCCTCTCATTGATATTTCTCCTCACTGCAAGACTTTCCACTGCAGCAAAGGCACTAACACACACACACATGAGACTAAAAGAGAACTGCAAACAGGCCACTTTATCATAACCTTGTTGTGGATATCTACTTTCTGTCCTCAAAAACATGGTAAAGCCTAGTAACCAAATTTGGAGCAGTGAAGGGGACTTTAAAAACCAGTGCCTATCTCAAACCCAAGGAGGAAATAGAATAAAAGGGGGAAAGGACTGGGGAATAGAGTGTGTTAGGGAGTTCCAAGGAGCATAGAGTTTTGAGGGTCTAGAATCTACTCCAGCCAAATCTGCTGGGCCTCCCAAACTCTAGTGTGACTTCACTGAATGTAGTTTATTGGCATCAAGGAAAAGCAGTGCTTGAGACATGAGTTAGTAGCAAAATGGAATTGATAAAGGAAAAGAAATAGCCAATTGAAAATAATATCAGCTTTGATTTATTCCAGAATTGTGTACAGAGACCAGATGGAAGTTTAGGTGACTGTAAGAGTGTGTGTGTGTGTGTGTGTGTGTGTGTGTGTGTGTGTGTGTGTAATCACTCAAGCTTCCCTTGTATAGTGTTTGTATATGTGATTTCATCTTCATCTTCTTGTCTGGAAAGACTATTTCAACCTCCATTAGTCAATATTTTTTTTTGTTTTGAGGTGTGTGCTATGTTTCACAATGGAAACCCCATGATCCTTTATTATTAAATTAAAAAATTAGCCCAAGCCTTGTCCCAATCAACATACAAGAACCTCCATTCAGATTGATTTAAAAATAGCAATAATCCAACTAATTTGCCTTTGGGGGGGGGGCTATTTTAAGTAGGAAAAGAAAGACTCCCTGGCCTTTGAGAAAGAAAAAGGGAGGAGAACAATTCACTTGCCTTGAAAAGTACCAATAATTTCACCAGAGACTATGGAGGTAACTTTATGGGCTTTCTCCCCTCCCTATTTCTATCAACAAAAGTTATTTGCTCAATAATATCACCACCACCCCCATTTATAGAGACGTGTTTTATTATAAGGTAATACTGTGAGAAAAAAGCACACCACAGTAACCCTCATGCTTCCATTCTCCTGGGCCCTCCAAAGAAGATGGGTCTGGATCAGATTCTTCACACACACACACACACACACACACACACACACACACACACACACACACACACCCTACACACATAAGTCTCTTTAGTTCCCTACTGATATTTATGTGCAGTGAAACCAGAGCCTTAGGGTTTTAGAATGGACATTGTCCCTTGGGATGACTGATTTGGTTTATAGATGGAAAGCTTTGGTGCAACCCTGCCTATCCACTGTGTGTGTGTTGTGTTGTTTGATTGCAGGCTTATTTGTTATGGTTCTAGAGGTCTGTCTGTCTGTCTAGAACCTGGATTGTTGCTCTCTGGGAAGCTGTAGCAGGCTTGAATCCGTGGGAGACCAAGCAGGGTGCGTGGGCGAAAGAAATAGAAAGAGGGAGGTGAGGGAGGGGGGGAGAGGGAGAGCGAGAGAGAGCCATAGAATCTGTTATTTGCGTCACTCTAGGAGACGGGGCTATTTGCCTGACAAATATACAGAATTCGAGTTTTATCAATATCTCTCTTTGCTACAGTTCCTAAATACAACAGGGTGGGAAAAAGAAACTCTACAGATGTCTTTGCCAAACGGTCTTGCATTGAGTGGTTGAGTGCTTTTGGGGAAGGGGCTGCTCAATTAGACGCCCCTCCCCACACTGCAGACCATATATTGCAAAAAAGGCTGTCTGTTTCTAGGCAGTTGTCCAGCCCTAAGCCTGGGGTTTGCTGCCGCTCTCTCCCGCCTAGCTTAATGTATTCTGCAGAGCACAAAGCTTTCTGGGCAGATGCATCCTCTCTGCTGAATTGGACCCTCTAAAGAGGAGAATCTGCACGTGACGTCAATAGCTGATAACTGACGCAGCCTTGCAAAGGAGACTCAAGGCGGCTTCTATGCAGCGCCTTAATGAATCTATTTTCTCCAATCCCCCAGTAGTGAATTACTAGAACGCAAAACACACACACAAACACACACACACACACACACACACACTTAAAAACATACATTTTCTAGAGGCGTTGTGCTCCAAACACAAAGCGAATTTTACAAAGCATGGGTGTGTGGGGTGGGTAGGGTGGGCAGGATTCTCTCTCTCTCTCTCTCTCTCTCTCTCTCTCTCTCTCTCAGCACGGATCTCCGGAAGCCCCTCTGAAGAAGAAGCTCGGGGGACACCCCCCCCAGGCACATAGTTAATCTGGTCAATGGAGGCATGTTGTTCAAGACAGAGAAAACAGCCTACCTAAAACGGACAGCTTGGGAGACTAGGGGAGGATGGCAACAGGCAAAGACAGGGATGGAAGTGTGAATGGGGGTTAGTGCAGGCAGATAATATAAAAAAACACGGTGATTTTTAAAAAAATTTTCTCTGCAATGATGCAACTGCAGATAGTGGTGCAGAAATAACTGGGGGGGGGACTTAATACACATTTAATGTTTTGGACGTAACGTTCCAGCGAAATGCCTTTGTGTGTAGATTTTTTTTTTTCAGTACTTGCTAAAAATAGCATTGGGGTTTGATCGTGTTCCAGAAATAGACCGAGGGCTGTACTGGCATAAAAAGCCAGCGCGGGTGGAAGAAAACCTGGACATCACAACATTTTTTTTTAAACTCTGTCTGGAAATTAATTGTTGGATTTTTCCTCTCTCTTTCTCCCTTTCTCCTTGTCTCTCTCCATTTTCCCCTTCCTTCTCCTTATGTTTCTTTCTCTCAAGGAGTTCCCGTTTGGGTAAGTAGTGTTATGTCATATGCATGCTGCAGACAGTGAGTAGGAGCTGATATTTGTTTACTTTATGCATGTTTCAGCCTTATTTTTGGCTATCTTTTTTTCTTTTTAAAGGGAAGGGGCGGGACAGGGGTAAGGGATATACTTGTGCGCATAATAAATTTGTTGCATGTAAGGGACCGAAAGAGATAGGGAATTCTTGAAGAACTGGGAATCTCCCTGATGATAAATCTTTGCAATAGCTCCTGCAACTCTCTGTGTCGGCGCTGTTGAGTCTCTCTCTCTCTCTCTCTCTCTCTCTCTCTCTCTCTCTCTCTCTCTCTCTCTCTCTCCCTCCCTCCCTCCCTCCCTCCCACCACCCTTCAAGGTTGGTCACACTCCATCTGATGTCCC
>JAQQSW010000037.1:68552-92472 GCA_028646575.1 Pseudocheirus occidentalis | reverse complement strand
GACACTGTCTTGGAAATCAGCCCCCTAACCAGCTTTTCCTGCTCTTTCTGGAGATTCTCCATTGACCTAATCTATTTCTCTTTTTTCACAGGTCCCTGCCACTCTTCTTGCTGTTACTCCATGTGGAGCCCCAAGGAAGCAAGAATAGGGGGACAGCAGAAGCTTTGGGAACATTACTGACATGACAGGAGACAAGGTTAGTGCAAAGTCACATAGGCCCCAATCCTCTGCCCAGCAACACCCAGGCAGGGGCTAACCAGAGTTCACGTACCATATTTGTCTCCACACCTTCTTTACTTGGCAGTCCTGCTACAATGGGCTTGTGACACCAGGGCATTTGGAGCATTATGGAAGTTTCAGGAGGTGATTTTAGAAGTGAAGCACCCCTCACAATCTGTAAAAGGATCCTGGAAGAATGACTTTAAAAATTACATTCTTGACATGAAAATAGGTAGAGAAAAGCCTATAGGAGGTTCCTTCCAATCACCTAGAGGTCATGAGAGTCCAACCCCCAAAGAAAAATGGACAAAGAAATCTGTCTTTCACTGTATTGTGTCAAAATATTCCAAAGGCCCTTCTGTGTGGCCCTTTGGGATTTGCGGGTAGATCAGGAAACCAACCACGTAGCCATGGATGGAAGGAATTTAGGGTGAGTCTTCTTTTTCAGAGGTTAGCAAAGACTCACTGCTCTATTGGGTCCAAAATGGTGCTCAGCTGCTTTCTAGAAGCTCAGTTTAATCAGATCCAGAGGGAAGGCCTCTTCCTCCAATTTGGCTTAAGTGTCTAGCTCTAGGAAAAGGGAGCAGGCTTTTTTTTGGGGGGGGGAGTGTGGGGAAAGGGGTCACAGAAGGAACACTAAATTAAAATGTCATTAAATAAGAAAATCCCTAGCAGAAAAAAGTTGTTTCGCTGTTGTTTAAGCTCCAGTCCATGTCAAGATTCCCACTTGGGAATCCTCTTCTGAGCTTTGCACAGAATCTTCAGTCCCTAGAGCTTTTAGATTTGTAACTGAGAGAAGCTCAACTCAGGTTCTTCATATCAGGGTTGCCTTGTGTGCAAAAGATAGGAAGCTGCAAGGAATATCAGGGAAGAGACAAGGAGAATGCAAAATTTAGAAGCTAGCGGTCAACAAGGCCTCCATGTCATTATGCACTAGGCCTATTTAATATATTTATTCAATTACTATGGCATGAAACTTTAAGACTTCCCTCCTTTTGAGATGTAAACATTCAAATAATAGATGGATTAGAATCACTTGTACTTTCCAACCTCATATGACTGTGCAGGGGGGGTCAGTGGATCTCTGATATAATCAACATATCTCCAGCTTCCCTCCTTCCTTTCCTCCTTCCTTCCTTCCTTCTTTCCTTCCTGCCTGCATTCTTCCCTGCCTTCTTTCCTATCATTTAAATACCCCAGGTGCTGGGGGCTACAGAATTCTACTTTTCTGTTAACTAGGTTTTTGTTCATTCAAAATAATTAATACTTTATTATTGGTTCTATTATACACACACACACACACACACCTTATTTGTAACTGATTAAAAAGCAAACAATTCCCTCTTTCACAAATGAGATTGTCCCCCAATCCTTTTTTCAAAAAATTACTGTTTTTTTGAAAGCCGGTAGGTTACAAAAGCCAACTCCACCTGTACCTGCCAAAAGACCCACCAGTACTATAAGTACTCCTAGGTCAAGGTAACAAAGTTTCCTCTAAAATGACTTGCATTTTGGATGCTAGATCCTAAGGAAGAGATTCAAGAAACTAATTTGTGTTCTGTTAGTATCTTCTGGGGCTTCAGTAATATTTTACAAATTCCATAAGGAGAAAATAGATCATTTGAACCTTCAGCAAACCTTCCATATTGGCCCTTGTTCTGTGAGGGGGCTACCATCAAAAGCAAGTTTATGCACCTGAAGGTGACTGTGAGCTCACACACACACACACACACACACACACACACACACAAATTTGCTGTGTCATACAAACAGAGGCTCCATTATTTGGTTTTGGTTTTTTTGCATTTTCAGATCCTTCCTAATAGAAAGCAGCTTCATTAGGGCCCAGGTCCCTATCTCTTGTGCCTCAGATCAATTTGCCCTTTCTGCTCAGTCTTCCCTGTCCCCTAGGACTGGAATGTGGACATCTGTGACCATTTAAGCCAGTCAGCATCCATTGGTCTGAGTCATTCCCTGTATTATTAAGAGCTGAGACAATATTCCTAAGGAACTTTCCAAACAAGCCTAGGCCAGGATCTGCCTGAATCCTTGGGTGCTTGGTCTGGTCACTGGCCAAGTGAGGAATCATACTATGCATTTACTATTTATTTTTCTGTGTGAAATTGAGCAAGTTACCTTCCGGCTCTGATTCTCAGGTATCCTCATCTTATAAAATGAGGGAGTCAAATGAGATTAACCTCAAAGGTCTCTTCCAGCTCTAAATTTATGATTATGTGAATTGATGCAAAGGAACATGACTTCATCTGTGAAATACAGACTATTCTTAGGTGCCATGCTATTGCTTCTGTTTTAAATCTAGTATTCTATTGACGGTCACTTAATCTTTATATTTAATTCCTCGAAATAAAGAAGCAGAATCCCACAATATTTTCCATCAAAACTAGGCTGTCATACAAATCGTCATCTACCTGGAATTTCTTCCTTTTGCCCTTCCCTTGTACAACATACAAGGGAACCCTCTTAAGACATCATTTCAATTCTGTACTTTAAATGAGGAGACCATTTCCAACTCTAGGCCTGTGATCTTATGAGTTACTAGTTGTCTATTAGTTATGAAAGCAGTAAAAGCAGTGATCCTAGACCAGCTCTGCCATCTTCTTAGCATGTGATCTTAGATGGATGGTGAGTTAATGTGCCTCAGTTTCCACCTTGGGAAAATGAATGGCTTGGACTACTCTCTGATGTCTAAGGGAACCTTTAGCTCTTTGATCCTAGGTTTGAGACCTGGGCATTCACAGCATTCTGATTTTTTATTTTTGCCTGCTTGTATTCACAGCTACCATTTCATTTTTTAGTCTAGCCCTTCCAAAGTCCTCTAAGAGCAGACACTGAGGTATAAAGGTAACCCCCAGGATAGTTAAAATAAACACTGAGCTGCAATCAGAGATAGAGAAACAAAGTACAACAGGGACTGAGGGAAGGCTGTGGCTGAGTTCAATTAGTCAAAATTGGCCTCATCCTTTGGAAATCCTGGAAAGGTGTTCCTACTTTTAGAATCTGGCTGCTTAGGGAAGAGTGTTTTGTTTTGTGTGTAGGGGAGAAGGGGGTTGTTGGTTTTGGGTTGTTGTTGGGTTTTTTTTTCTCTTTTGGAAGAGGGAAGGCAGGACAATTTCGGTTAAGTGACTTGCCCAAGGTCACACAGCTAATAAGTGTTAAATGTCTGAGGTCGAATTTGAACTCAGGTCCTCCTGATTCCAGGGCTGGTGTTCTATTCACTGCACCACCTAGCTGCTCTGACAAAGAGTTTCAGTGGAGTGAGGAGGTTCCCAGGAAAGTGAGACCTGAGTTCTTTCTTGTCTTTCTGCTTCAGCAGGACAGAGTAATGTCTTGAGGACTGGGACCTTCAGCAATGATTGATTCTGTACCCTCCTTTTCTCCTTCACTGCTGCCCCTGGTGCTGCTAACACCTAGGAGAAATCATTGCTAGTTAGGACTGGGTCTGGGCTTTGAGCTGAGGGCAGGGGGAGGATCTCTTTGGAATGTAGGAGAGAAGCTAGTTTCCTGACAGAATTAAATCGATCAGTGGCTTTCATTTAGCAGAATGAGTGGCATTCAGACTGAGACCTTCCTTTAGTTCCTGCCTGGTGAGATGTCTACTAGACTAAGGTTGAGAAAGGTTTATTTTGAAGGAATTTATCCCAGCTCTTCTTCTTATTAGCTGTGTGACCTTGGGTAAGTTAATTCAGTTTTTGAGCCTTCCTTTCAATGTCCAATCAGTCATCCAATTGGCATTTGTTAGGTATTCATTGAGGGTATTGGACTAGATCAATTTCTCTAAGGTTCCTCCCCACTCCAGCTCATATAATCCTGTGTAAGACTCTCACCCAAGTAAGCAGGCATATATACATATATGTATAGACATATACATACATACATACATACATGTGTGTTTATGCCTATAACTATATGTATGTGATATTCAGCTAGACATACCTCATGTTTAAGTCATTATATCTATCTATCTATCTATGGGGGAGGGGGCTATACAACATAGCAGAGGAATCATGGACAGAAGACCTGGGTACATTTCCCACCTGTGATGAAGACTGGCTGCATGGCCCTGGACAAATTGTCACC
Source organism: Pseudocheirus occidentalis (assembly GCA_028646575.1). Lineage (NCBI taxonomy): Eukaryota > Metazoa > Chordata > Mammalia > Diprotodontia > Pseudocheiridae > Pseudocheirus > Pseudocheirus occidentalis. Next base: position 88,155 of record JAQQSW010000037.1, on the reverse strand, counting down.
TGCTTTAAGCAGCACTCTCAGCCTGGAAGGTTCAGAGAGGGTCCAACCTCTTTCGAGAGTTTCTTCATCTCAAGATAGTTCTATTTAGCAGTAAAGTCACAAGTCTCGTATCCATCCATCTATCTTTGTATTTATGTATCTGTCTGTCTATCTATCTATCTATCTATCTATCTATCTATCTATCTATCTATCTATCTAATATTTTTAGTTGAAATTCCTATCTCATTTATGTCTATGTATAGCTATTTCTGATTAAGATATCTACTTGTATTTATATAGCAGAGAGACATAGGAACCTGCTATAGCCATGCCCACATGCTTCTAGATATAACAATAAATAAATGGACAGATTAGCACAGAAACACAGAGAGTATCCTCCCCTTCCTTTCTCCTTTCCCCTCCCCTGAACTCCCATCCTCTCCCAATCCCTTATCTACATCAGGAGTGACCCAACCTGTCTTGCTAACATTCTTTACTTCAGACCCACACACATAAACCACATTCAGAATAAGCAGAAGGTATGTGATCTCCTGAGCCCTCAGGGCCTTGCAGCAGCATTACTTGAATTGATTTCTCACATTTGGCTTCAGGGAAAGGAATAGGTAAAGGCTGGCTTTCAAGGAAATATAATATGTGTCTCTATGGATTATAGTCCCAAAGGCCACCCAGACCCCAAAGAGCACTGATACCTTCCCAGTTGAGTCTCAGGGTACTTCAAGAACAGAGGATCAAACATTAACCTAAATAGTTGAGATATTCAAATAGAGTGTGTTTCCTCAACCCTTTCCTCTGTAGTTAAACATGGGTTCAAATCCCCTCTTTACTATCTGTGTGACCTCAGGTAAGTCATTCCCCCTCTCTGGGCCTCAGTTTCTTCATCTGTAAAATGAAAGGGATGGACTACATGATGTCAGATTCTTTCTACATCAAACTCCTTTCATCCTGAGGTTTTCCCTTACCTCCATCTGAGGAGGATGTTGTGGGAAATTCCCAGTCTCTTCAGAGAAAGACAGAAAGAGACAGAGTCAGAGTAACCAAGAGACAGAGAGAGCAGAGAGATAGAGCAGATTTTCTGGCATGTGGCTGGAAGCATAGATTAGGTTTTCTCTCAAGATTCCACCCAACTCTTGTTCCATCATTCTCTTTTCTTCATCCATCCCCATAGCATGTATTGTCGGGAAGGTGACCAAGAAGAAGGAGTCCATAACCAATCTGATATTTAAGACTTGGGGTAGGGGAAGAAGGCTGGGAAGCCATCCTAACTACAATAGCCTAAGACTGATTCCCTGAATGACAAACTTCTTGAAAGAATTTATCACTTGGAAATCTTCATCCCTTTCAACTATAATCATTGACTATGCTGAAATCAATAGGTTCAGAGGTAACTTTGTGCAGCAGAAAGAGCCCTAGATTTCAAGTCAAAGGCCCTAAGTTCAGTCCCTACCTTTGCTTCTTAATGTCCATAAGACTTTTATCAAGTCACTCCCTTCTTCTGACCTCAGTTTCCTCATCTGTAAAATGAAAAAGTGGTCCCTAAGATATCTTTCCAGAACCTTGTGCTCTGTCTCCAGTCTGGTGGAAAGCCTCTCTCCTGTTTCTAATGTGACTGTAGCCAGCCTTTTCGCTTTTGTGATTCTTTCCTCTATTTCTCCAAACGTTCCTTCCAGTTCTTCTGCAACTCAAGGAGACTTCTTCTCTAATCCTGTCTTCATTGTTTTTACAGTGGCTATGTCCTTTGCTTACAAATAAATTACTTAGAATTTAGGGAGGAAAAGGTTAGTCACCTTGGACATCTTTCTGTCATTTTCTTACTCTCCCACAGTAGATTCTTCACTTTCTCTTCCTACCTCATGCCCTAAAATTTCAAAGCTGGGACTCTTTGACCAGAGAAAGATAGAGCTCAACCATGGAAGAATTTTTATTTTGTTTGATTTTGCTTCCTTAAATGTTGACTTCTTTGCTCTTTCTATATCTATATCTAGATATATCTACCTATATCTATCTATCTTTCTTTCTATCTATCTATCTATCTATCTATCTATCTATCTATCTATCTATCTGTCTTTTTTTTCCCTCTGTTCCTCTGCATTTCCTTCCTAATTCCTTTCTTCCCCAGGTCTCTGAATTCTTTCTTACCCTGATCAAGCCTCCTTTTCATTACTTACTTTCTTCTTCTTCCACTGATTGTCTGCAATGATGTTAACCATTTTGTGCTCTTTGTTAGGAAGTTCTGAGAAGGAAACCAACACAGATGAATCTCCTGTGTCCCCCAGCAGCATTTGGACAGCTCAGGAGAAAAGGTCCAAAGCTGATTTCAGTGCCCCTTGAAACACCCCCTTTCATCAACTGAGAGGGAGAGAATTTGCTGTTAGAGGTACAGGGACCTTCTCAGAAAGTCTTCTATGTACTAAGTTATTGCCTATGCTTTGTCACCCAGGGACTTTCCTTCCTTTTAGCCCTCAACATGGGGTTGATTTGGTATTCTGTATTCTTTTCTGAGGGGTACTATTGAGGGGATCATGTATGGGAAGCCAAGACCCTGTTTTGTACCCCAGAATAGGCATCAGGAATGGTAAAGTTGGAACAAGGGAAACCCAAAATGTAGGGAGGCTTTCACAAACCCTTAGACCTTGTCGAAATTTTTTTGTTTCAGGAAAGGATATATACATGCTTCAAATTGTAGAAATAATAACAGCACGAGGACAAACCCTTATCACTCTTTCAGACTTTCCGGTGAGGGGCAGTTCTGTGAATTGCAATCCCCTTTCCTGAATTCTTACCCTTGAAAATCTCAGCTACTAGATGGTTTTGATTGGACCTTTAGGGAAGTCATGATTTGTAATTCCCCAGCGTCAGCTCATCTTTGGGGCTAAGAGTTGAGATCTGACCAAAAATATAGCAGCTTAAAATGTATTTATCAATTGAGTGGTCAATAATTTTTTTTAACTATGGGTTGCTTTTTTTAAAAAAGGATTTCCCTATAGTTTTGCTGTTTAGTGAGAGCCCTCAAGAGAAAGAAAAACAATTTTTTTTCAGGATGAGATGGAGTAAATACTCTTTGAAAAAAAAAAGGAATTGACTAGATCCTATAATTTCAAATAAATAAAAGATAATAAGCTAATAATGGCCATAAAAATTAGATTTTTTCCCCTCTTCTTCAAATTTGCATTGGTTAGACCAAGGAGATGAGAATGGCATAAGAAAGACCTTTTACTAAAAGAGTATGTATGTCCAGTCCTTTTACCTTTTAAAAAAAAAGCTGCTGGTTTCATTTCTTAAAAATTCAAATGAAAAAAGAGATTTTTTCTATAAAGTCAGCTTTGCTCTTCTGTTAGTTTTTTTATTTTTAAAATATAGATTTACAGTAGAACAGAAAGACTAACATCTAAATAAAAAAGAAAAATTTATGAGTAAATGTTTTCCAGTATTAACAATTTGCTCACTATTATTTACAAGACAAATATCCCTTTGGGACTCTATTTTAGGCTATCATATAAACAGGCATTTAGTCTTCATTTTCTAATGTGTATATTTCCAGATTCCTTTAAAAATTGATTATCAGAAATTTTATCCCCCAAAAAAGGTGACTTATGAAACTTTTTTTCCATGAAACCTCAGGACAAACAGTTTTGCACATCTGAAAACACAATTATGAATGCCTATGCATAGACATGTACACATATATAAACCCAAGCCCTTTATGCTTGAATATAGCCTAGTCAGAAAAATAGAATCACAATTTCTTCTTTTTTTTAACAATTTTAAAAATGAGAACAAATGGAATTTTATTTTTGATATTTCTTTAGGAAGCAAATGCCCAGGAAAGCATGACCTCTTTAAGGGAGGATATGCAGTAATTTAGATATAAGTTTTCAAGATAATTTTTGGAAATAATGATATTGTACTTTAAGAACTCTAGGAGAAAAAAAATCCTTTTAAAATAAACCAGGATGCTATTTTATTCATTTAAAAATTCTATTTGTAAAATAACTGGCTGGAGACTTAAAATACCACATTTCACTCAACCAATGAGCATTTGTTAATCACCGACTACATACAAAACATCATGGTAGGCCCTGGGGTCATAAAAGCAAAAAATGAACATTTCTACTCTGAAAGAACTTTGTCAGATTGTATTTCAAAGGACCAACTTGCAGAACACTGCAGGCAAGGTCTGCTAGTAAATATTTGCATTTACATATATCCCCCAAAGCTGATTGTACCCCATGTCATATTGTGATCAGGATAAAGTAGTCTAAAACTGGGGTTCTTCGCATTTTTTTGTGTACTAGACCCCTTTGGCAACCAGTCTGATGAAGCCTATGGAACCCTACTCAGAATAATATTTTTAAATACATAAAATACAATAAATATGATTCTAAAGGAAGCCAACTAGACTGAAATTGTTATTCAAATATTGAAAAATAATTTCATGGACCCTGGGTAGGACCTCTGGACAAAAATATCAGTCCCCCACAATAGCACAGAGGAAGTATTACTTTCAGTAAGTGAAATATTATAATGCTTTAAAATTTCCATCTCTGAGAGCTGTGATATTTGATTAGATTCTATCTTCATTCTTTACCCTAAAAATAAGGCCTTATGTATGCAAAAGACTGATTTTCTTCTTAGAAAAATGATTTTCAGTGAAATAGAAAGTTTTTTTTTCAGTCGTGGGTTTTCCTCCAGAAAATTTCACAAACTAAAACAATTTCCTCTTAAAGAAAATTTAGCTAAAATAATTGCCACATATAAAACAGACCCACATATAAATACCACATATAAAACTTACATTGATTTATCATTATGCAATTGTTCCTTCCATTATACCCATACATACTTATAGGCAAACATACATAGACCACACTTTTTCTAAAATGTAATCTCAGTATCTATTTTATTTCTAGGGTTTCATGCATATACTAGGAATGGGATAACATAGGAAAAGCACTCTGTGAATTATAAAACATTATAGAAATGTGAGCTTTAAAAATTTTATTACCTGCTTTGATTTCTGGTTAAAAAAAATATGTTTAAATCTGCTTCATTTTAGTGGCAGGAAAGCTATCTCACAAGTCAATTTTCAACCCTGATTTGAGGCATCCTAATAACTAATTTTAAAAGGTCTAGGAGTAGTAATTGTCCTTTGTATTGAAAAGGACCTATATGACATCATAATAGGTAAAAAAAATAAAAGAATGACGTGACATACTAAAATAAAATAGTAAAAATAGTTGAATAATAAAATAATGAAATAGTAAAATAGTAAAAAAAAAAGTCTAGAAACTTTCCAATGAAGGGTAGGAACTAAATAATCAAATAGCCAAAAAAAAAAAAGAAAGAAAGAAAAGAAAAGAAAAAAGCATTCCCCCCTTAAATGCGACCAACAGAACTGACTTAAATCACTCCAATAGCAAAATTCCATACAGTGATTCTCATGAGAGGCGCAGTGATGACTAACCAATACCACTCAGATACATTCAATTAAGGAAACATTTATCAAGCACCTATTGTATGCAAATAATATTTATAAAGCAAACCCTTAAAGCCCTATATAACTGCTAACTGTAGTTACTCTTACAAAACACTGAGCTTATGGTATTTCTAGTGAGGAAAAAGGCAGAGAATTGAGCTAATTCCTTAGATCATCTGTATGATTTGAATTTATTGAGTAATTAATTGCCTGACTCTCTATTTCAATTGGCCTTGATAGAAATCATGATTACTGAAGTGGTCAGAATCTCCCCATGAAGATAGATAAGTCTTTTATTCCTTGTATTAAGACCTTTTCAGGATATACAAATGTGTATATATATATGTGTATATAGATATATGTGTGTGTATATGTATATGTGTGTGCGTGTGTGTGTGATATCTCCTTGGCTTTTCTTGCTGGTTTGGGGACAATAAGGTGGATGGATGATGGAGGGTTCCCATCACTTGGCAGGCCCTGTCATTGAAGGGACTAAGGATAATGGAGATGACATCATCATCATAATTTTCTTGAAAATTGATCTCCATTTCCTAAGTACAGGGAAGACTGTGATCTCTACAGTACATAGGGAAAGGGAGAAATGTGTTATCAGCTAGGAAGTGACCTGGGAGGGAGGAAGAGGACAAAGGGAGGCAGATGGAGCTGATTTCATCAAGGGTTTCCAATGGCTTTGTTTAATGATTGTCATCAGAAGCCTGAAACTGAAAACATCATCAGCTGACGACCTTACAAATGAAATTTATAGCTCTTGTGTTTACCTAATACATACATGTATATGTGTATACATATATAAATATACATGCATGTATAGAGTTTGTATATATGTGTATTTTTATGCATACATACATATATGAGATAAAGCATATACAGTATATATATATATATATATCTCCATGTAAATATATATTACATCATCCCCATCTAAATAGATACGTTATTTTGAAAATCATTAGTTTCAAAGGATTTCCTAATATTAAAATTCAATCTCAATGTTGACAGGTAACCAGTCTAATCAAACGTATAAATTTCCCCCTTTTTTAAATTTTTAAATTTTAATTTATTTTAATTTTCTACCCCCCCCCAACTTTTTTAGTGGAAGTAGGATCTATCTGCTAAAACATATAAGCCAACAACAAGCAAAAAAAATTAAATTTGCTCCTTCTTTTTGGTCCCTTATAGTTTATACTTCAAAATGAGGTGGCTCCAAGTCTTCATGGAAAAGGCCAGTGCCCCCTTTTTCTCTTTTTGATCATCATTATGGACATGGAGAGAGGGGACAGTCTGAAAAATATAAATTCTCAGTCCCTCAGTAACCAACCTCTAAGTCTCCAGTCTTAGGTCTGGGGAAATTCCATCTATAGTAAAGCAGAATAACTACTCAGGGTTACTTTAATTCTAGAGAATGCAAAACAGCAATTCTCTGATTCCTAAAACCTGTGATTAGAGGGGAAATTCTGCTTTCTGTTCTGTGTTTCTGAGGTGCTGAGAGCTCCTTAGAAGGAAGACAATATACAGCACTGTTGTTTCTTTTACTATTACTCAATATTTACTGATAGTTTTGTTATCAAAGAGGACCTCCATTGAATACAAAAGGGAAAAAATATATATATATGTGTGCATGCATACAACATATATGTATATATACACACACACATATATATATATATATATGCAGGGTCATCAAGGAAAGGAATTAAAATGCAGAAGCAAATAACAGAAATAATAATAACCCTAGGTCCAGAGGGAAGTAAATTGGGAGTAATACTTATGACCAGCTTAAAAGCACAGAATAGAGACATTTCAGTTTTTACTTAAAGGTCAATCCAAAAACCTTTTTGTAGCTACAGGTTTTCCTCACTGTACCTTTGCATGTTCTGACATGTACATAAATGCTTTGTGTGTCTGTCTGTATGCATGCATTATGGGATTAAGGAGGGAAAAGGACAGGTGAATTGTGTAGAATGCAAGTATTTCATTTACCATAATGTAGAAATTTATCAAAACAAAGAAATTTCAAAGAGTAGTTTTTGTTCCAAAATTTGTTTAATTTTTAAAAATCACATTAATGTGATTAGAAGAAGGGAGAAAAGGCCATATGTCATATTGCTAGATTATGACTTCCTGATATCATAAAAAAATTACATTTTGAATTCTTTATGATTTTCTGATAACTAGCATAATTTCTAAAGAAATAATCTTTTTTTTAAAAAGGACTTAGTAAAATAAAACCATAAGTCTCAGAGGAACAAACCTTTGCCCCCCCCAAAGAATCACTGAGAAAAAGGTTTATAATCAACTTATGGTAATAATCAAAATAGATTCATAGAATGGGAGAGGAACATTTTTTGAGAAAATATTCAACAATATACCTGTCTGCTTGACTTAGGGAAACTTTAAAAAAAATGGAATGATAGTCTTAATGTAAAATCACCAAAAAGTAGGAGAAAATGCCAATAAAAATCATTTTTCTCTTGGATTTTTGCTATATATATATATGAATATTTTAACTTTTCTCATCCTTAATCAAATTGATGTGAAAACATTTGTCAAAATCCTTTAATTATAGGGATTCTATGGGCTCTCTCACCTTGCTGGTAAACAAGAGGGTCTCTTTAGCTAGATGGCCTCCCCCATGATCCTGAAGGACTATACTGGTCCTTTAAATTTGCACGGAAAATATTGTCTTTCCTTGTGAAGGCTATTAGCTATTATTATTTTTTTCTTTATGTGTAGGGGTTTTTTTTTGCTATACTGTTTCTAGGAAAATCAAAGAATAATCTCCCCTCAGACTCTCCACTTAAAAAGAGTTGTCATTTTTATTTTTCAAGCAGAGCAGAAACTAATTTGTGACATCTAACTTTCCTCATGTTTTCTTGCTAGGCTCTTAACACCAGGTAGATTTTTGCTCCAGATATTTAGCTGTTTATCCATTAAAATCCTATTTTATTACAACTTATGACATGGTTCATATCATATGATATCCCCTTTCTCCTTGCTCCCAAACCTAAGAATCCCTTATAGTAAAAGCATGCTATCACCATGAGCCTGTAACAGAAGGATTCATTAACATTGTCATTTGATATTAGAGTAGTAAAAATACCTTTGGTACTTAGGGATAAGGTTGAAGAAGCTTTATAGTAACATAAGAGAGGAGAAATTATTGGAGAATCTCCCTGTAAGGGTAGGGACTCTATAAATCAGGTCTGTATTTCTTATGCTTTCAGTGAGGACTCTAAAGGAGAGAATAGATACAGAAGGATAATAATAAAGGAGAGAAGAAATAAAAAGAATGGTAATAATAAGAAATCTTTATATAGTGCTTTATGCTTTATATAATACTTATCATTTTATTTGATAATTTTTCTATTTGTAATTAGATGTCTGTATGTTTTTGCCTTACATATAAGCTTCATATACACACACACATATATATATACATATTCAAATCAATTTTGAAAGAAATTAAATTCAAACTATGATTTTTTAAAATCAGTAACATTGAGTGAAATACTTGGCTTATTAACAACTAAGATTTTATTATTCCAATTTTTTTTTTACTGAATGCAACCACCTTCCCCCCAAACCTGTTTGCATTTGTAGACCCAAGCATATTGCTCTAAGAAGATATAGCCTCCTTCAGCCTCTCCTTCCTCCTCTTTCATACCCATATACAGGTACATGTATGTATAGATTTGTATCAGACCATAAATTAAAGCTATTTTTCTGAGTGAGAGGTCTATGTTCATTCCTATGTTTGATAATGGGAAGGGGGGGGGGGTTGTCAGCACATAATGTGATGAATAGGCTGTCTCGTAAGGTAATGAACTCTCAGTCATTATAGGTCTTCAAGGGAAGACTAGATGGTCTTCCCTGGGGAATTTACAGGGAAGGGATGATTTGCTCAGGGACATTTGGACTAGATAACTTCAGATATCTCTTCTAACTCTAAGATTCTGTAATTCTGTAAATTTGGGATCTGAAGTTGGTATAATGCAAAAAGATCTCTGATTAGTTCTTTCTAATGGTAGATCCTGATGTGACAAAGTTGAGATGGAAGGTTAAGGTTATAAAGAGATGGACGCCATCTGTCCTCATGGATTTTGATCATTAGCTCCAGTGTTCTGGTTTTTGCTTTCTTTTAAGGCCCCATTAAAATTCCACTGTGATGCTTCATCACAGCATGAGGGTGACCCCAAGTTCTTGAAGGCCATGACAGTAGATCCTGAGTGTCAATGGGTCCTACAAGACCTATAGGTCTTGGTTTTTGACCTTGTTGAAAGACTAGATGCTTGTCATCTCAGGCCTAAATTAACCAATGTCAGGAAAACTAATCACCAGATAATTGGCTACCTGGTGATTAATTTTGGTTGGCTTCAGTGGTTCACAAAAACTTTCCACCAAGATTGCTATTTTTATTGATAGAAGGAGTACCCACTCTGAATAAAAAACAACAACATGGGTTCCTGAAGTACTGATATTGAGACGGAACCTTTTTTTGCTCAATTTTAAGAGGAATTTTTTTAAATTGAAGGAACTCTTGGTTAATTTTTCCCCTTTGGTAAGTAAATCATGGTGATACCCAATAGACATCCACCCAGCAAATCTGTTATTATTATTATTATTATTATTACAATAATTGGAGATGTGGCAAAAGAAGATGTATGTGATGGTTACCTCAAATGTCTCTCATCTCCCACAGAAATCACTGGGCATTATTGGCTCTCATTTCAGTACATAGTAATTGGCATAGAGAATGGGTAAATGCCTGCATAGACCTTTCACATGTGAATTGATCCTTTTCTCACTGTTTAGGCCATAGGGGAAGTGGTGAAGAAGATAAGGAGATGATATGTTCCTTGGTAGGCAAAGGTCATAGAATCAGAAAAGATCTAACAAAGTGAAGGAGGAAAGATGAACCATCTTCCCTCACCTGTTATTAGTTGAGGACACAATGTAGATATTGGGCATGCCCTCACCTCAGCATTCCACTGAGTAAATTAGTAACAATCGAGGTACAGTCACTGTTTCATGAGCTGTTTAACTATTAAGAACTTTCAGGGATCAGATAATGGTTGGAGAAGTAGTCTAGGTGGAAATGGATAGAAAACTTTGAGACCAATAAGCCAGGAGATTGACTACCTTTTTTATTTCTTTCTCCCCTATATTCCTGTGAAGGAGATTTTCCCAAATGTCTTCTGGCCCTAGGAAGTATAGAAACTAAATAGGCCTTCCATCAGCCTAAAACTCTTTTTCATAGCACTTTATTCCAACCATATTGAAACTGATTGATCTATTCCCTGCTTGGTCCTGGCTGCTTAAATTATTCTGAACATCATATAGGTCCACTTGATTTTTTTTGTATTATCAGGTGAAATCCTGGCATTAGCAGCAGTATTAACCAGACTATTGTTAAAAGAGTGGTGGAGTATCCAGCATCTCCAATCCCTGAATCACATGGGCACAGAATATTTGAGAGCCTCTATGTTATAAGGACCCTTGGTCAGCTTAATTCATTTTAACATGGATTTTTTTCCATTCCAGTGCCAGACCCTGGCATAGTTGTTGTGTCAGGAGCTAGACCTCAGTTCTAGAGGAATGATTGAACCAGTGAATAGTCTTTGTCATACTTATAGATTTGAGTTTATAAGCTACCCTTCCTTGGATGGAAAGGTTAAGTAGTTTTCATGTAGAAAGTCACTCATTCATTCATCATTTAGTAAGTACTCACTATTGGCAAATGAATAAGACACCTTCCTTATCCTCCTGGAGTTTATAAGCCATAGGGAAGATAAGGTATATGCAAATATGATTGATTGTGATCCTAGAGGACAGATGATGGATAATGTTATCCATCTTCTGACAGAGGGGAATGATAGACTTAATACGCAAAATGAGACAAACCTTTTTGGACCTGGTCAATGTATGATTTGATTTTGTATGACTAGACATATTTCTTCCAAGAGTTGTTCTCTTTTTCCAGTGGGGAAGAGAGGGAGAGAAAAAATACTTTTTAATCCAAAAAAAAATTTGATTTAAAAATGAATGTAGCGAGTATAAATGAGAGGCATGGACAAAATGGCATAAAGATTCCAAGGAGGAGAACACTTCTAGCTGAAGGGATCAGGGGAAAAAACAGGGGTGTTTAGCTTGGAGAAAAGACTAAGTCATCTTGAAGACAAGATATCTGTCTTCAAGCCCTTGAAAGGCTGTCACGTAGAAGAGGTGTTAACTCATGTTGCTTAGCCCAAGAGGGAAAAACTAGGTAGTTGTGGAAAGGTAACTTTGAGCTCAATATGAGGAAAAATTGCCTAACAATGAGAACTAATACAAAATGAAATAGGAAACTCAGTAGGTAGTATATTCCCTTTCTTTAGAAGTCATCAAGTGAAGGTTGGATTACCGTGTGTTAGGAGTAATGTAGTAGAGATTCTTGGTTAGGTGTGGGTTGGAACAGAAGAGAATAAGAGAATAAGAGAATCTCTGATTTTGTTAGTCATCATGGAGTAGCTGGATTCTTTTAATAGAGAAAGTGGAGAGAGAATTCTTGGTTTAGAAAGTGAGGTGAGGAAATGCATGATGGTAGGAAAGTATAGGATGTGTTTGGAAAATGGCTCAAGTAGAACACAGGGTATGTGAAGAGGAATTTCATGAAATAAGTCTGGAAAGTGCTGGGCCATAACCATCTCTCACCTTTAGCTGGAGTTATCTGACTCATTTCTGACTTTGGTTTCTATCCTTCCAATATTGCCATGTCTGTACCTGGTGTGTCAAGATGGTGGATTCTGAATGGAAATCATACCCAGGAAAAATAAAGATCATCCAGGTGTCTGGAGAAGGTAGCTCATCCCATGGCTTCAGAACCCTTTCAACCAATAACTTCCTCTTGATCCTGTCACATTGCAAAGGAGGTGGTGCAAGGTTTTTAATCTGGGCAACAAGATGAATAGCAGATCTCAGAATTTTAGGACTGGAAGGAACCTTATAAACCTAGTCTAAACCCATAATTTTATAGACCAGAAAACTGTGGCCACTAGGGGTTAAGAAGCTTGTCTATGTTTACACAGCAAGCAAATATCAGAGGGAGATTTTGAACCTGGATCTTCCTGACTCCCAGTGTAGCACTTTATCCACTACAACATGATGTCTCTTATTTCGTGAATAGAAACAGAAAAATAAAGGGAAAGAGGTTGGAGAAAGGGCAAGCAGAGAGCAGAGAAAATGAGTGAGTTGAGGCATATTATGTTTGGTTAGTGCATTGCATATAGTTGGCATATAATAAATGTTACATTGCACTGGGTTAGATTAAATGTTGTACAAAACTTTTGAGAATAGACCTTGGTTCAGTTGATTAGAGCCTGGTGTTGCTCCCATTTAGGCACAGGTTCTATTGCTTTCCTCTCTTCTCCATAGTCTGAATTTCCTCTTTTTGTTTCTTTTTAAAATATTTTGTTGATGTTTTTAGTATTTATGTCATAGTCATTTTCAGATATACTTTACCCTCCCTGACGAAACCACTTTTTGAGTCTTCCCTTTAACAAAGAAAAACAGTTAAACAAACCAATCTCTCATCTAACAGTGCATGTAACATTCCATATCCTTACCACCTCACTTTCCAACAAAAAGAGAGAGAGTGGGCATTTCTCATTTCCTCTAAGGCCAATGTTGGCCATTACAATCACTCAGAATTTAGTTTCATTTTAGAATTCTTTTCATTTACATAATTGCAATGATATGAATTGTTCTTTTGATTCTGCTGACTTTGCCCTGCATTTTGTTCAGACAAGTCTTCCCATACTTCTCTGCATTTCTCATGTTCACCATTTCTTACAACACCGTGTCATTCATGTACCCTGATTTGTTCAGCCATTCCTCAACTGATTGCCACCTGTTTTGTTTCTAACTCATCACTTCCACAAAGGATACTGCTCTGCATATTTTGATATATAAATAAATCTATTTATCTGACTGTAAGCTTCTTGGAATAAATATCCAAAAGCTTGATCTGTTTCAAATAGTGATATTCCTCACATACTTCCAGATTGCTTTCCAGAATGGCTAGACAAATTCACAGCTCCACCAACAATACATCAATGTCAGGCCTAGTTGCTTTCACATTAAGAGTTATGTCTTCATAGACCCCAGGCAACTGTTTTGCTGATATATACCTTTGGTCAAATGGGGGAAGAGTATGAATGGTTCAGTGTAAACCTATCACCTCTACTGGAAGAAAAACAGAAAATATATTATTGGTAATGAAATTAGTCTAATATAATAAGGATGGCACATTGCCAGGTTGATCTATAAAGGTTGGTATAAGCTTCAAAGACTAAGACAAATGGACTAACCTTAATTATAAATCACACAATTTCAGGGTTGGAAGGGATCTCCTTGATGGCCATACAAACACTGAGAATCCCTTTTACAACATCATCCCCCTACAAGCGACTATCCAGCCTTGACTTAAGTACTCTAGTAAGGAGAACCCCATTCATTCCAGAGGCAGCTTATCCAACTCTGGGGTAGCTCTAATTTTTAGGAAGATTTTTTTTTATATCATACCTCAATTTATCTCTTTACACCTTCCACCCATTGTTCCAGGTTCTTCCCTATGATGGGAGTAGAGATGGGGAGCGATGGTGGTAATGATAAAAAATGTCTTACATTTATATGGTTCTGTTGACAATGTTATTCACTTCATCCTTGCAACAACCCTATGAGGCAGGCAGGACATTATTTCTCCTCTTATAGATGAGAAAATTGAGGCCCTACTGAATATTTTGCTTTTTGAGGTTTTTTTCCTTGTCCCATGTGGGCTAAGTACCTTTTAGAAGTGTCATTACCACCCTTGATTAACCTCCCTATTTCTTCTGCAGAGGTGGATGCCCTTCTTTGATGAGGAAGCAATCCTCAGGCTCTGGGGAAACAGATCTGTCAAGGGAAAAAGTCCTTTGTAAATGTGGTTTTATTTTTTATTACTTTTATAATTTGGGTGGGTGGGTGGGAATAAAACAAAATGAAAACCAGAAAACAAGAACTGTTTCTATTTTAATTGTTTAGTGCCCCAGCCCCTTACTGTGTTAGGTTTTTGTTAGGGGTTTTGTGTGTCTTCAAAAATAAAATCAAGTGATTGTGCTCATTTCAACAATCATTTCAGTTCTCATAGAAACTCTGAGGCAGGAGCAGAGAAGCATTGGCTGAACTCCCCCAAAGACATGCATTTTGTTGACTGTATTCAAGAAAGGTCTTAAAAATGATGGACTGTGGAAACATTGTCAGCAAAGCCTAAATGTGATTTTAAAATAATCATTGCTTATAATAGTTTGCAATGCCATGGGTAAATCATTCTTTAAAAAACCCAGAAAGTGGGATCTTTAAAAAAATGATTAGTATTTTTGTTTGTAGGACACCTGTGAATTTGTATTCTCATTATCTTAAATTAAGTGCCCATAAAGCTTTTTTTTCCTCCCAAGTATCTCACTTTTATTCAGTTTTGAGTTCCTGGGGGGAAAAATATATCTGAAGCCAAAATTCTGGCTTAAAATTTTTTTCCAGTGGCAAATTAATGAGAAAATGCCATCAAAATATGTTGCTTTAAAATAAAACCTTCAAGATCACTCTACTGCAAAATTAACAATACCTTTATGCTCATTTGTATAGTCCTGTATTATTTTCCAAAACCTTATAAATACAGATGTAGATACACAAGTCTTTGTGATATTATGGACTTAATTTAACTGACTGTGATTGAGAAAAATAAGAAGGAATTCTTTTAACTTGGGCCTTTTCTTTACAACCCATTGTTTTTGTAGGACATTGACTTGTAAAAATAATGTAGTTGATAATAATAATAAGTTAGATAAGTAGTAGTTAAAATTGCTATTATACTAACAATGATGAATTATAACCTTTTTATTATTCTACCTTATTTTACTTCCTAGCAACCCTAAATTTTTTTAGGTTGGAATATGTGCTGTACTCAAAAGTAACAAATCTGAATATATATATTTTAAATTTCTAATTGTGACTTTTTATTAAATTGAACAGAATTCCTCAATTTTTTCCTAGTGTCAAATTAAGGAACATTTACTTTATTTTTTTTAAGGATAAATATTTTTAGGGCCTGAAGGTAACTCAGAAATAATTGAATTCTGGAATGTTAAAATGGCTGCAGTAAATAATCTTCAGTGGGATTATATCTCCTTCAGCTGAGATAACATTTGTCTTTTTGAGGAAGAAGGTGAAAATGGCTTTTTTTTTAATGAAGAGTGCAATTTATTTAAAAGGTCCCATTTCTTGACTGTGCTTTTCCAATCAAGTTCAGCAATAGACTGTTGTCACTGATGTCTGATGGATCTAAATTTTGCATGAGACAAAAGTAAAAACAAAAAAAAACCTCCATTGATACATACGTATATACATACACATACATATATATATATACGTGTGTCTGTGTGTGTGTATATATATACATATATATATATATTCAAAGACAACAGTAGCTAATTTTTTTAAATGTCCCATATCGAAACATAAAATCTGTCTGATACTAATACAGAGGTTACCACAAAGTTCTGCAACTCTCATAGGCCACAGATTTCCACGAAGAAATTTGTTACATGGTTCTTTCTGAAATGCATGTATGAAATGGTCCACCATAGTTGAAATGGATACTCCTTAAGGCTGCCCTGAGAATCTTGACTCTTAATTGGTTATTATAATTTCTAAGTGGGATTTTGTGACATTTTTTCCAATAACTAAATGGTGGGGATGGGAATATAAGTAATTAGCACTGAGTGTTTGGTTGGCGTTTTTAGTGGTTACAATGTTCTCCACCATTTTCTTGTTTTGCATTGACTTGTTATTCCAAGGCAAATTACTGGTGCCCGTTGACAGTTATTCAATTGGCCTTTCATGGGGACATTGAGGGCACATCCTGGACAAGATCAGTGAGTTCTTAGGGAATGATGTTTTGATTGAAATATAGTATGGTAGAATGGATCCATGGAAAGCCCTGTTTATGAATAGGAGCATCTGACTACTGGTGTCTTTATTTTCTGCAAGCAAAAGATCCCCAGTATCTGTTGTTTGGGAATGTGGAGGGGCAGGGCAATCTTCTCCTGGTGTAAAAGTTGTAGTTGGCCAGTCAAATTTGTAATCAGGGTGGACAGAATTTGTTATGTAGGTATTATATAGACTACCATGTTTGCTTCTCCTCTCTCTGGGATTTTTTAACTGACCTTCAAGGTAATTTGTTTAGCCTGACCCTAGTCACCATGGCAGATCATGGGGATTAAAAAGACAAATGGAAAGGAATGCAAATGTTTATCCCAAGTCCTTGAATAGACTGGGCAGCTGGATGGTGGTAGAGTGTAGCACTTAGAAGCTAAAAGACCTGAGTTCTGCTCCTGCCTCAGATTCTTGCTAACCAAGTGACTCAACTTCATTAATCAAAAGAGATCAATGAATATGAGCATTTATTAAGCACCTACTCTGTGTCAGACTCAGGTTCAGGTTGCTAAAATGAAAATACAGTAAATAAACTCATCTATTTCAAAGGAATTTGAATTATAACATATGATGTGCTTTGTAAATATTGAAGTGCTACATCAATGTTGGCTATAAAAGCCCAGGCCCTAAAATTTCACCATTTCATTTCATTCATTTAACCTCCCTCTGCCTTGGTTTCTTCATCTGTAAAATGAGAGCTTTGGATTCATCCTCTAAGATTCTTCCCAGCTCCGATTTTATATTCCTATGACCTGACAGAAGGTGCTGACTCCTGTGGAGAATAGTGTCTGTGTCCATTAAGTTGGAGAAAGATGGTGAGAGGTTACTGACGCTAGTATCGATAGGGCGGGGAATCCCTTCCTTGTTTCTTCCCATTTCTGAGTGCTGGGATATATGTAGCAAATGATCATTGGTCTAGGAGTGAAGTGACATAGTCCCTAATCCCAGTTGTGTCTTTAACTATAGTAGTTGTGCAAATTTAAGCAAATCATTTCATCTTTGTGGTTTCATTTTCCTCATCTGTAAATAAAACTATTTGCCTCTCCATCTCATAGGTCTGTTGAGGTAATGTACATGAAAACTCATAGGAACATAAAATTTAGAAAGATCATTTAGGCTGGATGATTCCTTTTAAAGCCGAGGAAACTGAGGCCTAGAGAGATCAAGAGACCAGTAGTATGTGTTCCAGGTACCTTCAGAGCCAGGCGTCCAGCCCAGATCCTCTGACTCCCATTCTAAGACCCTTTCTGCAATATAATGCAGCATCTCTGCAAAGTACTGCAGAGACACACCTTGCTAAAAATGAAGCCTCACCATTGAAAAAAACCAAAAAACTTGCTGTCACCTCATTTGACTGAACAATGGAGACACAAATCAGATGGTCAAGGATAGGATTAGATATCCTTCAGGGAAACAGCCTTTTTAAATGGCATGGATTGAAATTTCACTTAGGAGTTGTATTTCTTGTAATTTTCCAATTTTTAAGAAGGGCTAATAAGGGCTCTGTGCCATGACTGGACTTTGGTGGGGTCCCTTGAGCCCCTGTGTCATTAACTTCCTTGAACATCTATTTACTGCTATATTCTCCATATTGCTTATCACTTCTGCTTGTACATTCAACCTGGCTTCTTTGGAATTAACTGCCCCTGTAATATTGTTTCCCCTAACATTGTGCTTCATGGAACTAATTAGCAACATTAAATATGTGTTCATGCTAATGTTAGCCTTCCTATTGCCAATTCTTTTCTGAAAAAGCTAATGCTACCAAACCTTGCCATTTGAGATACATGAAAATGGATGCATCTTTCTTTCCTATATATGTGTCCAAAACCACAGAGGAAAAAAAAAATAGAGCTTCTCAGTAGAGGCTTTTGTTGGTGCAAATGCAGCATAAAGGAAATTGAATATGTAAACAAGGTATTTTGAGCCTGGGATCCATGAATTTACTTTTAAAATATTTTGATAATTGTATTTCAATATGAATGGTTTCCTTTGTAATCCTATGGATTGTATGTTATGTATCTATCCAAAAACATTTTGAGCAGGAGTCCAGAGGCTTTACTCAACTACCAAAGGGGTCTAGGACCCAAAAATGGTTAAGACCCCTGATCTAAATTGAAAGGAGAGGACTAATGGTATTGTGCTAAGAACTTCAGGAGACTAAAATCACAAGATCTTAGAGCAGGAAGAGACCTCCAAAGGTCATCTGGTCCAAGCTTCTGCCTCCAGTCCTCCTAATGCCTAAATCGTTCAAGATGGAGGTTGTCAAATAGAGTTTTAAAACAGCTTGGAAGAGGGAGATTTCCTTGGGCAAGTTAGACTGCTTAAGCATCTCGGTGGTCAGGAGGTTCCTTCTTTTGTCTCAACAAATGGTCTCTAGTTACAATCTGAGCCTGTTTTCCCTGATGTGATTCTCTGTTGAAGCAGAAGGTTGTGCATGGGGTGGCATCTGCTATGGTTGCTGTGTCTAGGAGAAACTTTAGGCCCATTCCAAAGTGCTGTAAGTAAAGTTCTCCCAGGAAGCACAGGGGCAGCCAAGGCTGACATTTTATGTAAGTAAGGTCAGCAGTCAAGCCTGTGTTACTGTTGAGAGGCACCAAGAAGGTCTCTTGCCCTCAAATATTTTCTCCTACATAGTGAAGAAATATTGTGGCATGGGAGAAAATGTGATGAATGTGGAGTCAATCAAGACCTGCCTCTGATACTTACTAGCTATGAGATCATAGATGAGATTTAACCACTCTAAGCCCCAATTCCTTTATAAAAATTTTCTTTAGTGTGAACTTAACAAAGATAAACATACCTAAACATTTCACTAGATCAAGAACAAGAAAGAGAGTTGTATATGAAACCATGAGCTTCTCTTACCCCAAATTTAATATTATATATATATTATATTTAATATGATAGTTATAAAATTGCCTTCTTTGTTCATGGGCCCCTTATGAATTTCTTTTTGCTTTCTTCTGTATGTTGATTTTTTTAAACTTATGCTCTTTTCTTCCTTGATTTTCTTCTTTTCCTCTCTCCCTTCCTTCCTCCTTTCCTCTCTCCTTTCCTTCCTCTTTTTCTTTCTCCCTTCCTTTTTTTGTGTCCTTCCTT
>JAQQSW010000037.1:52879-68052 GCA_028646575.1 Pseudocheirus occidentalis | reverse complement strand
AAATGAGTGCCCAAGATGACACAACAGAAAGACTAGAACCCAGGAATTCAATTTTCCAGTCAATCTCTCTTTCTACATTTAATTTAATTATGAGTATAGTCTAATTTCTACAACATTTACAACTATTCCATTCTTTTGTCATCTTTGTCAATTTTCTGGATGTGAGGTGAAATCTCATGGTTGTCTTAATTTGTGTTTCTCTTTATTAGTAGTGATTTGGAACTTGTAAAAAAGCTTTTCAATAATTTTAAAGTATTTTTAAAGAATTATTTATTCATAGCCTGTGACTAGTTCACTAGTGGGGGATAGCTTTTGGTTTTCTATATTTCATTTAGTTTTCTAAATATCTTAGGTAGTAAATCCTCATAAGAGATATTGAATATAAAGGTTATTTTTCCCTATTTGACCTCATCTATTGAAATAACCATGTGATATTAGATGTTTCTGTCTTTAACTTGTTTAATTATATAGCATTGTTTTCCTAATACTGAACAATGCTTGTAGCTTTGCTATAAATCCAACTCTATCATCATCTATTTTTTTTATCATTTTAAATTTTATAATTTGCTGCAAAGCACAATTTCAAAAAACAAGGTAAAATATCCACTATGCTCCTGAGTTCTCTATTTTATTGAGAATTTTAGCCTGATCACATATTATGGGGAATTTTTTTTAAAGATATGAAGAATTATTTCCATTCTGGCTTGAGAGCAGAAAGTAAAAATGCTTCCAAAGCTATAAGAACCTAGGGATCTATCCCTAACCAATTGTCTGTAAAGGAGTTTTAGCCCAGATTAATGTTGTTATTGTTCTTGTCACTTTAAAGAACAAAAACCAAAGAGTAGGTCTTATCAATAGAGAAGAAAAATATTTTATCTTTTAAAAATGAAAATGTTTTCCTAACCACAGAAGAAAATGGACAGTTCCCAATGCCCAAGGAGCCCTAGCATCTGTATGACCCTTCATTTGGTAGATCATTTTCACATCTGTCCTGGAGAAGCAGCAGGAGGTAGTGGGACCCAGATTCTAGTCCTGGTTTTGCCATCGACTTGCTGTGTCCAGTGTGAGCAAGCTGTTTTCCTTCTTCAGGCCTCAGTTTCCTCATATATATATCAAGAGGGCTGGATTCTATGATATCAAGGGTTATTTATGGCCTCCAAGACTCTCTGAGTATTATTACCTGATCACATTATCAAGTGATCTTAGCACAATGCTTTGTGTACAGTAAGCACTTAAAGAAATGCTTTTTATTTCATTCACTTTGTTGAAATGAACTGAATTGATTCTTAAAGTAAACTCAAAAAGTTGGTAGCACTGGTAATATCTAAGAGCAACTCATATCTACATGAATATTACCTTTACAAAGCATTTGTAAAACAAGGAGTGCAGGACAACGTACAAATCCTTGGGGCCCTCCCTTGGAAACCTCCTCCCAAGCTAAAGGCCATTAGTGATTACTTTGGGTTTCTGTCCATTCAGCTGGTTCCACATCCTCCAGATTCCACTATTGTCAAGGCCAGAGATGTCAAGCACAAGACCCATGCAGCCCTGACCCACTCCCAGAGCCCCAAACCAAATTAAAACATTAGAAAATATTTAACAAAAGAAATAAAAATAGAATAAAACATTTTAAAAACCTAGTCAATATGTGATTCACAGGAATCTTTGTGTATGAATTAGTGGTCCTATTTCTACTTGCTTGGACTACTGGTCTGAGCCATGTCTCTCCATTTTGTCCATAAGAATGGCTGGAGAATATTTTCCCAGTTGTTTTGCCAAGAGGTAGGCAAACTATGTGCATAGCATTTCCCAGATTGACTAGCCTAATAATCTTGTTAAAAAAAGAAAAAGAAAAATGAGCTAATCTGGCATGATTTGTTGATGATTAAGCTCCTCTGCCCCTCATGATCATCGCTTCTCTTTCAAGATATTCACTAACCATCCCTTTAATGATATAATATCATTTTTCCTCCTACTTACTGACCTGTTGCTTGCAGACTCCTATATCTTTCTCCCTTTGGAAATCAGGATAACATTTCTTGTCCTGTGTTACCTTTCTCTTTCTTCACAATCTGTCTAACAATGAACCATTCCATGCTTTTTCTGTTGGAGCACCTGTAGCCAGCCATTAGAGTCAGGATGAGGAAGGCAGTGTTCCTTGATATGTAATTTCAGTCAAAATGCTGAATTTATTTGCAAAGTCTAATCATGCTTTCTGCTTGGCCAGGTTTCATTGAGCAGATCCACATATGAAAGATGCTTTGAGATCCTGAATTGATTTTGAAGGGTTCCATTTGTAATATTATTGATGAAAACCTAGAATCATAGGATCAAAGAGTTAGAAGGGACCTTTGAGGACATATGATTCCACTCCTAATTTAACAGAGAAGGGTACAGGCTAAGAGAGGTGAAGTGATTTGCTCTAGACACTACAGGCTGTAAATGACAAAGGTCTCATCTAAATTTGGCAAGTGTTATTAAAGTTATTTGGGAGAGATGGAGGAGAAACACAGAAAAAAGTGATTTATTATCATCCTGTTAACCCACTTCCACCATCCTCTTTGCTTCTTGTCATCACTGTCACTTGGGGTCTATCACAATGCTTGGCACATCTTAGACCCTTAATAAATGCTTGTTGATTGATCAACAAATTCAAAGAAAATGTCTCTCAGCTTCCAAGGGAGATCCAAGAAAGATACCTTAATTCAGTCGATTTTTTATGCTGTGTTTATCGTTTATTATATACAAAAATAATGTCAGAAACACCCAATGTCTGGAGGAGTTTGATCTCATGAAATCTTTGGTGCAATGTAGCATCCCATCGGAAAAACTTTTTTATTTATCTTCTGAGGAAACAATTGGAGAAACCTTCTGGTGTGGAGTGTCCCTGTGTCATTGTCTTTTAAAGGGACAGACAGCCTCCTTTTTTATCCCATTTATCCCAAGGCTGATGGCATTTAATTCAGGTCTGGGATTTGGTGGCAAGGGATCAAATAAGGGGTTGTACTTTCCAGATGGCTTCAATAACCCCTCTATTTGAGGGCGGGAAATAAGACCTTAAAATGAAAGGTCCTTTACTCTCTTCCATAACATTCTATTCCCCAATCCTAGTAATCTACCCTTGCCAAGGATTCTTCCTCCTACACAACCAAGTTGTGATGTTATTCTTCTTTTTATTTAAGTAGATCTTTATTGCTCTTCTGTTCTTGCATCACCTACATTTTCTCCCTGTGTGCCTAATCTACCCCCTCCCCAAGACCCATCCCTTTGAAACAAAGACTAAAAAGGAAGAAAAAGGGAAAAAAGTCAACAAAACTAAATGATACATTGAAAAAGTTTAATATTATTTACATTGTTCCAGCACCCATAGGTCTCCACCTTCTTTGCAAAGATGGGGGCAGGTGAAGGAATAGTATCTTTTCATATCTATTATTTGGAACTTCATTTGATCATGAAAGATTTGCAACATTCAGTTTTGAATTGTTTCACTGTTGTTCTCTCCACTGACATTATTGCAGTCACTGTGTATTCTATTTTCCTGGTCTTACTTCACTCCAATCCGTATGTTTTTCTATCCTTTGAATTTATCCTGTTTGTCATTTCTTACAGCAGAGTGATCTTCCTTTACGTTTATGGGCCACCATTTGTTTGACCCTTCCCCCATCAATGGTCTGCTATCTGATTTCCAATTCTTTACTACCATAAAGAGCAATACTATAAATATTTTGGTGTATAGAGACTCTTTCCTTTTTGTCACTGACTTATCAGAGGCATGTGCCCAAAAATGGAATCTCTGGGGCCAAGGGTATGAAAATTGTAATCACTCTATTTGCATAATTCCAAATTACTTTATAAAATTTTATATCAATTCATAGCTCCACCAACAATGCATTCATATGACTGTCTTTCCACAACCTCTACAATATTGAATATTCCATTTTTTGTCATTCTTGTCAATTTTCTGGGTGTGAGGAAAAAGCCTCAATTTGCATTTCCCTTTATTAGTAGTTATTTGGAACATTTTTTCATTAGCTTGTTAATAATTTGAAAATCTTTTTAAAGCCTCATTTATCCATAGTCCTTGATCAGTTCACTTTTGGGGAATAGCTTTTGGTTTTCTATATTTCGTTTAGTTTTCTAAATATCTTAGATAACAAACCCTCAGAAGAGATATTGAGTACAAAGGTTTGTTTTTTTTATTTGACCTCATCTATTGAAATAACCATGTGGTATTAGATGTTTCTGTTTTAAACATGTTTAATTATATACATTGTTTTCCTAATGTTGAACCATCCTCACATCTTTGGTATAAATCCAACTAGATCATCATTCATTTTTTATATATTTTTTTAAATTTGCTGCAATCTTTTTGCTTGGATTTTATTTTAAAATTTTGAATTATTACTCATTAATTGTATTGTTCTGTAGTTCTCTTTCCTTGATTTCCTTTTCCTTTATAATAATATTTATCTCATTAAAGGAGTTGGATAAAAATTAAAATTTTTCAATTTTTGAGAATAATTTATGTAGCATAAATATTAATTACTCTTTTTAAATGTATAAAATTCTTTTGTAAATCCATCTCAATCAGGACTGGTTTTCCCTTGGTATTTGCTTTATAGCTAATTCCATCTCCTTTTCTGAGACTGGATATTTTAAGGCTTCTATTTGGTATTCTTTTAGATGGGCATTTTATATTTTAAGGAAATCTCTTTGTGTTCCCAGTTTTGTTGACATATAACTGTGTTATATAACAAACTGACAATTCTTTTTATTTTTTCTGGTTTTGTTGCAATTTCTTCTTCTTTATATTTTATTAATTTAATTTTTTCTCTTCTTTATTTTTAATCAAGTAGAATAGAAGTTCATCAATTTCATTAGTCTTTTCAAAGAATCAGTTTTTAACTTTGCTTATCACTTCCACATTCTTTTTTGATTTCTAATTTCTCTGTTCTTCAAATTTTCAAGATTTCTTTTTTCTCTTTATTTTGGGTTAGTTTATTTTATTGCTTTTTTATTTTTAAAAATACATATTTGCTTCAAAAATCCTCTTTGTGTCTATTTTGTCAGTGTATGGCTTTTAAGGATATAATTTTTCTTTAGAGGATTGCTTTAGCTCCCTCCCCAAAATTTCATCATTAGCATTAGCATTACTTTTCATATGGTTACTGTTCATATGATTTGTTCTTTAGCACTCCCATTTTTTAGGATTCTAAAAGTCATGTTTTTTTTGAATCTGTGTCTTTTTGTTGTGCTCCCTGAAATAATGTCTAGAGTCATTTTTAGTATTTGTGCTTTTTAATATTTATTTATAATTCCTCTGCGCCCTATTATATGAATATCATGTGGTGCTGACAAATATGTATAGTGCTTAAATGTTTTACAGAGTTCTCTTCTAAATCCATCTAGATCAGGAGATTCCCCCTCCCCCAACACTGGTATTTAACAAAATGAAAAACCTTTTAGCTCCGAATTCTCCAGCAGTTTATTCAGTTCTAAACAAGGTGTCCCAAAAGTAAGTGCAGTTTTAAACTTTAATAACTTCAGAAGTATGAATACTATAGAATTACTAACAGTCATTGAAAAGTTAATTATTTAACATTTTAAGATGTTGACATAGTAGGGCGGCTAGGTGGTGTAGTGAATAGAGCACCGGCCCTGGAGCCAGAAGGACCTGAGTTCAAATCTGCCTTGGACATTTAACATAAAAATTAGCCGTGTGACCTTGGGCAAGTCACTTAACCCCAATTGTCCTACCTTCTCCCCTCCCCCTTGCCAAAAAGCAAACAAAATCAACAACAACAACAAAAAGGATATTAACATATTTCTCATTAAAATTCAACATAACAACTGCCATGGGTTATACATCACTCCAGTTGATTCTTAAACTTTGTAAAAACTTTGTAAAACTTTGTAAAAACTTTCATCACCTGCTGCTCAGTGATTAAAAGAATTACATTTGCAAGCCTAGCCTTATGATCTTCCAGCAAACAAGATTTGAGGTGTATATGATAATTTTGATAGGACCCCACAAGAAAAAGTCTAATGGAGACAGATCAGGTGAGGGAGGTAGCCAAGAAAGAGAACCTTCTCTACCAAATCTGCCAGGCTCACAAAGTATCATCCAGACAATGAAATTAAAGCGAACATTCTATTATTCAAAATTCAAAAAGCCTAAATGAACATAAAAGATATTTAAATATGAAAACTTTCAAATATTAGTGTGAGTTTGTAGCATTATATTTCTGGAGTTATTAATGCTTAAAACTGCACTGACACTTTTGGGACATACTGTATTTTGCCTTTTGTCTTCTTTCTATTAGATCTGCACAATTCTGTGAGAGAAATATTACTCTCTCTACTATTATTGTGCCACCCTCTTTTTTCTCGATTAATTTTGATGCTATTCTATGTTGATCCCATAAATTTAATGTTGATATCAATTCATTGACCACGGCTCTTTTATGTGTAGTATAATTTTCTTGTTTATCTGTTTTTAAATTATGAATTTTAATTCTTGCTTGGTATTTTTTGATTGTGGTATTTTTTTTGAACTCCTGCCTTTTTTTATTCACATGACTGAAAGTAAATTTTGTTTCACCATCATATTTTGGTTCTGTCTATGTCTTTGCCATTTAAGCACCTTTTTTTGCAAACAATAGATTGTCGAATTTTGTTTTCTTATGCATTCTGCCACTCTTTTTCTTTTATTGCATTATTTAAATCATTTATATTTATGATTATGAATTATGTTATTGTTTTCCTCCATTTGTGTCTGTAGTATTGCTTTTTTTAAAAAAGGAATTCTTTTGTTCCTGTTCCTGCTTTAAATTAATACCCTGGCTCTACAGTTAGAGTTTGCTTAAACTACTTTGATAGGTAGTTAGTTTAAACTACTTTGATACAACCACAGGTTCTCTGCCCCCTCATCTTACTCCCCTTTTCATTTGTTGACTGTTTCTTAATTTAAAGATTTGTTTACTGATTTTATTTCCTTTTTCTTACTTAGTTATCAAATTCTTTTCCCTTCCTTTTATTTTTCAGTTATCAGTTATTTAAAAATCTCCCCTCTTCTGTTCCTCTCCAACTCCATTTGTTTGTTAGGTTTTTAAATTTTTTCTGAACCTTATTCTAAGGATTTCCTTACCTTTTTCTCTACATTAATTCCCTTCCCTTTCAGTCTATTCTGAACATTTATTCTCTGATCCAAGAGCCACCTTTATGTTTATTCCTTCTTTTTTCTCTTTGTGGTCCTCATAAATTAGAAGGAACCTTAGAACATAGAACATCAGAGTTTGGAAATGACTTTAGAGGCCATCTAAGTCCCATTCTCTCTTTTTTTAAAATAAGGAACCTGAAAAACCCAGAGAGATGAAATGATTTGGCCATGGTCAAATAGATAGTAAATGGAATCTCAAGTCAAAGCTCTTTCCAATGCACTATTTAATTTTTTTTGTGTGTTAACCTCAGTTTTCTCTCTCTTTGAAATGGGGATAAAAATCCTGAATTGCCCAATCCACAGAG
The DNA here is from genome assembly GCA_028646575.1 of Pseudocheirus occidentalis. NCBI lineage: Eukaryota > Metazoa > Chordata > Mammalia > Diprotodontia > Pseudocheiridae > Pseudocheirus > Pseudocheirus occidentalis. The sequence goes on along the minus strand of JAQQSW010000037.1, from coordinate 60,528 downwards.
TTATTAAACTCTAATGAGTTAGGATATATAAAGTTGTTTATAAACCTTAAAGCATCATGAAATTATTGCTAATTATCAGGAGGCATCTAAATGGTGTTGTGAGTAAGGGACTTGGAGTCAGAAAAATTTAAGGAAAAATCTTACCTCTGACACTTACTGTCTGTGTGACCAACTCACCTAACTTCTGTCTGCCTCGGTTTCCCCATCTTTAAAATGAAGATAATAATAGCACCTGCCTCACAGGGTAATTTTGAAGGTTTTTTGAGAATCAAAAGAGATAATATTCATAAAGTGCTTTGCAAACCTTAAAGAACCATATAAATGCCAGCTAGTACTATTAATCAGCAAGCATTTATTAAGCACCTCCTAAATGCTGAGCACTGTCCTAAGTGCTTGGGATACAAAGACTAAAAATAATCCCTGCCCTCAAGGAGCTCACATTCTAAGGGAAGAAGAAATATGTTCTTGTCTAAGTATATATATATATATATATATGTACATATATATGTATGTTTACACACACATATACATATACCTACATATACATATGCAAAATTTGTTGTTGCAATGAGATTTTATGAAGGACTTGAGGCTAAGTGGATTTATCACCACCTCTCTGGTCACTCCCCCAATTTGTACTCAGATTCACAGAGTTCGGACTTCCAGAAGGTAGCTGCTATTCACAGATTTTAGAGTTAGCCTGTGAGTCTGTACTTTTAAATTTTTTAAATTTTATTTTTAATTTATGGAATAAAAAACATTTCCATAACATAGTACAATAAAATATATGATTACACATGGATATTATGTACAACTTGCTATTCCTTTCAAATATACAACAAAATTATCATGCAAATTCCCCCCCTTTTTTTAACTACCTTCTACCCTCCCCTGCCCTAAAGATGGCTGCCATTAGACACAAATTGGTATATAAGTGTGTATAAGTATGTATGTGCATACGTATATATGTATGTGTGCAAAATTATTCTATACATACTTCTACTTATAATTTCTTTCTCTGGATGCAGATAACGTTTCTTTATATGTCCATTATAGTTAATTTGGGCATTAATAATAGATAAAATAACTTATTCACTTAAAGTTGTTCTGAAGACAATATTGCTGTTATTGTAAACGATGGTTGATTCAGCTCATTTTGCTCTTTGTTTTTTCATGCAAGTCTTTCCATGTTTTTCTAAGATCATTGAGCTCATCTTTTCTTATAGCACAATAGGATTCCATCACAATCATATACCACAACTTGTTCAGTTATTCTCCAATTGATGAGCATTTCTGCAATGTTCAATTCTTTGTCACCACAAGGAGAACTGGTATAAACATTTTGGAACATATAGGTTCCTTTCCTTCTTCCCTAATCATCTTTAGAAATAGACCTAGTTGTGGTATTTCTGGGTCAGAGGATATAGGTAGTTTAATAACTTTTGGGGTATAATTCCAGATTGCTCTCCAAAAATAGTTGTATTAGTTCACAAGTGTGCCAACAATGAATTATTGTCCCAATTTTTTCACGTCTTCTCCAACATTTATTTTTCAATTGTTTTAGCCAATCTGGTAGGTGTAAAATGATATTTCAAGATTGTTTTCATCTACATTTCTTTAATCAATAATGATTTTGAGCATTTTTCATACGACTATAGATAGCTTTGATTTCTTTGTTTGAAAACTTCCTATCCATATCCTTTCACCATTTATCAATTGGGAAATAAATTTTCCTCAGTTCTCTACAGATTTAAGAAATGAGGCCTTTATTAGAGACACTTGTCGTGAAACATTTTTTCCCCCAATTTAATGCTTTCTTTTTAATTTTAACTGCTTTGGTTTTGTTTGTGCAAAAATGATTTAATTTTTTATAATCAAAATTATCTATTTTACATTTTGTGACGCTCTTTATATTTCCTTTGGTCTTAAATTCTTCCCTTATCCATGGATCTAACAAATAAAGTATTCCATGCTCTCCCAATTTGCTTATGATATCATACTTTATATGTAGGTCATATACCCATTTTGACCTTATCTTAGTATAAAATGTTGATTTATACCTAGTTTCTGTCATACTGTTTTCCCACCTCCCCAGCAGTTTTCATCAAATAAAAAGTTTTCGTTCTGAAAGTTTGGATCTTTGGGTTTATCTTATACTAGCTTACTATGACCATTTACTATAAGGTAATGTGTACCTCATCTATTCTTCTGCTCTGTCACTCTGTTTCTTAGCCAGTACCAGTCTTGACAATTACTGCTTTATAATAAAGCTTGAGATCTGGTATGGCTAAATCATTCCTTCACATTTTTTTTCACTCATTACCTTGGTATCCTTGATCTTTTGTTCTTCTATGAATTTTGTTCTTTTTTTAGCTCTACAAGATAATTTTTGGTAGTTTGATTGTTATGGCATTGAATAACAAAATTAACTTAGGTAGAGTTGCCATTTTGATTATATTGGCTCAGCCTTCTGTATCTCCCTTTTATTTTTAATCAAATTGAATAAAAGTTTGTTGATTTTATTAATCTTTTCCAATAATCAGCTTTTAATTCTGTATATCACTTCTTATTCTTTTTGCTCTCCAATTTATCTGTTTTCAAGATTTCTTCTTTGGGCTTATTTTTGGTTAGTTGGGTTTTATATTTTTGGGTTTTTTGGGGGGGCAGGTTTGCATTTTAATTTGTAAAAATACATGTTTATTTTACCAATCCTCACCAATCCCAGGAAATGTTTCAAGTATAGGGTGGAGTTTGAGATGAATTTTAAAGGAAATCATGAATTTCAAGAAGCAGAAGTGAGGGAAAAAGTAAATTACAAGGCTGGAGGGCAGTCAGTGCAAAAGGAGAGAGTTGGAAGGTCATGTTCAAGGGAAAACAAGTAGATCAGTGTGACTGTGCTATACAGTGTGTGCAGGTGAGTAAAATGATATTGCTCCTGCAGTCAAACCAGGAGGGCCAGCTTGAAGCTTGAGAGGGTAATAAAAGGCCTGCTAGGTAATTGACCACAAAGGAACCACTGTGGATTTGATAGTAGTGAGAGAAAAACTGACAAAATTAAGACAGATTCCTCTTGGTTTACAGGTTGGAAACTCCCTAGTAAAGGTCTTCTCCAACTACACTCTCATTTCTCTAAATTCTAATTGTGGACTTTTTTCCACCCCAAAAGGAATCGTCTTCAGAGAGGAGAGAAAGGAATTAGGCATAATTTTGAACTCCAACATCTTATTAAGAGCTGCTGATACAGGGCCTGGGAGTCAAAGGAGTGTATGCCCAAACTTTCCTTTGTGTGTGTTTTTTAGAAAAGGTGTTATTTGGATTTAAATAAATTGATGGATTTCCTTTTTTCTTTTTTCAAATTCTGAACTTAATCACCAAAATAAAGAAGACAAAAGAATATTGTATATGAAACTATGAATCTCTCATACAGCTTGCTTTAAAAAAAATAACAAATTCCATACAGTTTCAAAACTGCCCTCTTTTCTATGCTTCCTATGAAGATCCTTTTATATTTTTCTATCCCATTTAGGAAAACGATGCAATGACCATCTTTTTTGGCATCACTATTACTAAAATCTCCCTTCCCTTACCAATTAAAAACCAAGAGGAAGTAAAAAAAACAAAACCTTGTAACTATTAAATATAGTCAAGCAAAACCAAAAAAAAAATCATAAAGGAGCCATGTCCAAAAATGAATCTTTTTTTTTTTTCATTTTGATTTCATCACCTTTCTTTCAGGGAGTGAGAAGCATGCTTCATCATAGTTCCTCTGGCAATGTGGCTGGTCATTCTATTGATCAGAGTACTTAATTTTGCCAGAGTTGTGTTGTTTTGTTTTTCAATATTGTTAGCTTTCTATAAATCGCTCTCCTGATTCTGCTCCCTTTACTTAAGTTCATACTAGCTAGGATTCTCCAAAATCATCTCTTTAGTAATTTCTTACAATGAAAAAAAATATTCAATTGCTTTCCTATGCCATACTCTGTTCAACTATTCATTTATTAATGGGCATCTCTCTTGGGTTCCAATTTATTTTCTTTTTTTCCTTTATAATCTCTTCTTCAGGGGCGGCTAGGTGGTGCAGTGAATAGAGCACCGGCCCTGGAGTCAGGAGTACCTGAGTTCAAATCCGGCCTCAGACACTTAACACACACACAAAAAAACTAGCCGTGTGACCTTGGGCAAGTCACAACCCCAACTGCCCTCCAAAAAGCAAAAATAATAATAATAATAATAATCTCTTCTTCAGGATCAGAAACAGTTTTGTTTTGTATGTGGCTGTTCCCTGTCTAGTATTAAACTTCTTCTTACACTTACATCTTTCCTCTAACTCCACTTCTCTGTTGAGGGTGACATTTTCTACCGTAAAGTGTGTGTTTGTGTGCCCTCCATCCTTCTCCATCTGATTCAGATAAGATTGAGGTTCATCTAATGCCTGCTTCGCTAACCCCTTTTTCCATATTTGTATTCTCTTCTCACATAAGCCAATTATGAGAAATAAACTTGAGCCCTTTCTTCCTTGTTTCTATACAAGTGCATTTCTTTTACATTCCCTTTTATCTTTTAAAATCCTTGGAACATTATTGGTTTGTTATTAAATTCCCTTATTATCTTTTGAAGATTCTGAATCTTCAGTCTTAAGCTTCTGAAAGGGCACTTGATTCTCCTTTTCATATTAAAATGTTAGCACTGTATCATCATATAGCCCCTTCCAGTTCCAATAAACTTTCCTTTTTAGGTTTCCCTTGACTTATATTTGTATTTCAGAATTCATCCCTTCATCATAAATTCTTCAAAGTATTTTATTCTGTTTTCTATCCATTTTTCTGTTTAAGACTGTATACAGATTTCAGAGTAAGTCATTCTTGATTTTAAGCCTATATTATTTTGGGGGTTTTTTAAAACTCTTTTACCAATGTTTTTTGTCTATTATTTTTATGTTTATTTTTAATTTGCAACATTCATTTCCACAAGATTTCAAGCTACAAATTTTCTCGCGTCTCTCCCCTACTTACCACCCCCAAACAGTGATTCCACTGAATACCCCCCTCCCCCAATCTGCTCTCTCCCATATCCTCCCCATCCTCCCTCCGGCTTTCTGTTAGGACAAGATAGATCTCCATACCCCAATGCCTGTATATCTTATTTCCTAGTTGCACGTAAAAAAAATAAATAATAACTTTTCTTTAACATTTGAGTTTAAAACTTTGAATTCCAGATTCTTTCCCCTCTTCCCTTGTCACCTACTCCTACTGGGAAGATACACAATTCAATATAGTTTTACATGTGTAGTTATGCAAAACATTTCCATAGTGGATATATTGTGAAATACTAACTATATTTCCCTCCATCCTATCCTGCCCCCCACTTGTTCTATTCTCTACTTTGATCTTGTCCCTTTTCAAAAGTGTGTGCTTCTAACTACCCTCCCCCCAATCTGCCCTCCCTTCCATCATACCCCTCTCCTCTCCTTCCCCTGTACTCTCCTGTAGGGCAAGATACCCAATTTAGTGTGTATGTCATTCCTTCCCTAAGCCAAGTTCAATGAGAGTAAGGTTGACACATTCTCTTTTGCCTTCCTGATCTTCCCCTACATTGTAACAGTTATCCCTTGTCTCTTCTATATGAGATAATTTACCCCATTCTGTCTTTCCCCATCTCTTCTTATTATATTCCTCTCTCACCTCTCAATTTCACCTTTTAAATATCATCCCTTCCTATTCAATTAATCCTGTGTCCTCTGTCTATGTATACCTGTACATACATATACATACACTTACATACACACACATATTTATATTCCCTTCAACTATCCTCATATTGAGGAAAGTTTTATAAGTTACAATGATCATTTTTCCGTGTAGAAATGTAAACAGTTTAACTTCAATAAGTTCCTTATGATTTCTTTTCCATTTTTACCTTCTCATGCTTCTCTCACTTCTTGTATTTGAATGTCAAATTTCTATTCAACACTGGTTTTTTTTTTCATCAAGAATGCTTGAAAGTCCTCTATTTCATTGAATGACTATATTTTCCCCTGAAACATTATACTCAGTTTTGCTGGGTAGATGATTCTTGGTTTTAATCCTAGCTTCTTTGACCTCCAGAATATCATATTCTAAGCCCTTCAATCCCTTAATGTAGAAGCTGCTTTCTCTTGTGTTATCCTGATTGTGTTTCCACAATATTCAAATTGTTTCTTCTTGGTTGTTTGTAATATTTTCTCCTTGACCTGGGAACTCTGGAACCTGGCTATAATATTCCTAGGAGTTGGGGGTTTTTTGTGATCTTTTTCAAGACGTGATCAGTGAATTCTTTCAATGTCTATGTTGTGCTCTGGTCCTAAAATATCAGGGCAATTTTTCTTGAGAATTTCTCGAAGGATGATTTCTAGGTTCTTTTTTTAATCATGGCTTTCAGATAGTCCAATAATTTTTAAATCATCTCTCCTGGATCTATTTTCCTAGTCAGTGGTTTTTTTCAATGAGATATTCTACTTTTTTGTTTGTTTGGATCTATCTGTTTAATAGTATCCTGGTTTCTTATAAAGTCATTAGCTTTCATTTGCTCCAATTTAATTCTGAAGGAATTATTCTCTGCAGTAAGATTTTGAAATTCCTTCTCCATCTGGCAAATTTGGCTTTTTAAGGCACTCTTCTCCTCATTGACTTTTTGGGCCTCTTTTGCCATTTCAATTACTCTATTTTTTTAAGGTGTTATTTTTTTCAGTCAGGTTGTTGACTCTCTTTTCATGATTTTCTTGCATTATACTCTTTTCCCAATTTTTCCTCCACTTCTCTTACTTGATTTTCAAAATCTTTCTGGAGCTCCTCCATGGCCTGTAACCAATTCATATTTTTCTTGGCAGCTTTTAGTGAAGGAGTGTTGACTGTATGGTTTTCCTCTCATTCCATTCTTTGATCCTTTTTGTCCCCAAAAAAGGAATCTAAGGTTTTATTGCTGTGCTTGCTTCGCTTCCTTTGCTTGATCATGTTGCCGCTCAATTACTTGACTTTTGAGCTTCTTGGCATAGTAGAACTCTGCCTCCAGGGAGGAGAACTTTGTCCAAAATCTTTGGGGTTTTCACACCTGCCAGAGCTATTAGTTGGACACCCTCTCTGCAGCCCCCATGCACTCTGGCCCATTGGCTACACCTCCCAGGACTTCCACCCGAGACAGCAATCCATATCCAAGCAGGTTAAAGCAAGAGTGATTACCCTCTGAATGGTTGCTTGGTCCCCCTACAATCTGCAGACCAGGAGCACTGAAGCAGCCACACAGTGGTGGGTGCATGGCTGCCATGCTTCACTTCTCACCCCGGGGAGAGGGGCCAGGCCCACTCTTGTATCCCCAGTTCCAACAGAGTTCCACACTGACCTTTTACGTTGTCTTTGGCATTTATGGGTTGATAATTCTGGAAACTTTCACTGCTGCTGGTGATCTACTCTCCCAAAGTCTGCTCCAGCCACTGCTGGCTGGGGCCTCCTTGGGGCTAAAACCATGGAATCACGCGGAGCTGGGCTCGGCTCCCAGTATATTAAGATGAACCCTTGCTGTAGTCCTGCCAGGCTGCCTTCAGTGGGCAATTTGTTTCTCTCTATCACTTTGTGGGTTCTGTAGCTTTAAAGTTTGTTTAGAGATATATTTTATAG
>JAQQSW010000037.1:0-52379 GCA_028646575.1 Pseudocheirus occidentalis | reverse complement strand
AGCAAGTATTATATGTAATGGAGATAAACTAGAAGCATTTCCAATAAGATCAGGGGTGAAACAAGGATGTCCACTATCACCCTTTTTATACAATCTGGTACTAGAAATGTTAGCAGTAGCAATTAGAGAAGAAAAAGAAATCAAAGGAATCAGATTAGTCCAAGAAGAGACTAAGCTATCACTCTTTGCAAATGATATGAGGATATACTTAGAGAATCCTAAAGAATCAAGTAAAAAAACTTCTTGAGACAATAAATAAATTTAGCAAAATTGCAAGATATAGAATAAACCCACATAAATTCTCAGCATTCCTGTATATTTCTAACAAAGTCCAACAGCAAGAGATAGTAAGAGAAACCCCATTTAAAGTTACTGTAGACATTACAAAATATTTGGAAATCTACCTACCAAAACAAACCTAGTACCTATATGAACACAACTACAAAACACTTTTCACACAAATAAAATCAGATCTAACCAACTGGAAAAACATCAATTGCTCATGGCTGGGTTGAGCTAATATAATAAAAATGACAATTTTACCTAAATTAAATTACATATTTAGTGCCATCCCAATCAATCTACCAAAAAATTACTCCATAGAGCTAGAAAAAATAGTGACAAAATTCATTTGGAAGAACAAAAGGTCCAGAATATCAAAGCAATTAGTGAAAAGAAATGCTAGGGAAGGTAAACTAGTTATACCAGATTTTAATCTGTATTATAAAACAGTAGTCATTAAAACTACTTGGAACTGGCTGAGGAATAGAGTAGGGATCAATGGAATAGATTGGATACAAAAGACTCAGTAATCAACAATTATAGTAATATACTGTTTGATAAATCCAAAGTCTCCAGTTTGAGGGATAAGAACTCCCTATTTGACAAAAACTACTTTAAATTGGAATATATAACTAGTTTATAAACTGGGCATAGACCATCATCTAATGCTATACACCAAAATCAAGTCTAAATGCGTTCACAATCTAGGTATAAAGGCTCATACTATAAGTAATCTAGGGAAGCAAGGAGTAGTTTATCTGTCAGATTTATGACGTAGGGAAAACTTTATGACCAAAGAAAAGTTGGAGAGCATTATAAAATTGCAAAATGGATAATCTTGATTACATTAAATTGAAAAGTTTCTGTACAAAGTCAATATAACCAAGATAAAGAGGGAAGTAGGAAATTGGGAAAGACAACCAGTGTCTCTGATAAAGGTCTCATTTATAAAATATACAGGGAATTAAGTAAAACCTATAAGTATACAAGTAACTCTCCAATTGATAAATGGTCAAAGGATATGAACGGGCAATTTTCTGTTCATCATTTCTTATAGAACAATAGTATTCCATTACATTCACATACCACTACTTGTTCAGTCATTCTGCAATTGAGGGGCACCCCCTTAATTTTCAGTTCTTTGCCACTACAAAAAAAAAGATGCTTTAAGCATTTTTGTGCATATCAGTCCTTTCCCCTTTTTTAATGATCTCTTTGGTAGGCAGACCTAGTATTAGTGTTACCAGATCGAACGAAGAGTATGCAGGTTTTATAGACCTTTGGGTATAGTCCCAAATTGCTCTCTACAATGACTGGAGCAGTTCACAACTCCACCAGCAATGCCTTAGTGTTCCAATTTTCCCATATCTTTTCCAATATTTATCACTTTCCTTTCTTTGTCAGGTTAGCCAATCTGATAGGTGTGAGGTGGTACTTCAGAGTTGTATTAATATACGTTTCTCCAACAAATAGTGATATAGAGCATTTTTTCATAGATACCAGCTTTATTTCCTAAACTAAAGCTTTGTGCCAGGGCCAGGCTTTGATCCTTGCTGTGCTTTTGGATGGAGTAGTTAGCCCTGCTTGATTTCTCTCTGGTTCGCCTTAGTTCCCTCTCCTCTGACCTCCACCTACAGTGGTTAAATCCCCCTGGATCTTTGAAGTTCATATTACTGGATATGTAGGGATCTCTGGCATCTCAGGACTGAGTGCTAGGACCTTAGAATTGCTAGGTACTTGGAGTGTCCCGATGTGAACATAATCATGCCCATGGGCTTCCAAAGTCCTTTGTATAGTTTCGAATCTATAGTTTTGATGATTTCTGGCCACCGTGGGATTTTCTTGGGGGCACTCTTTCCTTTTACTGCCTTCACATACATACTTGCAGCATGTGTTTCAGACTCATCTCTGCCATTCTGGGAGACTGCTTGCTTGTTCGCCTGAACTGGCACTGACTTTACTAGCGGCATCTTTTCCTACTGTCTGTGTCTTCTAGCTCACTTTTTGTGCAATTATGATGTAGACAGTTAATTACTATGGTGTCTCATTGGATTTATTATTTGTTATTTGGTTTGACAGAATTTCAGCTTTTTGATGAAAGAGATTGGTGGAAACTAGGTGGGATGCCTCTGTTCAGGCGCCAATCTTGATTGGAATTTTTTACTTTCCCTTTGAAATGAGTTGTTGAAGGATTTGGCCCAGGAATCACTAACAGTTTAGAGGAAGACTTTCTTAGGTGACTCAATGGAATAAGAAGAAAATTCCTAATCTAAGGAATGGACCCAAGCTCCTGTTTCTTTATCTATACCTAGGATATAATAGCTCTCATCCAGTCCTGCTGCCATATCCCAAGGACCAGTCTCTGTCCAATGTTTTGAGATCTCTGGAGGGAAGGTTCTCACAGAGGCAGATATCATGAGTTCTTTCTGAGGCTATTGAACGACTCTGCCAGTGAGTTATTATCAATTTTTTCAGTCCCTATCTTCCTGAATTTGAAACTCAGAGGTGAAAGGTTGTATATGCCAGCCCCCTTCATGAAGACAGTCAACAAGCTAGTAGGATGCTTCAGCTGAGCCCTTGATTCTGGCAGAAAATCTCAGTGCCCATTCCACAAAGACCTACTTAGGTCCTAAAGCCTCCCTTCCATAGTGATGACAAGAGCAGCCACCAGGTGAAAGCAGTGCTCTGGGTCAGCAATCATAATCACTGATGTTTCTATCAGTGCTTTAAAGTTTGCAAGGTACTATACGTATAATATTTCATCTGGTTATCTCAATACTATAAGATACTTCCAATACCCCTTGTTCTACAGCAATTAATGATTTTTTTTATTTTGTTGTTTTACAGATGAAACTAAGGCTCCAAGATTACGTGTGACTCTTCCTGATTCTAAAGGCAACTATTTATTGTCCCATGTACAGCTCCTAGAAAGAGTTAGCTTCCTAAGTTTCTTTCTCCTAGGGATTGAGCCAAGAACTGAGAAAAACCTGACTCGTGAGTGCAATGGTAAGATGAATTTATTTGTAAATTTGAAAAAGAAAACCCACAATACACATTTGAGACTTTGAGATGGAAGTTTGAAGAGCTTGTGTTCCTGATCCTAAACCCTTGCTTACAACCTTTCTCAGGATTGAATGGTTAAAAGGCCACATTAGACAAATCTATAGCCAAGCTCGATTTAAAGCCAGGTCCTTGGAATTCTTTCATTGTAACCTGGGATCCTTCATAGCTTACCTGGGGTTCTTTTGTTGTTTCTTGGGATTTTTCAATTGTCTTCTAATTACCATCTTTGTTTTCTTTTTGAAGAAACTTCCTGCTGAAGAAAGAACCCTGAAAGAAAGTCTACATATGTACCGCAAGACTTCCAGGGAGTTTTACTTCAAGATTAATAGAACTATGATGGCTTTAATTGGTTGTTTAATATTTTAATTTTCTATTCATACTTTCTCACCTGAAAACCCTTTGTTCATTTTGGGGAAAATTATCCCTTCAGGCCATGATTTAAAAAAAAATTTATTACAATGAGTGAAGAAATGCTCAGCCTTCATATTCCTTAGTACCTTATTTTATTTCATTAGGAATTGTCTAAAGTAGTGCCTAATAATATCCAATTTGTGTTTAAAACAACAAAAGAAAAGATCATTTTGTATTGGGCACATGCAAGATGTCCTCCAGTTGATCTATTACCCAAATAAAAGTGTGGTATGATGCAAAGAGTGCAGAACTTGGATTTGGAGATCCTGGGTTCAAATCCCAGCTCAGTACCTGCTACCTGACTGACCTTGGCTAACTGTCACTTAATCTTTGGGGGCCCCAGGTTTTTCATTTAAAATGAAGGGGTGGACTAAGGATTCTTGAAGGTCCCTTCTAGCTCTGGAACTATGACTTTAAGACCAAAACCGTGTTACTATTGATTTCCAAATATCATTGTCCATTAAGGCAGTATCTCATTGAGGATAAAGACCAACACGGAAGTCATGAAGACTTCAGTTAAAGAATTGCCTCTGATACACACTAGCTATGTATATGGACTATATAGGCAAGTCAGCTAACCTTTTGATGCCCCCGGGCAACTGTCTAAGACTATAGTATTAATAATATTGTTGGTGAATTTACAGATCTGGACCAAAAAACAACAATAAAAGCCAATAGCCAGTAGACAATGGAAAAACATTGGATTTGTCATCAGAAACACTGGATTCAAGTGCAGACTCTGTTTCTTAATGCTTGTGTGATCTTAGGAAACAACCTTTCAAGGCCTCAGCTTCCTTATTTGTAAGCTATCAGATCTCTGAAGTGCCTCTCCCCTGAAATAGTCTAAATTCCAAGGCCACTTTCTTCTCCACCATGTTCTATACCCAAGGGCTTTTCTAGCTCAGACATTCAAGATTCAGGACTCTAGAGTCAATTTTTTCAATTTTCAAATGAGGGGCTGGACTAGATGAATCCTATGGTCCCTTTCAGCTCTAAATCCTATAATCATGGCTGTCAGAGGTAACTCTAGTAGACAAATGACAGACTATTCACTTGAAGTCACAATTAACTATCTGACCTGGTTTCCCATTTATTTTCTTTTCCACGTTAGACTGTTAGACCTTCAGTTCTCAAGCAAAAGCCATATTGTGCTTCTGGGTCTTTTGTTTTAGTCTCCTTGCTTCTTTGATAAACATTCCCACCCCCCTTCTCCATTCTCTCCCCACCCCCCATCAAAAATACTGTAAGCCAATGTATTGTATAGAAGAATGTTGACTCTGTGTTCCTCTTCCTTCTTCAACCCTTCCCCCACCTTCATCATTATCGTCAGTCCCTTCTCGTTATCAAGAATTCTAAGGAGTAGAATACTCATCGGGAGACTTTATGAGGCAGACTCTGGGGTGCACAATAATCTTCTTGCAGTATCTGTAGCTATATTGACTCCACGACTGTTAAAAACAAAAATAAAAAGAACTCAAGGACCATGTAGTACCTTTGATTAGTGACAGACTCCAGTTGCCGTCGATGTCAATGGAGCTTGAAAGTGGATGGAAGTCAATCGATCAGGAAAGTGAGCTCAGGTAACTCAGAAGGCACATAGGGTAGTAGCAACAAGGCACTTTGTTGTTGAGCATAACTCCATTTAGAATTACAGGCAACGTTTCTCCCTGGAGCATTCGCCACCCTATGGCCCAGAAGTAAGTATTATTGGGATCCTCTCTTGGCCAGTTGCTTCAATAAACAAAAGCCTAATGACAAGGCTACAGGAATCTATGTCTTAAAGAATTATTGAAGTAAAGTAACAATAGGCATGGTACATGGGAGCCAGAAAGTTTTCAGGGATGTCAGCAGGCAGGATTGTTGTATTCAGGAATGGGACCTTCTGTGGACGCAAGCTTAGGCTGTTCCCCATTTTATCCAGGAGTAAGCTAAAATCACATGTACCATGGAAGTCTTATAAAGCCAGAGGGTTGGTTTTTTTGTTTTGCTTTTTTAAGCCTTTAAAGACCTTGAGTGTTCAGCCAAATGAAGACCTTTGGTCACGGAAGTGACTCCATGACTAGAATGAGGAGTCCTTATGAATTGGAGGCTACTGGACCTTTCTCCTAGGCTTAGCTGCCTCAATGACCCAGACTGTGTTTCTGTATCAAGCCAAGAGAGATTGGTCAGGGCTTAGAGTAAGTCCCCTGGGACTTACCCTTCAAGTCCACAAGTAAATGAATCACTTCCCTTTCAGATTAAGTGGGACTTTGCCCCAGGGAGAAGGGAAAACTTTGGGTGGGAGTTAGAGAAATGCATTTTCCCTTTGATGCCCCTTGGTCTTGCTTTGACTCAATGTCTGACCTGCAAATACTCTGCTGGCCAGCACAATCAAGTTCCTCTCTCCTTTCAGCTATTTAGGGCCTCGGTTAAAAAAAATAGTCACGACATAAATTTGACCCAAATTATATGAAAGTATCTGTTTACTCATTATAGCTTTTTAAGATGTGTGGCTACAAAATCAAAAGTGATTTAGATGTGGTAAAGTGAATTAAGAATAAGGCAAAAAAAGAAAACGGATGGTACAGACAATAAGGGGTAAATTTAGTTCTATGGGTTTTTTTTTTCCTTCAAATTGTTATTTCTATAGAGACTAAAGTTAGGAATTTCTTAAATTACTTCCCTTCTTTGGACCTATTTCTTCCTCTGCAAAGTAAAGGAGTTGGCCAAGAGAATCTCTAAAATCCTCTCCACTTGCAAAATTCCATGAGTATTTTTCTTTCCTTAATAATTCTTTCAGTAATGTAAGAATCTATGATTTTGTCAGTATCAGTATTCGGGCAACTTGGCCATGATGGAGGAAGTTTAGCATAATGGAAAGAACATTGACTTTCAAATCAGAAGACTGAAGTTCAAATTCCACCTCTGGCACTTACTGCATGTGTATAACCTTGTCATTTAACATTCCTGAGCCTCAGTTTCCCCATTTGTAAAATGAGGAGGTTGGACTAAATATTCTCTCCAACCTTTTCTAGTTCCATGATCCTCTGTTATCTCCTCTGATCTTAGTTAGGTTTCTCTGCCAACATCAACCCAATCTCAACTATATGTCCTGAAATGATCCAATAGGATGCATTCCCTAGGTCATGTGCTAAAGAGAACCATGACACCTTTCACTGTGGGACCACCATTTGGAAGGCCCTTGAGACTCAAAGGTAAGGCAGGAGGAGTGAGCGACTATAGTAGTTTGGTGGGTTCTGGACCAGACTTATTTATTGATCCATCAAGTTCCAAGGACTGAGAGAGCTGGATTTATGCGGCAAACGTGTGAACTCCAATAATAGAGGTAAACAATGATGCCAACAGCCCTCACTATCTGTGCAGCCTGAGGAACCCAACATCTGTGAAAGTGGTACAGTATGTCCTCTTAAGTGATTCATCCACTAGAGTGCACGCGCGCACACACACACACATACACACACATACACACACACTACCACTGAATTATTTTCATTTTTAAATAAAAGTTCAAATGGCCTCCATCAGCTGCAAATTTAGAAAAACAATGATAGAGATCCTTCAAGGATCTGTGATTAAAAAAAAAATGAACAAAAGTAAATCACCAAAAGCCACCCTCGACTTTTCAGAAAGCTTCTGAGTCTGAGCTCAAAAATGCAAGTGCTTCCCAACAGACAAAATGTGGTCCTGTTGGCTCCATCACCTGTGGCTCCATCATCCCCTGGGATCTGCACAGCTGGTCTGGATCTCTGTTCCTTTTACTATATTCCTGGTCCCTGTACCTTGAGTCCCAATTTGGCAAGAATGGGAAATGAATTGTGATGTCTGCTCTCTTTCTTCTATTGGCTATAGGGTTTGAGAGCCCAAGTGGCTTTTATTCATCCAATAAAGACCAGGTCCACAGAGTTCTTCACAGGAGACCCTCAAATAACTACCCAGTTGAAACAAAACCTTAACTGTCAGACAGCTGGTTTGCCTGTTTGAGACATGATTGGGGAATTTCCCCTGTATTATTGACTTGGTTTTTTATATATAAAGAACTGAAGTGATTGGTGGGGTTCAAGGAAGTATAACAATATGTCTAGGAGACACTTTGAGTGGTAGGGATATAAGAATAAGGAGGAATGGAATATCAGGCTATGTCTGTCTTGTATGTTAGCATTGTTTTCCTTTTAGGATAATGATCTGGACCTGTGATTTCATCAGTGTGGGAAAATCCAATGTAGAACCTCCCTACCAATTCACATGAGCAATTTATCTATTTCTCTCTCTCCTTCTCCTCTTCCTCCTTCTCTCTCTCTCTCTCTCTCTCTCTCTTTCCCTCACCCCTCTCTGTCTCTCCTCTCTCTCATTCTCTGTCTGTCTGTGTCTCTGTCTCTCTGTCTCTCTCTGTCTCTCTCTCTCCCTCTTTCTCTCTCTCTCCTCCCTCCCTCTCTTCCTCTCTCCCTCTCTCTCTCCCTCCCTCTCTCTCTCTCTCTCTCTCTCCCTCCTTTACCTCTTTCTATTTCTGTATCTTTCTATTTATCTTCTAATCTTTCTATATATGTTTATAACAGATTTTGATTTTATTTATTAATGGGGAGATGGGGTAGATGAGAGAGATTGATTTAAAAAATAAAATTTAATTCGAAAAAATTCTGTTCTCGTAAAGTTCCCTGAGAAGGAAAAAAAATTAGTTCTTCTGAAGCATCTCCTGTGTGTCAAACCCAGTGCTAAGTGCTTTATAAATATTATCTTATTTAAATCCTCACAGCTCTGGTTGGCAGGTGCCTTAACTGCTTCCATTTTACAATTGAGGAAACTGAGGCAAACTGAGGATAAGTGACTCGCCCAGTATCACAAAGCTAGCAAGTATCTGAATATATATTTGAACTCAGAACTTAGCACAGTGGTTTGCACACAGTAGGCCCTTAATTCATGTTTATCGATTGATTGATTGATTTGATTTCAGATCTTCCTGACTCCTGGTCCAGTACTCTAATTTCTGTGCCACCTCGATGCCTCAGTGGCTGGGGCATACCCAAGGTGATAGAGCCAGTATGGGTTAGAAGTGGGATTTGAACTCATATCTATTTGACTCTAAGACCTACCATCCAACTATCCATCTTCCCATTCTATTTCTCATACTCTAATACAGAAGTATTATTCACTACCATGGTTTACAGTATTTAACTGGCACTGAGAATTGATGTTAATATTATCCACTGTAATTTCTCCCTGATGCCTAGCATAATACTTTACATATAACAGGCATGTAGTAAATACATGCTGAATCAAACAGAGAAGATGCTTTCCAAATACCTCCAAATATCTCTTACCTGGTCAATGACTCTTGTGAAGCTCATTGTAAAGGCTGTACCACTGCAGACATGGGCTTCTCCTTGCTTCCCGAAAGAGTCAAGTCAAAGGTTGCCTTAATGACCGAGATACAGCAATGTAGCTGGGGCAACATTGTAGAGACCCAATTTTGGGGGGTCCTGATATGAAAGGACATCCGTGAACCCCTATCAGTCCAAATTCCTACTTTATTGAGTCCTGGATTAAGAACTGAGAAGGAACTTAAAAATCTAGTCCAACCCCTCATTCCCCCCATTTACAGAAGAAGAAACTGAATCGGAGAGTGTGATTCAATCAAGTTTATGCAGGTTGAGGAAGGTAAGAGGTAAGGTAGAGGAAGGATTTTAAGAGGTAGAGGAAGGATTGGAAGTGAGCTCTTCTCACTAAATATCCAGCTCTAGGCTGCCCTCTCTGGGGACTTTTGCCTCAGAGGAGAATGAATAAGAGAGTTTCTTCCACATAACCCAAGTTCTATGGGTAAGACCTTGCTTTTCATTTCATTTTAGACAAGTGTTAATTGCCTGCTCTGGGCCAGGCACTTTGATAATCCAGAATTTACAAAGACAAAAGGCAAATTGCCTTCTGCTTCCATTCTCTGGGTTTCCTGCTTCCTTCCAGCTTCCTAAGGTAGCCAGGCTGGGTTAACAACTGACACTCCACAAAGGCAGTGCCAAACTAATGCATGATCCCCAGCAGCCATTTCCAAAGCACCAAAAAAAAAAACCCCAACAAAACAAAACAAAAGAAACTTTCCATGTGACTTGAAAAAGTGAATTTTGCTTGAGTGCTATATTTCCCATCCTAGTTAATTAAACAGAGTTTGAATAGATTTCCAGTATTTAAATTTCTGGACCAAGGTCTTGTTTTTCCAGTTTTGATCCTCTGGAAAGAGTTATTCTAAGTAGCTGAAAATAAGGGATCTCATACAAGTCTTTTCTCAGCAATAGGAATTGCAGTCGCCAATGCTAAAAACTGATCTTTCCTTGAATGTCTGATTCAATAACTTTATTAACTCTTTCCATTCAAACGTGACCCTCTACCAGACAGTGAGAAGAGGAATAATCATAAAATCCCAGCTTTTCACATTTTTCTCAAACAACCTGCACAGAGAAAAATGGGCTGCCATTGGGCTTCTAGAAGGATCAGAGAAAGGGAAGCATTCAGGTGTCAGTCAATAAACATTTCTTAATGCTTACTATGTGCTAGGCACATTGTTGGACCCAACTTCTGTCTAACATGAATTGGCTAATTGCTGCTTTTGGTCCTCTTCTAAAAAGGATTTCCTAAAATCAGATTAAGTGTAACGTTCAGATCACTATTGAGTGCCCATTGGATGTTTGGAGAATTGAATGCAATACTCTTTTTTTAGTCTCTCACTTTTATAAAGTGAGAGTGGCATTCTTGTTTGCTCCTCATTAGGGAAAAAGGGGGAAAAGGGTATATTCCTATCCCCAAATACTTGAAAAACACCTTCTAGGTTCTTCTGTAATAGCAGGTCTCCAAGTGAGGTCTGAGATTTTTTCAGGGATTCTGTGAAGTCAAAACTATTTTCATAATAATACTGATGATTTCATTTTTAATAGAGTAACCATAGAGAGATATAGCCCACATAAACAAAAGCTCTTCGGGATCCTCCAACAATTTTAAAGAGTGTGAAGAGGTCCTGAGACCACAAAGTTTGAGAACCACTGCTCCCTTGGAACATTCCTTCATTTCTCTAAATGAAGCTAAGGTTCAAATCCCAGCCTTGCCTTTTATCAGATTATGACAGAGCAAGCTATTTCTCTGCTCTTGGCCAGTTTCCTTTGATGTAAAATTAAAGGGGTGGACTAAACATTCTCTAAGCTCCTTTCCTGCTGCAATACTCTGTGCTCTGAACTCTACCATTCACTGTCTAAGCTGCCTTCCAGCTCTGACTTTCTGTGCTAAGATCCCTCCCAGCTCTGACATTCTGTGGTTCTAAAGTCCTTCCCAACTCTGACATCCTATGTTCTAAGGTCCCTCCCAGCTCTGACATTCTGTGGTTCTAAGGTCCTCCCAGCTCTGACATCCTGTATTCTAAGATTCCCCTCCAGTTCTGACATCCTGTGTTCTAAGGTCCTTCCCAACTCTGACAGTCTGTGTTCTAAGGTACCTCCCAGCTCTGACAGTCTGTGTTCTAAGGTCCTCCCAGCTCTGACATTCTGTGTTCTAAGGTCCCTCCAAGCTCTGACATCCTGTGTTCTAAGGTCTTCCCAGATCTGACAGTCTGTGTTCTAAGGTCCCTCCCAGCTCTGACATTCTGTGTTCTAAGGTCCCTCCCAGCTCTTACATCCTGTGTTCTAAGGTCTTCCCAGATCTGACATTCTGTATTCCATGATCTCTTCCAGCATTTTGTTCTAAAGTCCTTCCCAACCTCAGTGCTCTGAGGCCTGGGACTAGCATCATTCTTAGCTCACTGGAGCCACTGCTCCAGAAAGCCCATCTATCATCACCCCCCCAACCCCAGGCCTCTTTCCTTTCCCCAATATAGTTCCTACATTGTCTGGGATGTTTGGACTAATTTTTCAGGGTGAGAAAAGAATGATTCCCAAGAGGGAGGCTTGCTACCTTGAGGAAGAGCCACCTTGAGAAGCTCAAGATGATAGAGACACTGGTTACAATTTAAGCTCAGAAGCTGCAGCACCAGCCAGATGTTCTGTTGGAAAAGGACCTAGATATCTGCCAAAGGTCTGTCTGTGGCTTGAGACCAACTGAATCTGCTTATGATAATGGCTTTTGGATGATTCCAAGACTGGGGACTTTGAAGTGAAAGACTTTCTCAGCCTAACTCAGTTCTTTGGTTTTGACCCAGAGACTTTTTCTCTAGTTGTGAATTTACTGGACAAATTTCTACCCAAAATGAAGGTACAATCCAAACATTGTGGATGCGTGGGATTAAGTTACTTCTATCTGACTGTGGAATTGACAGAGGAAGAAAGAAATATCCCATTAACCACTGGGATCAGAATAAACCAATGCAAATTCACAGTTTCTGGCCAGATGAGAATGGAAAAGATAGCAAGAGAGAAGGTATATTGGAAAGTCAAAGCTACTACTACCTTTCAGTTTCTACAGCTCTATCATTCGCTCATTCATGAAAACTTACCATTTGAAAGAGAAAGAAGCAGAGTTTGGAATGACTGGAAGCTTAGTTTAAAGTATGCCACCATAGGATTATGTTTCCTAAAGCAAAGCCTTCTGCATTGGTATTGTCTATAATTACACTGGAGATTCAAGAACAGAAATTTATAGAGTTGACAGAAGGAGTAGAATGCCTTCAGAAGCATTCCAAGATAACTTGCCGAGAACGGACCTTCTGGCAGGAACTTGTAGCAAAGTACCTAACCGAATAGCCATCAAACAAGTATTCTAAGCCAAATGTGCAGAAGTGGAAGTGGATTATTTCTGGGTGTACTGTACGTCAGTTGAAGCATAGTTATTACAAAATCACTCATTTTCCAACAATCCCTGAAATGGGTCTTAATAGGAGTCTTATGGTGATAAAATTCAACTATTTTGAAGGCTTACTTTACATCAAACCTGGGGATTCCAATAGTAGAATGGATTTAAGCTGTGAAGCCTGAAACATAGCAACTAGGTTAGCATTGATGTTTTCAGACATGAGGGAAAAACAGGCTATAGTTGAAAATTAATTATGTGTACTGCAGTTGGACTAAATGATGATCCCCTTTGAAGCATGTTTGTAAAAACTAAAACACAGATGTGAAACTCCAATGTAGAATAAGGATGGGAAACTTTATACTGTGAATTGACAGTTAATATTGATTCAGTCTAGGAGTGTCTGGATTGGTATACTGCTTATAGGTAGTATTGATGGCAAGGTATGATTGACTCTAATTGATGTTACTTGAATTGTAATGCAAGTCCACATCAAAACAGATCAACTTCAGAAAAATGGCCTGATGCACTGTAATATAGTCAGGGTTACTAGTCTGAGGCAGTACAAACAGCCTTGTTAAACCTCTATACAACTAGATAATCCAATAATTCTAAAGGCTTCTTTTCATGTGGCATATTTTTTCATTTAACTTTGATTCTAAAATTCTATTAAAATTGTAAATAGACACGTTACATTTAAGTGATCTTCACCATTATCTTGGGGAACAAAGTTTTATACAGAATGGTTTTTGTCTCTATATCTAGCCCCTTAGAAAAAAATTATTTCTATTGTATGAGCAACTCTCATAATCTGCTAATCTCAGACCTCAGCTATGGTTTTCTAAAGCAATATATACTAATGCTAACACTCTAGAGCTTTCAAATAAGGATTATTGTTTATGAAACAGGACTGTTAACACAGCACTTTTTATTGAAAAGAAATATCTATGGGGTATGCCATTGTCATAATGTTCCTGTAACAATTCAACTCAGAAAGACTAAAGTAAGTTTTCTATCCAGATTCAAGTAAGCAGCAATTTAATTAACTAATTATGTGGTAGCTGGAGGGCTTAAGGCTAGGTGTAGGCTAATGAATCTAAATCAACATATAAGGTTGGTAGAACATACAGCTAATCACTGCAACGTGTAGGTTAATTGCCATACTAGCCAGAACTAGTTCAGATTTCCCTTTGACATCACATTTTGAGGGGAAAAAACTGAACCTAAAGAGCCACAATATGCCTCATCTGTCTTATGATTCATTTTGTAGATGCAATTTTCAGTTACTCCTAAACACCTGATTCATTGAAGAATTTCCTTTCTAATTCATCAATACAAACTTAAGTTGGCTGAAAAACCTAACAAGGTACCATTATGTTCTGGTACTAAGAAAGTGACCTTTCAATAAAACTATTAAAATGTACAATCCTTTCTAATTATGACAGTCTATGTTTTATGTTTTCTTCTAGTTCTGACATTCTATTTTCTGTGTTTCAAGTTCCCTTTAAGCTCTGACATTCATTCAATGTTCCCTGACCAGTTTGCTAACTCATAAATTAAAAGGAGTCTAGAATAGATGCTTTCTACAGCCCCTTCCAAACCTAACTGTCCATGGTTCTACTTTAACTGGTTGATTTTTAAAAGAGGGGCTAGCAATATAATAAGACCTAATGATGTAATAAGACACATCTGCCTACGAGGAGGGGGAGAGGGACTTAGGACTTGTCCAAATGGATGAAAATGTCCCAGGGTTCCTGGAGTTGTACCTTTCTCATCCTGTGAGTGAAGGCCAATCAGAGAGTTAAGACACAAAATATGGTGATCAGACGACACTAGCCTATGTCAGCCCTGAATCTTCTACTGGTGGACAGGCTGGTGAATTTAAGGGGAAAAGGGAGGTAATGAGTTTGATCACCTAAGAAAGACAAAACAAAAATCCCGAAACAGTAGAAGAAGAGGGTCTGGGGAGCCTGAACTATGGTTTTCTTCACCAACCAAATTCACCAAAAATTTGTACCCAATCTAGGGTTAGCAATTTCATAAGATCATAGATTTTTGCCTTAGAGGTTCCTTAGAGACCATTGAGTCCAACATGTCAATTTTATAATCATTTTTTCTACTATAATCATTCTTAGAAAAATTTGAGAGCTCATGCCTGATATAATTGAAAGGGAACCTCAAGTTTATAGGGTTATCCTCCATAAAAATAATAGAAAATGATTTTTTTTTAAAATAGAGAATATAAAAGATAGAGGAGCTTGGTTCAAATCCTGACTTTACTATTTTGTAGCTAGGTGACCTTGGGCTGGTCATTTAACTTTTCTGGATCTGGAAAATAAGGGCATTGGACTGGGTAATCTAAGACCTTCCATCTCCAAATCAATGGCTCTGACAACCTATCACCTATTACATTAGTTAGCACCTAACTAACTGTACAACTCTGAAATAGTCATTTAGCATTTCTTGTCAAAGTTACTCTTTAGAAAGGGACAGATATTTACATAAATAATCAACAAAGTTGGGAGGGCAGAGAAGAAACCAGGAAGGAGATCCCATAGAATTAACTCTTTCTGCAATATTTTCTTTCAGGTAAGAGGAGAACCAGAAGATAAGAGAGGACTTTTCCATCTATCCAGCCTCCAGGTTTGAGTACAGGCTACCCAGCCCCAAATGGTATTTGTCAATGTCCTTGTGAAATTTACATTTGAAGGAGTTAATCTTGATGGACTATGTCCAGTGAACAACTTAATAATTACCTGTGTACTAGACAGATAACTAAATGACCACTAACCTTGGAAGATATGGGTTGTCAAGCATGAAAATAAATAAATGCATCTCTTGGGACCTTTAACCATCATGTATCTGCTGAGATTTGAAAACAAAACAACCTTTGTAAACTTCTACAAATAATTTTAGTCAGAAAAATAGGAATAAGATGACTCCAATGATTTAGAGTCCAGATCTCCCATCTCAACAGCACTAAAGTATGCAGGAAATTTGAAGGAATATTAACAATAGATGAAACTAGAATACATTGAAATTAAAATGGACTTTGAAAATAACTCATGACCACAATTGTCCTTGGTTCCCAAGCATATCATCTTTCCTGTGATGGAAAATTAGAAGCATGGTAATTAAACCAAGAACAAAGTTAAATTACTGTAAAAACAGAAGGCTTAGCAATTAGTACATTTCACCTTCAATATTGAATTGGGAGAGACAGTTTTCACAGAATTATTATGATTATTTGGGGTTTTTCCCCCAAGAAAAACTAAACCACTCAGAAAAAAATAAATGGAAGTTATGATTCTTTCTATTTAATAAAATGGCATGGTCAAAAATTAGCTTCCCCAAATTGCTAAGCAAGTATAGTAATAGAGTAAAACAAACCAAAACTACTACCATCCCCAAATCAACTGTACTAAATGAATCTTGTAATGTAGCAAAAAAAAAAAAAACCAGCAAAAATGACTTCACTAAATGAATACAGTAAAAGAAAAAAAAATGGAACAATTAAATTTTGTTTTAATTTAGTTTATAAGATTTTCATCAGCAATTTGTAAAACTAAAATCAATGTAAGTAAAAAGCATTTTTTAAAATTTCAAGGATAGTACTATTCTCAAAAATGTAACGAATTACTGATTATCAATTTCCTGACTACTGGCTACTGTTGAAATAAACATCATTTTACCCTTTTTAATTTGTTGTATCATTTCAGCATCAGAATAATTGGCAGATAGCACTTATACTATATTTTAGAAGCTCCAAATCCTTTCACAATAAATAAGCAAATTGCAATTTATTAATTTTAAGAAAAACTGTTTTATGGAATATACTTTAGATTTTTTATTTTTCCATTTTAGAATCATACATGCAGGAAAAAAGCTTACTGGCCTTTTGGGGTTTTTGTACATATAAATTGAATTGCAAGTTGCTAGTTGTTGGGGTTTTTTTCTTCTTTTTTGAGGACAGTTTTTAAAAGAAGCAACAGAACAGAGAACAGGAAAACATTGAAATTTAAATTGCATCATTTTTTTTTTACCAAGTCAGAACATTTCAGTGATGGCAAATTGACAACTAATAGAAGTCCATTTTCTATTGAGCCTAATTATGTGGGTTCCTGTCATTTTTTAAAAAGGAGAAGTAGCTATAAATTCAGAAGTTGGGTCTAATCCTCTAGTGTTTGGTCTGCTCAGGTAGGAATATGATTCTCTATGTTCCTCCTAAATATAATATTAGCATTTTTATAGTTTAACATTGAGCAATAATTAAACTGTCCCCTTGTCAATTTATAAATTCTCCTACTTGGAAGGAAATTTTAATTAGAAATATTTTAAACTCTGTATTTGCTCTGGAAAAAAAAAACCTTTAATACCTTATGTCTGAATTACTAAGGGTAAGATCAGTTTGCCTGCATTGACTCCAGGGGGTTATTTTCATGAAAATTAGGCAATTTCTTAAAATACCTAAAAAGCTTTATCTCTTGGTAGTATTTGTTATTTTCTTTCATCTAAATTTCTGGAAATATCATATAGTTATATAGCTTTGTCCCAGGGTAGTACTGGTTGTCTTCTTTAATCTTAAAGTCTGAAAATATTGTATAGTTATATAGTTTTGGATTTTTGAAAAAAAATATTCTTTTTTGTAAAAGAGAGAAACAGACCCCAGAAAACTGTCTAGTCATTTGGAAAAGTCTCTGTTAGCCATAAACAAACTCATTTATTTTTCTGCATAAAAAGACCATTGAATTCCTTTGTCTATATATGTATATATTTTTGCAGTTCCAAAATTGGTCAATATGAATGGTTTGATTATATCTGAGAAATCTGGCTAAAAGAATCAGGGATTTATGTTTTAGCTTAATTCAAAGTCTTATGCCCCTTAGATTTATATATTAAGAATTTCTATTGAGAATACCAATAGAATTTAAAATTCTGTTTTAAATTGCATTTAAAATACAATTGAAAAGTTAGCAGATATTTTAATGCTCATATTTCTGTATCTTTCTGGTTAGAAGAAAAATCTCTAATTTATTTTTTTGCTTGTATATTTTAAACATTGGGGAAAATCTAGATTTTTGAATTTGGATATATATATTATATATTTGAAAAAATGCTGGTCTGTCCAGTAGCATTAAAATGTGCAATATGTATATGTATAAAGTACATATAACATACATATATATACATACATTCTTTGTATTTGAAAATGTATATTTAAAGAATAGATTTGTGGTTTGATAAAAAGAAATTAAATAGCAATAAGAAACAAAGCAATGTTACATAAGCAAGTTTTTATCCTCATGATTCTTAGGATATGAGCTCAAAGAATGAATTTCAAAGCAAAGGAATCTTTTGATTTTGTCTAGTTCCCACTATTTTTATGGGTAACATTACTAAAATTGTCTTCCTCTTCAAATTTTTCTATTTGCCAACTCTTGGATTGAAATAACAGCAGCTGTAACTGACCAGAAGCCTCTTTTGCTGTCCAGTTTTGCCAAGAGAATGGTAAGTTTTCCTTTGAATATTTCTTTAGAAGCAAGAGTAAATGCATTTTTGTAGGACTGAGGTTTTGAGGTTTGTCTGGTCATTTGATTTCTTTAACTATGCTTACTTATTGGTATCAACATTAAAAACAAGTATGAGGGGAAAAAAGAAAACAGTATCATCTGACCACATAAGAGGCAGAGAATTGAGGTGCATGGAAAATGGGACCCATGGAGAAAAAAATTTAACAAGTAAACTTGAATACAATTTAAATAAATCAAATCTATGACTATATCTAATTTCATGGAACTCAATTATGTATAATTTTGAACATTAATAGCAGGGCAATCAGGCACAGATAAATTTTAGCAGGTGACAATGGCAGTCATGACAAGTTTGCATTGTTTTAAACATATAAATGTTTGGCATCAGAGAAATGGATGATTTTTTTTTAAAAAAACTTTTAACTACATGTTTTGGCATGTATAGATAACTTCTCTTCCATATTGATAGCGATACAATAAACAGGAAGAAAAATGTTCATTTCTTCTTGAATTTGATCCACTAACTGTTTTAACCCTTAAAAAGCTCCTGTGTCAATTTAATCAAAAATAATTTAAAAAAAAATAGCACTACATTTTGCTTTTAAAATAAATGGAATATATAGTTTGTCAAAATGTGGGTTTATAATTTAATAAATTTAAAAAATTCCTAACAATGTCATACATAGTCAAAGACAGAAATGAAATGATCAATTATACTATTTTATTATTATATGATATTCTATCCCATCCTTTGGGTACTCCTAAGAACTATTTCTTTGTAAGATAACCATTTTAGATTTGTTAATGAGCAATTTTTAAATTAGGAAAGCCTTTTAAATCTTTGCAGCTTAAAAAAATATCTTAAATTTAAAAAATCATTTGCCCAAATTCCAATCTCTTAAAATAATTTTTCAATACCCATTTAAAATTACCTTGGTCATTTCCCTTAAAATAATATTTCTGATTAATTGATATCTATTAATTAGATTAAAAGATACCAATGCAACCCTCTTGAAATACTCATTTAAAAAATCCTGGTCAAGGAGAAGTCTTGATCATGCCTAAAAGCATAAAAATGTTTCCTGTGTTCTAGAAGTTGGTATGTAAGTTAAATGGACTTCTTTTTTCCAGATATTTTCTTTGATCAAGAATTTTTAAATTATCAGTATAAAAAATAGCTAGATTTCGAGCTCTTGGGTTTTTTTTATTTTTTTATTTTTTTATTTTAAACTGGCTTTATTTTTTTTTAAGGTTTATACAAGTAGGCCTCACAAAACTCCATTTTCCCTTTGAACTTCAACTACATGCACTGCAAGGCATTAAGAAGATATACTGAAAGCATATTACTTAGGGATATTCTGCAGGGGATAATAGGTAATTCTCTAATAAAAACATTTTAACGGAGAACTTACAACATAAATCACTCTGGTTCACCATTTGAATTTGCATGCTGCAAAGTTACCCTTTAAAGCCCACTTTTTTTCTACAATTAACAGATATCACTACAAAAATATTATTAATGGCTAACCATAAAAAACCTTTAGCTACTGAACACAATGTTTTGAGAACAAAACTATATTAACTGGTTAACCAATGAGTTCTTGTTTTTAATATTGATAATAATAATATTTTATTAAACTCCATCAGCATCTTTGCAGAATGCACTGGTTTTGTAGCACTTTTAAAATATCCACTCATTTTTTTGAGTCTTCCATGAAGAGGGAAATCGCACACAAGTGCTACTTTTAATTGTCTACAGATATAGATTAAAGAGTCCTCTCCTTCTATAGATAAATACAACTCTCTTTCTGCTAACTTCATGTCTTAATGCTGTGGATTTGCCACCTTTTGTGGAAAAGGTCCAATTCAAAATTTTCTTATATTTAACCCTTTCCCTCAAAGAAAATATTTCCTCTGGGGGTATTCTTGCAATCCCACTGATGTGATTATTGCCCAATGCTTGGGAGCTATGACCTCATCACTTTGGAATCCAAATAATACAGAAAAACCTCTGATCTTGATTGCTTTTCAGCCTTTTATTTAATCCATAGCTCAGCCTTCCTATGGCCTGAAAATATTTTTAAGCCTTAAATTGTATTAATCATACAGATGGGTGCTGGCTCACAAATCCAAGGCCTAAAAGAAATCAGATGGTGAGAAAATATATAGAATATAAGATCCACAGCTGACTATTTCTGTAGGTTATTAGCATGTAAGTAGGTGCATTTGTGACACTATTCCAATGAGAATTAATTAGTAGGAAGGACCCATAAAAATGTGCCCCATTGAATAGTTTGGTCATTAAAAAAAAGTCATTGGCATCCTTCTGGAAAGTTATGTCATTTGCTTATTAAGATATTAATTAAAATGCTATTTAATATACACATAACCAAGTGGAATTCATGTTGGTTAGGGGAGGCTACACTTAGGGACATTCTTTTCTTCTTTACTGGTCTCTGTGATTTTTAACTCCAAAGTATTCCAAAATGACATTGTTTAACCAAATGGTACTCTGTTGCATAATGAATCAATGAACAGATACTAACTTTTTTCCCCATCATATTTGCTTCTCTGCTTCTGGTTCCATCTTTCGTTTCAAGTTGTGATTTTGATTTTGGATTCTGGTTTGTGATTTGCTTGTTTGGTGGCGAGGTCTTGGTCCAGGATTGTAATTGTACAGGAGTGGAGATCTTCTGACGTGCAACAACCCATTTGCAATACAGATTTGGATAATCATATGGGACTTTGAAAGTGATTTGCCTATGGCCGTGATAGCTAATATGTATTAGACAGGCCTTGAACTCAGGTCTTCTTGACTGCAAGTTTCCCTTCCATCCAGGACCAGGTTACCCCTGTTTTCATCTACATGATTTCCACATGAGGACCATGACCTTTTGTAATGTCATATGGACCAATTAATCTAAAGAATCCAAGATTATAAACTGAAACAGTTTAAGAATGGCACACATTCTGATTAATTACCC
Organism: Pseudocheirus occidentalis; assembly: GCA_028646575.1. Lineage (NCBI taxonomy): Eukaryota > Metazoa > Chordata > Mammalia > Diprotodontia > Pseudocheiridae > Pseudocheirus > Pseudocheirus occidentalis. The sequence goes on along the minus strand of JAQQSW010000037.1, from coordinate 31,354 downwards.
ATGTAGTTCACCTGAAAATAAATCTATCCCACACAATGGATCTTCATCGGTAAGTGGCTAAAACTGGAATTTATTAAGCATTTACTATGTAATAGGTGCTGGGTCAAGCACTGCATATACAAAGAAAAAAGAAAACAGCCCTTACCCTCAGGGAGTTTATTTTATACCTGAAGAGACACACATGTACAGGGAGAAGAAAATGTGAAATATAGACAGACATTTTGGGAAGTGGAGAGAGAGCACTAACACTTTGAGATATCGAGAAAGAACTCAGATAGGAAGTATTTAGACTAGAACTATCTTTCCCTAGTGGACATTTCCCAGCCCTAGAGATTTTCCTCATGTCATTGGATTTATATCTGGTATTATTTCTGGCCAGGTAAATAGTAGGTTGAACCTGGAAGCAAATGGTTTGTTCTGTCCACATTACAGTTTTTTGTTGTTCATTTCAGTTGTGTAGGACTCTTTGCGACCCTGTGAACCTTCTGTCCATGAGGTTTTCTTGACAAAAGACACTAGAATGGTTTGCCATTTCCTTCTCCGGGGGCAAAGAGAGGTTAATTGACTTGACCAAGGTGACACAACTAGGAAGTTTCTGAGGCTGGATTTGAACCCGGGGCTTCCTGACTCCAAGCCTCGCACTCTATCCACTGGCTGCCACAACCATGTGGTACTGTGTTCTAAAATATTGCTCTGGCATAAAATATTTTAAAATGCTGCTGTTGAATGGGTGCTGTGTCTATTGCCTGGATTTGGAACTTGCCAATTCAGATAAAAACCAGTTCCAATCAAGAATCTTCTTGGACCTGGATGGTGTTCTCAAACTTCCCTTGATTGTTCTGAGTGGTTCTGGACAGCTTTTTGTTGATGAACGCTAAAATATCAAGATAGTTCCAGTAGGGCAGAAGTTGCCAAAAATAATTACTATCAAAAGAGATGGTAGCCAATGGTGCTTTAAACATTATCACGTGGTGGAAAAGCAGGGTCCTGTCATTGAAAGTCTATAGATCTTTGTTGTTGTTGTTGCTCAGTTGTGTCCCACACTTTGGCTACTTGCTACCTGTGTGATTTGGGATGACTCATTTTCTGTCTCTGGATCTAAGTTTTTTCATCTGAAAGAGGACAGACTTGGGCTAGATGTTATCCAAGGTACCAGCAAACTCTACATTTATGATCCTATCAATAATCTAATCCTAATGGCCTTGAATTTTTTCCTGGCCATTTCAAGAATGAATCTGGTCCATTCTTTAAATTTGCTACAAAAAATAACTATGGTAGGAAAGTATGGGAAAGCAATAAACTAAGTTGTGGGTAGAAGGAGAGTACCCACCCACTCTTGTCCTTTGTAGTTCTATGAAGAAGGACAGGCCATCTTAAAGACTTTAGTTCTGTGATGATCCAGCAAAACTGGCTAAAGAATGCAAAATTAATACCCTAATTAGTATTTTATTTTCATTTAAGTTGTGTGAGTGTGGTCTTTAGACCTCAAGAAAGGAGGCAGGTTTTGGTCATCCTTTTTTTTGGAAAAAAATGTTCCTTTCTTTCTGAAAATGGGGCCACTCGCTATTCAAAACCATAGCATATATTGTGAAATAAAGGAGGCAGGAAGTTCAATTGAGTTAGGAGATAAAGATATTGTTGTTGTTGAATTATTATTCAGTCATGTCCAACTCTTTGTAACCCCATTTGGGATTTTCTTGGCAAAGATACTAGTTTGCCATTTCCTTCTCTAGTTCATTTGACAGATGAGGAAACTGAGGCAAACAGGGTTAAGTAACTTGCCCAAGGTCACAGCAAGTGTCTGAAGCTTTTGAATTTTTGATTTGATTTCATTTGAATTGGAATTCATTTGATCTGGATTTGAATTCATCTTCCTGACTCCAGATCTGTTACTCTCTCCACTAGGCCACTAGCTGCTCAGGAGATAAGCAGTACAATCTTTAGTTTTCAAAAAGAGCCTCTTTAAGTCTGTCTCTGTAGAAACTCAAAGAAATGCCATCAGGAACATGGCATTTCAGATGTCTCTTTACAAGGGAAAATGAGATAGTGTTTGCCCAGACTACTTCAGAAACTGAGAGCAGGTCATTTGCAATTAGAAGTCTGTAAAAGATTTTATTTCTCAATGTCTTTCCCTTAAAGTCCCTATGAGGAAAATTTTTTCATGTGGTCAGTGAGCGGTGAATTATAATTGGCCCCCCCTGGTCCTACCTCATAAAAAAAGAAATGTCCCCCCGGCTGGGCTTTTAGATCACAAAGATGCCAAGCCAAGGAACTATTTGAGTTGTAGACAGAATTAACACCGAATGGGTGGAAAGCTATAATCCCTCATTTTACCATTCTGTTGATCATATTGTAAATTTATATGCATCATAAAGCCCTAGATACCCTTTGAGTCATTCTACATATCTTTGGTGTTCTAGCTAGCCCCAGATGTCATCTACATCCACAGGAGAGCAGTTGGTAGGTTACAAGTAAGTGTGCCAGGTACTGTGCTGGTCACTGGAAAACAATGAGTGAAATAGGCCCTGGCCTCAAGGAGCTTATATTCTTTCAGTGCTTTTTAACACATACCTACCCAGGTTCTCTTCTTTAATATGTGGGGGAAATGGGTTACCCAATGCCCTTCTGTTTTCCTGCTTGTTCTTCTTGTCAGGACATACCTGGATGGAGAGAGGAACAAATAGATGCCTATTGGTTCATCACCTAAACATGGCTATGGGCCTGTGGTTGTTATTTTCCTTTCTGTGGATCCCATGAATGGGAGAGTCCTTCCTCCTTCACTTCTTGGTAGAATATAAGCACTTTAGGAGAAGGGACTTTATGTTGTCCGTGTGTCAGAGTAGCACAGTGCCTAGCATAAAGTTCGTGCTAAATAAATGCTTGTTGGATTTAACTGAATTGAATCTAGTAGTCCAATCATCCTACATTCCTTCTAGGTCACATAGTTACCCTTCCTCTATGTTCTTCTGACTAAAGGGAAGAGCTAGGCTTGACAAGTAGGACTGGAAAGGGTCAAATGTGTACACACACATATAAATATATACAGTCAACTCAGTTATCCAGGGACTATTTATCTTCCTTAAGAATGATCCAGGTCCTTTTCTTCTTCTCTCATCCCTTCCACCTGCCTTTTTTGCTATTCTAGGAGTTATTGGCCACTAAACCAGGTAGGGATAGAAAGAAAAGGAAATGAAATTAGTGGTGACTTGCTCGTAAGTACTAGAAAAGGTTTGGGGAGTATAGTTAGGGATTTCTCTTTAAGTTCCATTTATGTATGGAATCCCATTACATAAGACACTAGAGTGTTGGTTGATTTGGTATCTGGCTTCCATAGGAAGATTATATGGTAGAATAGATAGAAGGTAGGACTTGGGCTCAGAAAGACCTAGATTCTAGCTGTGTGACCATGGGAAAGAAATTTCGGTTCTCAGTACCTTAGGCATTTCACCAAGATTATAAACTACAGATGAATTGTTGGCCTGTGTTGGTAGAAGAAATTTCCAGACCAAGAGTTCTCTATTAGAACAAAATCCCAGATACAGGTGAAAATAAAGATGCTTCAGTAACTATATACAAAGCATGGTGGCATGATAATGAAGAGAGGGGCCTCTTAAGGGAGAAAGTGCATGTTTTATTCAAGCTACTGTTTTCTTAGTTTAAAAAATTACATTCAAGTGGAATATCTGATACTTTTGTTCCTCTGCGAGGTTATAGTTATCATTTTTTTAAAGAAGAAAATCCAAATGAGCTGGGTTCCCAGAGAAACAAAATGTCTCTTCTTTAGCAAAGCTCAACCACATGTGAATCAATAAAATAACATACTTTTAGAAAAATAAACCATAGAACATTTTTTAAAGGAGCTTAATGGATTTAAGTGGGAGGAAGATGGAGAGGAAAGAGTTGCTTGGGTATTTCTGGCACTGTTCTGGTTCGAGATGGCTCTTTCATAATGGTCTTAAGACAGAACAGGAGCTAGAGTAGCCTCCCCCCCCCCAAAAAAAGGACCAGCATACCTTACTCAACAAAACTGAATTAGAGAACTTCTGATCTGGAAAGGAGCTCAGAGATCAGCTAGACCGATCCATAACTGAAAAATAATTCCCTGACTAACATCCTCGTCACCATCATTATAATCACTGGAATTTCTGTGGTGCTTTAAAGTTTGCAAAATACGTCACACATATGCCCTAATTTAACCCTGATAGCGTCCCTTGTGGGAGGTGCTGTCATTATTCCTATTTGACAAATGACTGAAAAGAAGTTATATTTGGTCTTACTGATTCCACACCCAATAACCATCCACTGGTGAGGACCTAGGTGAGAACACCTGCAACAAACGTTCCAACCAGTTCCTGCTTGAAGATCTGTATGAAGATTAATCCGTCATATCTTCTGCAATCCATTCTACTTTGGACCAGCATTTTGTTCTTCTCTATAGCAGAAATCTGCCTTAGTTCTGTCCTATCAGTCACTTCTCTATGAACAGTTTTCTGTACTTAGAACTAAAGAAAAAGGATTAAGGAACCTGGCTTCTCAGTTTTATTCTTCTTAGTTCTTCCAGAGGGGCAGAAATGCCCCCTTTGCTTCATTCTCTCCAGTAACAATAATCATGAAAATTGGGGATTAGGTGGCACTACCCTTGATAGGTAAATAGAAGGCATGAATTTCATTTTTTTTTTTTTTGCTTTTTTTGGAGGGCAGTTGGGATTAAGTGACTTGCCCAAGGTCACATGGCTAGTTTTTGTGTTAAATGTCTGAGTCCGGATTTGAACTCAGGTCCTCTTGACTCCAGGGCCGGTGCTCTATTCACTGCCCCACCTAGTCGCCCCCGGAAGGCATGAATTTCTATGAAATTAATATCTTGTGAGTTGCAAATATCTAGGAAATCTAGGGAAAAAACAATCCATCAGGCAACTGATTTTGATTGAATATTCTAAGCGATTGAGGAAAAGTTGATTTCTCCTCAAAACCTAAATGAATCAATCTGATCTCATATGCTCAAATTAATCAGATAACTACCAACTATTTTGCTTAGTTATGGCCTAAAAACATGCTAAGCAACCAGAAAACCAGTGCCCTAATTCAAGCTCATGGTGAGTACTTTGAGACAGTTTTCCCAATTCCCTTCCTATCCCCTTCTCCTCCCCCACCCCCATTCTCTTTTTTGCTTTGTGCTCAATCAGGGATAATCTCCCTCTGTATCTTTGAGGTCTGATTCAAAGGAACATCTCCATAGAGGTTTGTAGGAAAGATTAGATGGTCCCTGACACTGTCACAGGTCATTTGGAATAGATTGCCAAGACAGGGGGGCAAAGGATTTTTTTTTCTCCATGGTAGGGTTCAGTGGAATTAAATATTTTTATTAGTAAGTTTTGGTTTTGAGATCACAAGCTTATTTTAAAAATCACCCAAGAAGCATCAGGCCTGGCAGAGTGCAAATAAAATGGCATCCAGGAAACCTGAGTTTGAGGGCTAGCTCTGACACCATTTGACCTCATTTGTAAAATGGTGGCAAGTGAAACAAGATGGCCTCTGCTCTATTTCTATGGAATCCCATGAGCTCCAATCTGTATGACCACAGGCCAGTTATTTTAACTTCTCTGAAAGTTAATTATCTCATCCATAAAACAGGAGCCATAAGATCATAAATGAAGAGTTGGAAAGAACCATAGATGTTATCTATTTCCACCCCTGCTCTATATTACAGATGAAAAAACTGAGACCCAAAAAGTTTTATTGATTACACAAGGTCACAAAAAAAGTCCATGGCAAATGAAGGTTGTTTTGAGGAAAGTACTTTGTAAATCTTAAAGTGTTCCAGAAATGGGTTCTCTTCTTTCATTTTTTAAGCAAAAAAAAAAAAATGACGTTCTAGAGATATAAACCCAACTTTTGAACTTATGCTCTTAATGAGCATGTCTGCTTACGTCCAGGATCCCACAGACTCGCCCAAAGTACAAAATATGCAGGAATTTAGGAGTTGGGCTTTTTCAAACTATCTTTTATACTGCAAACTTGGATTTCCATAAAAAGGTACAAAAAATAAATATTAAAATATGTATCTTTAAAATGCTATTTTGTTAGTTTTGGCAGTTATTCTCTGTGGATCCTTCCCATTTCAGCTAGGAGAGCCATTCATTAAAAACCAAATGTCAAAAAAAACTCTAACTTAGAACCATACCCTTGAGTCACTGTATCATAAAGTGTTAAAGCAAGATTTTCAAAAATAGCAAAGCCTATTCAACTTCATTGCTTGCACCAAATACATTTTACATTAATAATATTCAAGGGAGAGCAAAAAGGGTTTTCTACCATTAACAATTTTTTTCTGAAAAAAAATAATATGAAGCCATATTAGTGTTTTAGTTATCTAAGCAAAAGTCCCTAGTTTAGGGTTGTGGTTTATGTCACTTTGTTTTGGTGGCTGCTAGGACTAGGTGGGGGAAGTGGGTCACCAGGCTTGTCTACCCACCAATGTTGTACCATGACTAAAAAATCTGAGGACCCATGGAGAGAGGAATAAGGGCCAGAGAAGGAAATAGATCCACTTGCTATCACCATATAAGTAGAAGAAAAAGCAGCACCAAAAGTTGTGAATCATGATAAGATCAAGTCTTTGTGTCCTGATGAAAGAATAATGTGCACAATTGATACATTTCACTTTTTCAATGATGTCCAACTCTTCGTGACCCCATTTGGAGTTTTCTTGGCAGAGATTTGCCATTTCCTTCTCCAGCTGATTTTCCAAAGGAGGAAACTGAGACAGACAGAGTTAAGTAACTTGCCCAGGGCCACACAGCTAGTAAGTGTCTGAGGGTGGATTTGAACTCAGGTCTGAATCCAGACCTGATGCTCTATCCACTGCTCCACCTAGCTGCTGGTTGATATATTATGGTTTCTCAAAAAAAAAAAAGAAAGGAAATCTGTTATGAAATCATAGATCCAGCACTCTTCCCCCCACCCCCCAAAAAATTATTGGGAAATAGATTGGCTATTGCCTATTAGAGAAAATTAAGAGTTAGATGCTGTTTTGGAGGGAGAGAGCCATGTATTTAATCCTTTCTAGCAAGAATAATTGTGTAAAATAACTATTTTTCTAGTACTTTAAAGTTAAACATACTATATTATTTCATTTCCTCCTCACAATAATCCTGTGAGTTAGGTATGATGAGTATTATTCTCTTTGTTTTACAGATCAGGAAAGTGGAGCATTGGGAGACTGAGTTGATTAAAATCACATAGCTAGTAAGTGTTAAAAGTTAATTTTGAACTTGGGTCTTTCTGCCTCCAATCACAGGATCATAGATTTACTACTGAGAGAGACTATAGAGGTCGTGGAGTCCAACCACTCCACCCCACCATTTTACAGATGAGGAAACTGAGGCCCAGAAAGGTTAAGTGCTCTGCCCAGAATTACATGGCCAGTATGTGTCAGATCACTCAGTCAGTCAATAAGCATTTATTAATCACTTGCTGTATTCTGTAATAAACACTGGGAATATAAAGAAAAGCAAAACTAACCAAATACACATGTAATTTTAAAAAATAAACTCTAGTTCTTTCTCTCAAGTAGCATCTATTCTAATAGGGGTGGCGGTGGAACATATACATAAAGAGATGTGTGCAAGATGCGTAGAGGGGAGATGGAAGGTATTCTGTGAGCAAGAATGGGCCTCAGAACATAACACAGGAATGTTTTGCCTTTGTGCATCATGGACCCCTCTGGCAGTCTGATGAAGCCTGTAAACTGCTTCTCAGGATAAGTGTTTTTAAATGCATATTTAAAAAACCAACCATTCCAATATAAATATTTCAAAATAATATTTCAATATAAATACAGTTAACCGAAAAATTAAGTTTAAGGATCTCAGGTTAAGAATCACTAACAAATCATGTCAGAGCATGATTGGATGTTAGAGCACAGAATGTCCATTCTAGAAGGGACCATTGTTAGAAGGGACCTTAAGACAGAAAAAGAAACCCCCAGAATGTTAGAGCTGGTAGGGACCCCAGAAAAGCTCTACTTTGGTCCCTTCACTTTATAGCTAGGGATGTTCTTAAGAATGAGGCTTGGTGAAATATTTGCAGCAAATGTCAGTATAACAGAACCTGGTAGAACCCAAGGATCTTTACGTGATTTATTTAGGGCATGTCTTATAAAGAGGGACTTCTGGGTGGGGAAGGGAGACACCTGTGAAAGCAGAAGCTAGTGTTTCACAGCTAGGCCAGGTTGAGAGAACTTAGAGGGGAAAGGAAGGATTTTCCCTTCACTAAATACAAAAATACTAAATACTAAAATACAAGAGACAGAGAAACAGTCAATTTACATACTGAGTGGTCTTTCACTGAATAGTTGTCTGCCATTTAGAAAGTTCGTGGTAGGGGAGACATATGTTGGGTGTTTCCAAAGAGATGGATAGCCCAAAGAGGAAAAGGAGTTCTCCAGAAAGATTGCCTTTCAGACTCAATGGTCAAAGCATATTTTTGTTTGCTTGTTTAATTTAGTTTTGCTTATTTGTTGTTTTTTTTTTCTCTTCATACACAGCTGCAGTAATAGACTGCAGACCAAGCTGAGGAGGTATTGGTGACTGGTAGGATGCTGTATCACTGTAGACAAAGGGTAGAGCCTGACTCTTTGCAAAACCTGTCCAACCAGGTTTACTCCTGTCTTTTATTCTTTTATTCTTTGTATGTCTCTCTCTGTCCTTTTTCTCTCTCCTCTCTGTCTTTGCTTCTGTCTCTCTGCCTTTCCTCTCTCCTCTCTGTCTCTCTGACTCTGTTTCTGTCTCTCTCTCTCTCTGCCTTTTCTCTCTCCTCTCTGTCTTTGTTTCTGTCTCTCTGCCTTTCCTCTCTCCTCTCTGTCTCTCTGACTCTGTTTCTGTCTCTCTCTCTCTCTGCCTTTTCTCTCTCCTCTCTGTCTTTGTTTCTGTCTCCCTGCCTTTCCTCTCTCCTCTCTGTCTCTCTGACTCTGTTTCTGTCTCTCTCTCTCTCTGTCCTTTTTCTCTCTCCTCTCTGTCTTTGTTTCTGTCTCTCTGCCTTTTCCTCTCTCCTCTCTGTCTCTCTGACTCTGTTTCTGTCTCTCTCTCTCTGCCTTTTCTTTCTCCTCTCTGTTTTTTTCTGTCTTTGCTTTGTCTCCTTTTTATCTCACTGTCTCCCTCCTTTTTGTCCACTGTCTCCCTCTGTCTTTGTCTTTTTCTTTCTCCTTCCTATCTCTCTGTGTCTTTATCTCTCTCCTTTCTGTCATCTTTCTGTCTCCGTCTCTCTGTTCATTTTCTCTCTCCTCTCTGTTTATCTTTCTGTCTTTGTCTTTTCTCTCTCTCCTCTTTGTCTCTCTGTCTCCCTCTTTGTCTTTTTCTCTGTCCTCTCTGTCTCTTATATTACCTCTTCCTCTCTTTCTCTGTCTCTGTTTCTCTCTTAAAATTAAGGACTTCTGCCTTCTCTTCTACATAGATCTCTGATAAGGGAGTAGGGAGAGGAGAGAAAAATCACTAAAAATACCTTGATACTCCTCCTTTATAATTCTCCTGAGAACCCTACTGGTATTGAACTGGTTTCTGAAGATTTTAAAGGCTTCCCACTGAGCTGGGGGACCCAGCCTCAACAGCCTTGAGTTACCCAATAAGCCTCAGATAGAAAACCTGCCCTAACTACTCCAGGTCTGATTTGGTTTATATGCAAGGAAACAGAAGAAAAAACTGAGAAGGGGAGAAGATGTTTAGGGACACAGTTTCAAAAGGCTTCCCTCTTGCTAAGCATTTGGGTAGCATATTGGTAAGTGAAGGATTCTGTAATCCGGGGTTGGGGTAGGAGGTGCGGCTAATTTCTTTTTATATTGAAACCGACTGTTCTGCAGCACATTATTTTTTGTGAGGATTTTGAGTTTGGGGAAAAGTTGAGGCCTTCCATCTCTCTCCCCCTCCCCCCAAGATCTACTTTAATAGGGTCCTGAGAGCAGGGGCAATCATCTTGGTGAGGGCATGGTAAGAAAATAATGCTGGTTTGACAGACTTCTTTCCTCTCTCCTTTTGCCCCCTGTCAGCCAGTCAGTCATCAGATAAGTCAGAGGAAGATAAGGTTTTTTTATTAAGCACCTACTCTGTGCCAGACTGTGTTCAGCACAGGAAATAAAAAAAAGTAAGCAATAGTCTTTGTTTTCAAAGAGATTACAGTCTAATGATTTCTTGGGCCATCTTGGATTGTGATTCCAAGTCTGTACGTAAGGAAAAAAAGGCATAAAGTAATTAAAATGGCTTACCCCAGACTTTCCTGGAAGAAGGTGACAGGGCCAAGGCAGGAGACAGAACCTGAGTTTTTGATTCAGTATTTAGCTCACTAGGGCTCGAAAGTAGGTGGTTACCCTTGCAACTGGTCAACCACCTAGCCCCAATTCAGTTAGTTTCAATAAGGATGTAATTAATGCCTACTTGTCCCAGGCACTGTGGTAAGTGCTAGGGCTACAAAATGACAAAAATGCAAAGTCCCTAACCTCGAAGAGTTTATAATGAAAATGATATGTACATAGATAAATGAACACCAAATACATACAAATGAAGCCTTCCATTTTTCAGGGGTACAATAATATCTACCAACAACAAAAAAATCATCTGGAAGCCAGTCAGTCAATAAACATTTATTAAATACCTACTATGTGCCGGCTAAGACCTGAAGATACAAAAAAAGGGGGAGGGGGCAAAAGGCAGCCCCTGCCCTCAAGGAGCTTCCATTCTAATGGAGGAGTCAACAAGCAAAGAAATATAGTTTTCTCATCACCTTTGAAAACATAGCATGAGGAGCATAAGGTCCCTTGAGTGACATAAGAGAAAAGAATTATTTTTTTAAAGTCTTTGAAGGAATTGTGTTGTTTTGAACCATAAATATCAGTTATAAGTATGCTTCTTTCAGTAATGGAGAATGAATCCATTTTTATTAGCATCCTATCCCCCTATTTCAGCACCCCACTGTATTCCACATCTTTATTTCTTTATATGAGGGGTACAAAGGACCCTGGCAGGCCTAGATCCAATTAGACAAGACTCTAGTTTAATAACTCAGAAAGTCTAGAAAATAGAGACTGTTGTTCATGTGTTAAAAAAAAAAAAACCCAAACCAAGATATCCCCTCAAATGCTGGAGAAGGGCAATCAGTCAGAGCTTGCTGTCCTATTAGGAATGTTCAGTAAGGAATGAATAAAATCATTGTAGGGGGTCAGGATCTTTGAGTAAAGAACTTCCAGGGGGAAAAATAGTGCGGGAGACAACTTAGCGGTGTATCCTTATATAAAGAAAAATATGGTAACATTGATTTAGAGCTAGAAGGGCCTTATAGGTCATCTCATCCAATCCCCCATTTTTCAGGTGAGGGAACTGAGGCCCACAGAGGTAGCAACTTCTCCAGATTCATACAGGTAATTAATGGTCAAATCCAGGAAAAATATTATGACTCAAAAATTGCTCTGTGCAGAAAATGGATTTCATTTGTAGAGAGAGTTAATTAAAATGATCAAACTCTGTCATGGAAGGGGGGAAATTATAGAGGATATAAGAAAAGAGAGAGAGAGAGAGAGAGAGAGAGAGAGAGAGAGAGAGAGAGAGAGAGAAATGACAAAAACTGTCGACCCAAATCTTACCCTTTTAATGATAAATTTTCCTTATCAAGGTTGTTCAGTTTTTCATATTATGTCTTGAGAAACTGATTTGTAACTTCTAAATGTAAACACCCTGAGAAAATTTGTGTTCAGTTAGTTATAAATTTCTTTTTTGAGATATTTGATCTTTCATATGTTATTTTGAAATCCAAGATCTAGAGCCTTTTTTTTAAAGGTATTGTTTTGTAGTAAAATGTATAGTTTACAAGAGGGTAGAGTAGAGAGGGAGAGTTAATTATTTAAATATCATGAAAAAATATAGAAATGATTCATTGAGACATAAAAAGGACACAATAGTCTAAGATAAAAATATAAATTTCATATTTTAGGTGGAAAGCAGCAGCTTGTTGAGACAAGCTGGGTAAGGGCTGAAAGAATATTTAAAATTTAAAACAAGACAAAATTCTTCAGGATCTTGAATTTTAATTCATTACTTTTTTTTTTTTTAAGTCTCTGTGCTTCAAATTAGCACTTGAAAATCCAAATGTCCACAATGGCCTTGTGCTCTTCAAGAAGCTGGACTGATCATTGAATTAATTTACCCCTTTTCTTTCTCATTTTTTTTTTCTGGTAGGAAAATTTAAAGTTTCATGTCCTAAGCTAGATGACTCTTTTACAAGCGAAATAGCTTGTTTTCTGGTAAGGAAATTGAAAAAATATTCATTATTGCTTTGTGTCCCTATTCTATTGCTTTCTTGAGGAGAGGGACTTTGAATTAAGAGCAGTAATTGGTAGGGAAGCTTCTTTCTATTTTTTAAAGTGAATTGTATGAATGTTATGGAAATATTAGGAAAGAGGAATTTTTTTTAAGTTGAAAAAATTACAGTTCTAGAAATCACCCTGATAAAGTCCAGGATATTGAAGGAAAAGGAAAAGCCAACCCTATAATTCAGTTTAACTAAGAGACATTTGTACTTGGGGGTGATATCTTTGTACTATAATGAAAAGAAACAAACAAACCAAAAAGGGAAAATTATTTCTAGAGAATTATCTAGAATAGGCATGGTTTGGAATATTTTTGTCAAGTCAAAAATCACAGCAGCTTTTTTCAGTCATCTAAACTATTCCTTAAGAAGAATAATAAGTAAAAATAAATAAGATATTCCTAAATGCACATGCAAATAGATAGAGTTAAAAAGGAAGAGAAGGGGCTGGGGGGAAAGAGAAGGTAGAAACCTCTTTGGGGGAAGTTGAAGGGATCATGCTAGTTCTAAAAGCAGACAAGGGAATGAATGAATGTTAACTAAGACATTGTACAGTAAAGGAAAGGCTCTCAACATTAGACATTCTCAAATGGTGGGTAAATCATAACTGGGAAGGTCAGAATGTAAATGTAGGCATCCTGGTCTATCAGGCAAGAATTGATGTTTGGAAGGTGACATTTTCAGTTGTGGATAATTGTATCATAAAAGGAAAGTCAGAGAGATAAGACAGACCAAAATGTCTGAGATCTTCTCTTCCTATTTTTGGTTGGCCCTCTATTAGCATCATTTATATAGAATAATGGTTTAAATTCCATTTTTAAAAAGCAAATATTTTAAAACAAACAAATCCACCAAAGATACATACAGTAAAAGGTCTAAACACCCATGAAATTGGAAAATTTTTGAAATATTTAATAAAATCAAAGGATGGAGATATTGTCTTCAAATAATTAATTAGACCTTGAATTTTAAAAAAAGATAGATATTTATACATTCTTAAAGTTCTGCATGTTTAGAAAAATAAATATGTTGCCTTGTTATTTTTTCTTTTGTTACTTATGTTATGAAAAGTAAAAAAGGATTCTATTTCTGTGAAATCAAATAATAAGGGTAATCCCAGTAAAACGTCATTCACAGTAACTGAAAAATATTTCAGTGACAATTTTTAGGTTTAAAAATACGTTTTATAAAAAGAAAATGCAATATTGTAAAGCTTTGGGAAGCAAAGGACTCCATTTCTGTGTTTGGTTTTGGAGAAAACATTTTTAAAATCTCATTTTTTTTTTTTAAAGCTACTGGAACCATTTTATTAGCTTTAAGTATTTAGATTAAGACTGACTTCAATTTGCTTAATTAGGATATGCCAAAATTCTAAGTGATTTTAAGAAAGAAGGATTATGGTGATGTGGCAAAATAGAAAATGATTTCCAATATAGTTTTTAAGTAAAATCCTTTACCATATCAGTTTAAAAATATTTTTAATTTCGGAGGCTGAAATAAGGGGAGGGGGGAGAAGGCGGGAAGAAAAAAGCAATGTCTTTAGTGGAATCTATAATGTCAGAGTAGCAAGGAGGGACTTCGTAGGTACTTGGGAAAATGTGAGGCTGCCAGTTACACTTCTCATTTGACTTTGAGCCTTTTTCATGAAGCCAGGAGTATGTTAATATAAAAAGGATGCTATATAAAATGTTCAGAAAATTGCTCAAAGAATAATAGTTGAGAAAAAATGGAGAGAAAAAATTGCAATTTTGCTAGATTAAATGTTGGCTAAAGGTATTTTCAGTGGAAAATTGGGGGGGGGGACAAAAATAAAAATTAGTGCAATGAGCTAAAATTACAAATATATATGTATTTATGTTGATAGAGCATTTGTGTGAATTTCATGGAAAACTGTGGAAGGTACATAAGTGAAAATAGAAATATTAGAGACATGCTTTGTTATTGTAGTATTCCAGGGCAAAATATTGTTTAATAAGATACATTTTACGTGCTTAAAATTAGACATTTTGGGAGATGATTAATAGAAAATAAATCCCTTCTATCGGTTTTGTAAAAAATTTGTTCTGATTGTAATTTCTGCTTCTGTCTTGTGGTTTGCAATACAAGTTGTATATCTATGTACTTTCAAAAAGCTGGAATTTTTCTGTAAAAAAAAAAATCAGGTCTAGGCTCCATTTTACTTTGTATTTCCATGAGAAAAAAAAATAGCTGTTTTGCAGGAAATTTGGTCGTTTCAGAGTATGGATTTTAAAAAACAACAGATTATTGTTTGTCTAGTACTCAGTTGCACATCTGAGCCATGTGTTCAGTCTATGGCCTGGCAACTTCTATTTGTAATGCCCTGATCCCCAAATGTGATCTCGGTTCCACTACATTTAGACCTCTAAAAGAAATGTGTTTGTTGTAGTTGTCGTTGTTTTATCCTGGTTTTTAATTAGGAGACCGAGGAGTTTCCTGAAGGAGGATGGCAGTTAGGCTGCTTTGGGAAAGTTCCCCCTCCTCCCCCTTCCCTCCCAGTTCTTAGTGACAAGTCTCTATATTTGTCAATTGCAGTTGCTAAGTAGCCTGAAAGAGACAGTACAGCGGGGGGTCCCCCGGCTGCCTTCTTGTGCCCCCAAAGAGGGTGTAGAGGGGAAGTTTTGTGTGGACATGATGGTTCTGCTGGGGTTTAGGGGGAGAGTGGCATTTTTTAGAAATCAGTTTTATTATGGGAGGACGGCCCCTTGCTAACTTGGGGTTCCTCTGCAGTAGGTGCATTTGGTGGGCTGGAGAGAAATGGGGGGGCTGCGGAGGACTTTTCTCGTGGGGGGGTAAGGAGATGGCTAGAGGGTCAAGGGTCAGCAGCCCTTGGGGATCTGGGATGGCCCCACCGCCCCCAGTCCGAATTGCTGAGGAACGCGCGGGGAGCGGGGGCGCTTGGCCAGCTTAGAGAGTTTGTGTGGGTGGAGGGCACCCCCAGGAGGAGCGGGGGCAGGAGCAAAGGTCTGAGGAGGGGGCTGATGAGGGAAGGCCCAACACAAATCCCGCTGCAGGCCGGCCTGCGAAGGGTTAACGACCCGGCGGCCCCGGTGCATTGTGGGACTTGTAGGCGCTAGGCATTGTGGGAGCTGTCGTAAAAAACCGGCCACGTGCTTTCCGGTCATGGCTGCCGGCGTGAGGGTTTTTGTTAGGCATTTCCGAGGTCTCACTAGGCTCCCGGGGCGACTGAGGGCTCGTCCTGGGCGGTTGGGGGCCGGCTGACCCTGGGAACGGCCCGTGACTTCCCTGTGCCTCGGTTTCCCCGTCTGTCATGTGGCGGGAGTGACCTCCAGGGCTGCTGGGGCGCCTTCGGTCCCCTCTGGGGATGACATTTGTACGTAGTAGGTGCTTAATAAGTGCTTGTTCTCATGTTCCTCCGCTCCCAGAGAGCCCTACCTGCCTGGGCAGGAGCCGGTGGTCTTAGGCCGGGCTCCGGCCGCTGCCTAAGCCTGTCCTCGGGCACGGCCTGGGGGCTTAGACCTGGGGCGACCTGCTTTTGGGGGGCGAAGGGGGGTCTTCCCGGTCCTTTCTCTCTCTCCTAGGAAGAGGGGCCTCTGAACCCGCAGCCTGGACCCTTTAAGATCTCATAACTCTTCCCGGGCTTGGTTTCCTTGGGTGTCTTTACGCCTCCCACACACTGCCCTGAGCCGGGGTCCGGGGGCTTCGTGGACTCGCTGGCCCAGGGGCCCGGGACACACCCGAGAACATCCTTGGACAGCGCGAAGGGTGCTGAAATGAAGATTTTGTTTTATTGAGGGTGTGGGTGGGTTCTAGTTGAATTAGTTACATTGTAGCAATGCTAGATCATAAAGTCAGGAACACCCGAATTCAAATTCTGGATACAGTTCCCACCTCGATACTTAGTAGCAGGGTGACTCTGGGCAAGTTGCTTAACCTCTCTCTGCTTTCCTTTCCTCATCTGTAAAATGAAGTCATTGGACCCAATGGCCTCTAAGGCCCCCTTTAAATCTGAATTTAATATTCTTAGTGGTTGTGGTCTAAATCCACCAGTATCTGCGTGGAACGGATTACATGGGATTGTGGAGTGTGTGTAGCTTTACCTTGTAAAGTGAAAAGCTAGTATGCTTCAATCTGCATTCAGACCCCATCAGTTCTTTCTCTGGAGGTGGATAGCCTTTTTTCATCATGAGTCCTTTGGAATTGTCTTGGATCTTCCTATTGCAGAGAACAAGTCATTGACGGTAGAACATGGTGCTGTATTGATGTTACTGTGTACAGTGTTTTCCTGGTTTTGCTCACTGCACTTTGCATCAGTTCATGTAAGTCAGACAACTTACTAGACTAAATTAGAGACCAGTAGCCAGATATGTCCTGGTGGAGTTTCCCAGTTTGCCTTTCCCATGACAGCAGGTCCCAGAGAATAAGAAAGGAAACATCTGGTGCTTTGCAATAATGTTTTAAAGGTAGTGAAGGTCATCTTTCAGGGGCTTTTTGCTTCCTAGAACATTTGGAGAAGGACAGTAAGGAAGACAGGATAACTGATTTTAATGTTTATTTCGTCATATTGTGAAGGGAATGGGCAGAGGCCAATTTTTGCAAGTTAGTGGATATTCGTATTTAACTTATTTAAATGAGCCGGTGTATACATTGGCTTGTGAGGGCAGATATCTGTATGTCACTTTGACACCATATTGATTGATAAGGATCTCAGATCTTTTGTAGTCTGTGGAGGTGCCTGTGTGTCCATCTGTTAAGTATAATCTAGACCGGAAAGGTATATCTAGATGCTTCAAGAGAAGTGAGTTCCCTGATACTGGGCATATGCAAAAGCCTGGATGACCATTGTCAGAATGATTCATTACGTAGGGGTGACCCTCTAAAGTTACTCCCAACTCTTCCATAACCCTGTGTTTGTTGTCTCACTGTGTCCTACACACATATTTATGTGTGTATACCTGTGATATATTTCTGCTTCTGTTCTACCTCATCTGACCTCCACATTCTTTATAATTTGGGGGGGCCTAATTTAAAACATCAAAACTCCTTAGAATATATCAACTTTTAAAGTTTTATCCTTGAGAAAAATTGCTCTCAGGAAATGGAGTGGTTTTGAATAGGCTAAGTGAAGTAGTAGGTTCATAAAAATTTTGCAAGGTACCATATAAGAATGGTTTTGCAAGGCCATCACAATTGTCTTCCTAGGATATCTGCAAAGCAATCTTTAAGTTATTATTAAGAGCCTACCATGTGCTAGGTTAGAAATCATAGTAATGGGAAGAATTGACTTCCAGTTTGCTGGTGTTAAGAGCTTATCAAATAAGATAATGAGGACTTGTAAGGGTTCTGTAAACTTTGGAGTGTTTTATCATTGTTTTTGTGGCTGAGGAGAGGGGACTGGACCTGTGAGTTCATTCCAAGTGTGGGAAGTCCTGTTCCAATGCCAGTTAGCAGCTCCTCTCTCATTTGTGGTCCTAAGAGAGTTAGTTGCTTGCAGTATCCTGGTCACATAGTATGTATCAGAAATACTGCAAGGCCCTCCCACACCATATTGCCTCTCTGCTTATTGTTTTTAAATACCATGATTTCTCAGTGTTTGGGGACATTAGTCTGTCATGAAAATGTAGGGTGATGTTATGTCTTGTTTGTAGAAGCTGCTAACAGCAGTGGTGGGTGAGAAGTTGTATATGTATGTGTGAGTAATGTCATTGGAGGTGAAGAGTATGGATTGATAGACTGATGGAGCAGTACTATTGGATGAGGGAAAGGGTGATGAAAGTCCCCCCCCCCAACCACTATCCTGGGAAGTTCATGTGTATCACCAAATGAGTTAGCACATTTAAAGTGCTTTGCAAACCTTAAAGTGCGCTGTAAATGCTGGTGATTGCTGTTACTGACTGAAACAGGGACATGTGAACAAGCCTGGGTTTTTGTGGTATATGGGACAGTCCTGTAGCTGCCAATATGTTGCTAGCATAACCTATAGTCACGTAGGTGGCCAAATGGGACTTGCACAGTGCATACATGGATTTAAGTTATTCGTATCCAGCTCTGGTGTCTAATTCATTTTTTAAAAGATTTGTAAAATTTTTTCATTTTGAATGCTATTTTGCTTGCTCTGAGTATAATAAGTATAATAAACAATCAGTCCATTAAAAGGCCACTTAGGAGATGTGCATGATGAGAGTATGGGGCCTACTGAGATTTAGCTGAAATTGGAGATAACAGCCCTAATGGTTTTGAATGGACCTGAAGTTATTCTTTCCACTTGGACCAGGCCCACCTAGCGATTTGCAAATAGGCAGGTTTTTACTTCAGAGTCAGTCATAACATATTCATATTGAGGCTTTTCATGACGTTTTGTGACCCTGTTAGTGCTTTCATCAACTCTTAGTTCAATCATTTCTTATTTCATTCGTAGTATTTTACATTTCACAGCTGGAAGGAATATTTTAAAAGCTTCTTGTCCAACTTCCCCTTCCCTGCCTTCTTTGCTCTTCTGTTCCTTTGGGTATCTGGTTAGTTCCAGACCTTGAGTAGCATTTCTATTTCTGGACACTTTATTTTGTAAGTTGTATTACGCTTGCTGTTTTTGGTCTACACATATGATACAACAGGTTGCATTTTCTTCAAATGTTCTAAAATGTGAGTAGTAGGTTGTACTTAAATGATGGTTATAATTGCAGTCTCACTTGTATAGTTCTAATTCTATAAATAATATTTCTAGAAGGAAAAGTGGACCATGATTAACCTACTCCCTAATGTAAAAAGTAACAGTTGAGTCTATACATGACTCCAAGATTTCTGAGCTGTGGCTTCCTACAGAGAACTGTACAATACAGAGAAAAGGTTAGTCATTAGGATTTGGTAAGTGTGATCTCATAGCCTTGAAAGGTGGGTGGGACGCTTGGGAGATATTTTATTTGTTGGCTTTTTCTTTTGAATTTACTAAGTTTTAATTGTTTTGTGGCCTTCTAACTGCTCAATTAGTTTCTTCTTGTAAGATAACTGTAGCAGCCACTGGTGGATTCTGTGTGACAGCATTTCTTTAGAGAATTGATTCCTTGGGATCATGGAAGTAGGCTTGTTGGAAGGGACCTGAGCAGTCCCCTATATCCAGTTCCCTTGTTTTACAGATGAGGAAGTGGCAGCCCAGAGAGGTTAAGTGACCTAAGCCTGGGATTTGAATTCTGGTCTTATGACTACGAATCTAGTACTCTGTCTGTAAATTTGCTCTTTCTTGGACATCGTAAACGGAAAAAAAAAACCAAAAAAACAACTTTTCTAGGTGATGCAGCAGCTTCAGAAGGAAGATTTTTCCAAAAATTATCAATGTTCTTGAGTAATCTAGAGCAAGGCTTCTTAAACTTATTTCACTTATTTCACTTCACTTCAGCGCTTCTCCAACTGTGTCAGGACTGGGGTCAGCCCACAGTTTAGAGAACCGTACTCTATTCTGTGTCACCTTTCCTTGTGTCCTAAATTGCTTTTATCCTAGCAAAAATATTCCCTCAGAATTATTTTCCTCTGTATTAAAAGGCAATTGAGTTGTGTATTAATCCTCTCTATCGAAAAATTCCACTATGTAGTTATATTTGATAAATGACCTTTCACCTTAGTTTCACTTCTTGACCATTTTCTGCATACCCTGCCATCCCACATTCCTCTCCCTTTCTACTTCTTTTCTGTGTTGTGTCCCACAGTTAGAAGAATGTAAGCTCTTTAAGGGCTTATATTGAGGGCAAGGACCACCTTCCTTCCTTCTACTTGTGTTACCAGTACTTGGCACTGTACCTGACAAATTGTAAATACTTAATAAATGCTTTATTGTACATGTTGTTTTTGAAATTTTATGCAAGCAAAAAAAAAATCCTAGAACTTAAAATTGCAAAAACTAACCTCACACCAAAATGACTACAAAACATTAGAAATTTCCTGTGGGGGAAATATCCTTTTAAAGATACTTGGACATCAGTGGCTTTATTTGATTGTCCAACTTTGAAATCTACATTTCTGGAATTTAAACTTGCCAAGCGTTTTTAAGGATTATCCAATAACAGTAGTGCTCCTTTGAAACATGTCTTTTTGATATATTTTACAGGTAGATTAAACCCTAAAAGATTGTTTAAATAAGGCTTTATGGACTTTTAAAAATCCAACTAACAAAATGTCACTTGAATTTCCTTCTTTACTGCTTTTGACTATTCCCCATTAGAACTACAATCTAGAATATGATGTGGTTATTGGCCCTTAATTGGAATCAAATCTTGTAGTAGAATCTAACCAGATCTGTGATTTTAACATATGACTGCTATGTATAACTCAGTAAATAAATCAGTTTTGGAGAAGTTGCCTGAAATTCAAGTTCAATGACCTGCCCACATTCACACAGCCATAGTTGGGATTTGGATTCATGTGTTCCTGAATTCCAAGTCTACCAGTCTTCGCTACTGGGCTACGTGCTTTCTCAGTGGAATGCTAGTTTTTTCTTGAATAAGTCAGATACTATGAACAATATGCTGCATCTTCCGAATTACATGAAGTTTGCTTAATCAAGGGGCTTAGAATGTTCCCCACTGCTTTTTTATTCTGTCCCACGTATATACTTAATAATGTTAAGGTTTGCCAACAGCTCTCTCCTTTGCATTATAATTGAATGTTTCTGTTGAAAACTGGGGTATAACCCTCGGAGTAAGTTTTATATTTTGCAGAGGACATGCCACAGAGCTCCATAAAATTAGAACAGTCTTCATGCATACATGAAAACTAATAATTTTGAACCAGTGGGAGAATACAATAGAATTTCCCCATCTTGACTTTCCATAAATAATGTTCATTCATTATGACAGCTCTGCATACAACTGTTTCCTTATTAAGAAATTTCTTGTTCAGTTAGAAATGAATTAAACTCATTTTTTAAAATTCTAGAAAATGATTTTCTTTCATCAAGAACGCAAGTCCCCCAAAAAGACTCAATCCTCTTGACTATATATTTTGCCCCAGAATGTTACATTTTTAAACCTCATTCTTGATTCATAGTATTTAATGTTATAATAATTTCTTTATAGAACTGCATTTTTAAAAAAATCTGGGGAAACTATTGAATGCAAAAATTGTTAACATTAGACTAAACATCCTAAGGAACTAAAATGTTTATGAAAGAAAACCTTCAATTGGAGGTGCTGTTCATGTGCTGACTTGATGCGCTGTCATTGATCAGAGTTCTCATACCATTGAAAGTCTTGGGCTTATTTGGAGCGATAGCCAGAAAAGCACAAAATTGTATATACTCTTTGACCTGTTGATACAGCTAGGAGGCATATGCCCCAAAGAGATGGAAGAAAGAGAAAAAGCACCGACATGTACAGAAAAATCCTCACAGTAGCACTTTCTGTTGTAGCAAAGAACTCAAAGCTAAGGTAGTTACTGGCCTCGTCATGTTTCTTACCATTTCTACCCTCCCACTCCAGTCCCTCCCATGTCTAAGATGTTTCTGAGGCCTTCTAGTTTCACCTTTACACCTCTTAAATATGCCACTTTTTCTCCTCTGACACTGCTACCCCCTGATGCAGACCCTCATCTCCTCAGGCCTGCACTATTGGCGTAGCTGCTGGTGGGTTTGCCAGCCTCAAGTCTGTGAGCATACCAGTCCATCTTCCCATCCAGCCACTAAAGGGATTTTCCTCAAACACCGGGGTTTGATCCTGTTACCCCCCCTACTCAGTAAACTCCACTGGCTCCCTGTTCCCCACAGGATCAAACATATAATGCTCTGTTTTGACATTCAAAGCCCTTTATAATCTGCCCTCTTCTACCTTTCATTTCGTCTTAGACCTTTCTCCTTGACATCTACCCTTTGATCCAGTGATACTGGCGTCCTGGCAGTTCTTCAAACAAGACTCATCTCTAGGCTCCAGGCATCTTCTGTGTCCCTCATGCCTGTAATCCTCTACCTCCTCTGCTCCTAACTACTGACCACCCTGCTTTCCTTAAAGTCCCAACTAAAATCCCACCTCTTGCAGAAAACCTTTACCAACTCCTCTTATTTTAGTGCCTTTCCTCTTCAAATATGTGTGTGCATATTGTCTCTTCCCCATTAGGTTACAAGGTCCACAAGGACGGGGAGTGTCTTCTTCTTAGCTTAGCACACAGCCAGGCACATAGTGGACCTTTAATACATGTTTATTGAATTGAAGGATGCACATCCACTGGGGAATAGCTGAGCAAATGAATACGAATGTGATGGAATGTTGTGCTATAAGAAATGCAAAACAACTGGATTCAGAGAAAATTGAGGTTCATATGAGTTGAGGCATACATGTGGGTACCCAGGGGAATAATTTATACAAGGATGAAAACGTAAAGAAAAATGATTTTGAAATTCGTAATGCAGTGGTCAACCACAGCCCCAAGAACCGATGATGAAACATGCTGCCCATCTCCTGATAGGAATATGGTGGACTAGAGATGCCGAGCCAGACCTGCATTTTTGGACATAGGCAATGTTGGAATTTGTTTTTGCCTAACTGTTGATTTGCTACAAGGAAAGATTTTTATATGGTTGGGAGGGGGCAGAGAGGATAGGGATAGTTATGCTCCCCCAAAGTAAAAGCATCATTTGCTTTCAGAAAAACTGGGAAGGACTTGTATGAACTGATGCAAAGGGAAATGAGCAGAACCAGGAAAACATCGTACACAGTATCAGCAATGTTGTATGATGATCAACTATGAATGACTTAGCTCTTCTCAGCAACATAATGATCCAAGATTAGTACAAAGGACTCACAAATGAAAATGCTATCCACATCCAGATAAAGAACTGATGGACTCTGCAGATCGAAGCATTTTTTTCATTTACTTTATTCTTTTTTAGTGTTTTTTTTCTTTTGTTCTTTCACAACTGTGTCTAATGTGGAAATATTTTTGTATAATAGCACATGTATAAACTATATCAAACTGCCTACCATTTTCAGAAGAGGGGAGGGGAAGGAGAGATTGAGAAAAATTTGGAACTCAAAATGTAAAAATAAATAGTCAAATTTTTCTTAACTTGTAACTGAGGGAAAAAATAAAATACTGTTTATCCTGTGATACATGTGGAGATCCCCTCCCCCAGAAAAGAAATTATGAAAATAAACACAAGCAAAGATATGGAATAAATATTATTATTTGTAAATGACAGAAAAATAGCATCATCAAAACATTTTTAAAATATGCAGAAGAGAACAGAAGGAAATTCAGAAGGAGACACAAACAGGAAAGGTTTTGAAAAAAACTTGTTGAATTTATTATATACTTTAAAAAAAATCTGGAAGTGTGCTGTCTTTTATTTTTAAGATAGCAATGCTGTCATGTTTGAAATATCCAAAGATCGTATCCAAGAACATAGTCCAGTAGGATAAAAGTGTTCTCTTGTTGCTCCAGTATACAAATTAGCGAAAAGACCCAACTGTGTCTAAGAAGTGTAAACTTTTGGAACGGTACCTACTCATTTGCCTCAACGTGAAGCCTTGGCAGAATTAATAATGTTTCAAGTGGCATTGTCTACCTTGATTGTGTTATGACAGGGCTAATAAATGTTTCAGTCAGCCAAGGGATTCTTGTGGAAAGAGACAGAATTTTCAAAATTACTTTCCAATCATGGTCTCAAAATAATGAGTGAATGACTATCAAGGTGGAAAGAGAGAAATAGTGCCATTAAGTTCGTAGAGAAATACAGGATACTGTGAGTCTAGACGACGTTTGCTGGCGTCCTGAAGGATTTCTAAAAGAAATTTGTGTGTGGTGTAAGCTGGATCTAGCTTCTCTTAATGTATGCTTTTAGACTTTGACTTACAAGAACACTTCTAGCTATTATATTTGCTAAGAGTGATATGATTAATACAAGTTATTTGACCTAGGCGAACTTTATCCTTGGGTACTAAGGAAGTAGTGAATATGATTTCTGAGCTGCCGTTGGTGATATTTAAAAGATCGTAGAAAATGAGAAAAAAAGGTAACACAAAACTGGAGAAACATCCCGGTTTTCAAAAAGGAGAAGTGACAGACATCTGTAAACCAAGTTTTACTTTTCCAGAGAAAATTCTAGACAAATAACAAAAGAGATGCTTAGTAAACATCTAGAAAAGGCCAGCATGATTGCAAAGACCTCTTCAAGTTGGCCCTGTCCATTGAGAATGACCAAGTTTGGACTAAAGAAAACATGAGTGGGTACCTCCACTCTTCTTTGTAGAAATAGGGAACCTGTGGGTGTAAAACTGCATATAACAGGTTTTTTTGATACTTGTTTTGCTGAGCTATATTTTCCCTTTATTCTTTGTTAATAAGGAATGGTTCTTGGAGTGGGAAAGAAGTGACTTATTAATATATTTGGAAATTATGTAGAAGCAAGATATTACAGTTTTAAAAACAGGTCATGTAAGATTAACTTCATTTGCTTATTTGGCTGTTTCTAAACTTGTAAATCAGAAGATATTGTCGACTTAATTTGCCTATGTTTCTACAAAGCATTTGAAAAAAGCTCATGATTCTTACAGAAAAGATGGAGAAATGTGGGCTAGTTTGATAAAAATAGGTAGGTTTGGAACTGGTCAGTCGTACTTGCATTGTCACTAGTGGCTGAGTGTTATCTTAGCAGCTGGTCTCCAGTGGAGTAGATGGATTTGTCCCACTGCTGTATTGACATTAGGGCATGGATGGCATTTCTGATGGCACTAAGCATGGTATGTGAATGTAATGGAACATTACTACGCCATAAGGAATGACAAAATGAACAGTCATTTCAGTTTTTCACTACTTGGGCCATACTTTTCTATTTACCTCTATTTTCTGGCTTTGTTTACACTGAGACTCGAAGAGATTAGATGTTTTGCCTTTGTGTTAGTAAGTACTAAAGTGGGACTTTGTACACAGATCCTCCCACTGTACCACATTCTGCCTCCTCAAATGATTTCTCTATGGTCTTATCCAGAAAATTTTGGAAGAAGGATTCAAACCCAGATCTCTGGACTGCAAGTCTAGCATTCCATTTTGACTATACAATGCTGCTACAATGTTCCAGCACTGAGATTATTCAAAAAAATATGGTTCAGGCTTTCCAGGTGTGTTGAGATCAGTGAAGTACCCATCTCCTTGATTGGTCTTATCCCCTATTCCTCATTACTTCTCAAGTTTATGTTCAAGATGAATTGATTGTGTGTGTGTCTGTCCATCTGTCTGTTAGAAAGAAGTTGGAGGAGAGAACCACCTGTATATTATAAATTGAAGGTGGTCCCAGTGTGGTCTACAGCTAAGGCCTGAACTAGATTAAAGTGTAATTGGGAGATATTTGACAAAGTAAATAAAACTAAAAGATTATATATATAACAATAATTTGTGGTTTTCTGAGTCAGTATGTGGCCCATAGGAATCTTTTCTTTTTGAGTTTGACAGCACTGTAGATATGACCACCGTAATTGATTTCATCATGGAGAATACTGGATGTAGCTCACCTTGGACTTATCTCTAAGGCTTAGTCTTCTGTGTGCGTGTGGTTGGTGGATGTTGTGTATTTTCCTATTTTCATTCATCTTATGTAAATTTTGGCTAAATATTATGCCTTCTTGTCATGAACAATCATTTTCTGACTCCATCTGCTTATAATTTGCATTAGATTTTCCATAAATATCAATGTTCTTCAAGAAACGGGTCTGATTTTAGTTAAATCAGCTGTTTAGTAGAATCACAACTTCCATTCCCCAAAGTAATTTCAATAAGCAGGATTTGCCAAAATATCTCTAAGTGGTATCGTAGCCTAAAAAATAATTTTTCCTTTAAAAAATCAAGTATTTTAAAAAATTATATTAGCACCTATCTTAGTTGTAATCAAGGAAAAAATAATCCTAGAAGTAGTCTCTGTGTAAAATATTTTCCTACCTATTTTAAATATACTGGGTGATCTATAGTCAGATTTATGGCAGAGTTGACAAACTAATTTTTTTTTATTTTGTGTTTATAGTGAATTTGAATTCTTTAAAGATGATTTATTGTTTCATAACTTTTGTTAGTGATTGCCACATGCAAACATGAAATGTTCTTGAAACTGTTTTTCCCTGTATATTTCTGTAAAACTGATGAATTTTTAGTATCCTCATTTGCTTATTAACTTAAACATTTCCTTATTTATGATATGTTTAAAGATGATCATTTAGCCCAAAAAAAGTTAAGTCTGTTGGCTTCTCTGCTCACAAAACTAGAGAGAATACAGTTAAAAATGTTTTTTAAAAAACCTTTTCCATCAATTAAACTTATTCAAGGAGGGCTATCTATTCAATGTACATGCCGCCTTAAAAATATATATTTAAAACCAAGTGTGGTGGCAGGCACCTTTGATTCCTGCTGCTAGAGAAATTGGGGCTGCTGGATTACATTTCAAGAGTTATGAGCTGTAGTAGGGCTAAAGCCCGTTGGGGATCCAAACTAAGTCTGGCACCAATGTGGTGAGCCTCTGGGATCGGGGAGGAGGAGAAACAAGGGAGGCACCAGGCCCCCTATGAAGAGAGCAAATCAGCCCGAATAGGAAAGTGAGCAGGTCAGAACTTCTTTGCTGATGAATAGTGAAGTTAGGCCCATGACTAACCACTGAACTTCGAGCCTGAATGATATAGGGAGTTGTTGGTGTTATCTCAGTCACGCCTAATTCCATGTGAGCCCATTTAAGGTTTTCTTGGCAAAGATGCTGGAGTGGTTTGCTGTTTACTTCTCCAGCTCATTTTTTTTTATAGAAGAGGAAACAGGGGCAAACAGAGTTAAGTGAATTGTCCAGGGTCATATGGTTACTACGTGTCTAAAGCCACATTTGAACTCAGGTCCTTCTGACTCCAGGCCTGACCTTCTATCCACTTGACCACCTAGCTGCCCCAGAAATATGGAGATGAACTAAAAAAAAGACTAAAAATGAATGGTCAGATCATAAAATACATATTTAAAGAAAAGAATGATCAGAGGTATTTTTCACAACTTCCAGGGGTATACTTTAAAGAAAGGATAAAAAATACAATAGTTTCATTTCAAATTTTTCTTGATATTTTTTGCTTTTACATTACCTCCAATTCTAAATTTCTCTATCTCCCCTCTCATACTGGTCAAGCTATCCCCTGTAATTTTTTAAAAAAAGGTGTGTGGGGGTGGGGGTGGGGAGAATGACAGTTGAGCAAAATAAACCTACACATTCGCTGAGTCTGACAAGATCTGGAGGACCCAGATTGACAAGAGATGCCTTTCTTATCCATTCTTCAGGTCTGCACTTAAGAGATAAGGACCAGCTCTGTGATTTCATGGGTAGAAGGGGCTCTCTCTGGCACCTTCTCAGTATCCTGTGTACCAACTTAGAGTTGCCTAGAGCACTGGGTTAAGCAGGTAAGCAGCTTGCCTAGCATTACCTAACCAGGATGCCTCAGTGCAAGACCTGAACTTTGGTCTTCTCAGCTTGGTCACTGTAATTACAGTGTTCAGTTTCTGGGGGGTTTTGCTTGTTTTCCTATTCTAGTTCTTGTGAGTGTTATATTCTTGGTTCTGCTTAATTCACTGAGTCAGTTCCTCTAAATCTTTTCATTTTGAATTTTTCATATTCGTCATTTCTTATGACAGTGATTTTCTACTACATTCATATATCACCACTTGTTTAGGGCCCCCTGTGCCCCAACCTCCTGTTGAGGAGCATCTTTGTTTCCAGGTATTTGCTACAAAGTGATGTGATGAATATTTTAATGTACACAGGCTTTTCTCTTTGTGATACGGATCTCCTTGAAGGCCCTCTGTGTCAAGGGGTTGTGGTCACCAAAACAGACAGTTTACATTGTTTAAAATTAAAAACATTTTACACAAATCAAGCCAACAATTATAAGCTAAGAAGAAAAGCAATAGAGTGGTTAAATATTTGCATCAAAAACACTGATATTCAAGATATATAGAGAAGAGACAAATATCACTCATTACCCAAAAAATAAGACTACAAAGGATATGAACAGTTTTCAAAAGAATTGCAAGTGACAAATGATGATTTGAAAACACGCTTCAATTCCCATAGTAAGAGGAATAGAAACCGAAATAACTGTGATTTCGTCTTATTCCCTATGAATGGGCAAAGATGACTAAAAAAAGAGGAACTGTCGTCCATTTTGGAGGGCCGGAGGTGGTGAAAGAAGCGTGCTGTTGGTGGAGCTGGGAATTGGCCCTTCATCCTGAAGCAGTTTGGAATGAAGAAAGGAAAATGACACTTTCTGTGTTTTTTGATCTGGTGACCCCTACTGTTGAGAGTATAATAAATGGAAGTCCAATAGGCATCTAGGTGCATAGTGGATAGAACATGAGATTTGGAGTCAGGAGAATCTGGATTCAAGTCCTGCCTCAAAAACTTCCTGGTGGTGTGGTTGAGGCAAGTCATTAACTCTTTTCCTCATCTACTAAATGGGGATATTTATTAGCATCTGGGCCTCACAGGACTTTTGTAAAAATCAGTGTCCGTGTCTGTCTGTGATCTGTACAGAGACATACACACATATTTAAGTACACATACACACATACGTAACTTTGCAATTCTTAAAGTGCTATCTTAATGTATCTTAATATTTTTATCATATACCAAAGCATTCATAACTGCTTTCTCTGTGATAACAAGAAGCAAAATGGATGCTCACCAACTGGGGAATGGGTTAAAGAACAATAGCATATCAATATATAATAATATCATGCAGTAAGATAATATGAGGGATTTTGAGAAATGGAAGATTCGTATGAATGGATGCAGAATGAAATGAGCAGAACCACTTAGTTCAGAATCTTAAATCTTGCGGTTTTATGTCGTAAATGGAAAAAGAAATAGAGTTAAATATGCTCACTTCATTCTGTTATTAAACTTGCTGTTAGGAGTAATTTGCTCTTTTGCAAGCCTATTGATGATAATGCCAAATCGAGAGTTTTAAAAAATATGATTGGCAGATTTTAAAAAGAAAAGTTATATAATGTGAGAGAATTGTATTAGACGGCACTGATGGAGCTCAATCACTGTCAGGACAAAATAGTCTATGAGATACACTGAAAATAGTGATTGGCTCCTCATGTTATTTGGAAACATTATATGTTTCACAGATAATTACTCTTAGTAGGAAATACGATTGAAGTGCTGGGTTTTTTTTCAAGTTCAAACAAGATTAATCAATAAAAAGTTCCTATTAAAAAGGAGGATTGTTTGCAAAACTGTGTGATGACACAAAAGCCAAATGTGGGGTACTTCTATGCCATTATGAAAGATGGTACCTTTCTTATGCCAAAATATTTCAATGGATGTTTGAGCTAAATGAAGAAATTGCCGTCTTCCTTAAGAGTTCATAATAAGAAACAAATTCATTTGAAAACAAAAGTCTCCTCCTGGAATGTGTATATGTTGAATACTTTTGAAAAACTGAGTTCTTGGTGTGACTACGTGGTGCAGTGAATAGAGCACTGGCCTTGGGAGTCAGGAGGACCTGAGTTCAAATCCATCCTCAGACACTTAACATTTACTAGACTAGCAGTGTGACCTTGATCAAGTCACTTAAACCCAATTGCCCTACCTTCTCCTCTCCAAAAAGCAAAAAAGAAAGAAAAAGAAACAATCCACAAATAAACACAATAATTTGAAATTATAAAAAGAAAAAAAAAGAAAAACTGAGTTCTTAAATCAATGTAAATTCCTCCCATTCAAACTCTGATATAGAAAGAAAAGTTTCAAACTCTGATATAGAAAGAAAAGTGCTTTTATTTTTTAAAATTATAGCTGTAATTAATTTGCAAAATATTATATTTTATATGCTTCCAAATACCTCCCCTCCAAATGAAATAGAATAAACTAACACTGAGTATTAGTCACTTAACTAATCTACAGAAATAATATTCATTTTATTTTAAAGACCCTGATATTTCTCCTTTTTCAAATTAACTTATTTTTAGTTTTCAGCATTGATTTCCACAAGATTTTGTGTTACAATTTTTTTCTCCCCATCTTTCCCCTACCTCCACCCCAAAATAGCAAGCCTACTGAATGTCCCTCCCCCCAATCTTATATCCTCTCATATCCTCCCCCATCACCTCCCCTAACTTTCTAGTAGGGCAGGATGACTTTCTGTACCCCAGTACCTGTATAGCTTATTTCCCAGTTGCATGTAAAAAAAACATTTTTTTTTAGACATTTGTTTTTAAAACTTTGAGTTCTAGATTTTTTTCCCTTCCCTCCTCACCTGCCCCTACTGGGATGATAAGCAATTCAATATGGGTTGTACATGTGTAGTTACCCAAATCATTTCCATAATAGTTATATTGTGAAAGACTAACTAGATTTCCTTCCAACCTATCCCCGCTTATTCTGTTTTCTCCTTTGACCCTATCCCTTTTCAAAAATGTTTGCTTCTAACTACCCTCTCCCCCAATCTGCCCTCCTTTCTATCATCCCGTTCCCCCTTATTCCTTACTCTCCTATTTTCCTGTAGGGTAAGGTACTTAATTGAATGTCTAAGTTATGCCCTTCTTAAGCCAAATTCAATGAGAATAAGGTTGTCCCATTCCTTTTCACCTTCCTGCTCTTCCCTTCCTTTGTAACAGTTTTTTCTCACCTCTTTTTATATAAAATAATTTACCCTAATCTATCTCTCCTTTTCTCCTCCCAAGAAATTCCTTTCTCACCTCTTAATTTAATTTCTTAGATATCATCCCTTCATATTCAGCTCATCCTGTGCCCTCTGTCTATGAATACATGAACATGCATATGCCCACAGTCACATATATTTATATACACATACACCCTGCTATACATACATATATATACACACATATATATTCCCTTCAACTATCCTCATACTGAGAAAAATCTTATGAGTTACAATTATCTTTTTTCCATGTAGGAATGTAAAAAGTTCAGTTTTAATAACTTCCTTATGATTTGTTTCCTGTTTACCTTCTCATGCTTCTCTTGCTTCTATTTTAAAGTCAGATTTTCTGTTCAGCTGTTTTTTTTTTT